>CM053788.1:224170596-224545596 GCA_028749045.1 Cupressus sempervirens
AAGATTTGGCTAAGCCTGAATCCTGAAGCCCTGAAAATTAGCTAAGTCTAGATTTTTGAAGCCCTGAAATTTCCTAGAATCCATAACTTATCTCTGAGAGGTCTGAAACCTATCTCAAATGATTTGTCGCATATATTAAAATATATCTTTAGTATAAGGAATTAAATATACATCAATTTAAACAATATATTTTAAACCCCAAGAGACTAAAACAGAAACACGAAAACTCGATTTCAAGAGAAATCGACAGAATTCAAAATGCAACAACATAGGGTCAAAGAACGCCCAAAAGGGTATCCAAAACCACTCTCAAAAAGATCAAATCACAAAGAAAAGTGCCCGCTGATGGCACGCGCAGGTTTTTCACAAAAATCGTGTGACACTTTTTACTAAGGGAGGGCGACACTTCTCCCTTACTGCATGTGACACTTCTCAAGAAGGCGTGCGATACTGGAAAAGTATCGCGCGATATTTCTCATAAAGCCGTGCGACACTCTTCCAGTGTCGTACGACACTTCTCCAGCAATGTGTGCGACACTTTATAGTATCGTACGACATTCTTTCTATAGGCGTGCGATACTTTATCAGTGTCGCACAATGCTGAACTAATGTCGCCCATAGAAAGTAAAAACACTTCCAGAACTCAAAAACAGGGAAAAACCAACAAAAGAACCTCCACACCGGGGAGCACCGAATCCACAAAGGCTCGAGGAATGAACACTCGAGTGCAAGAAAAACGCAGAATGAAGAACACCAAACCATCTAAACTACAGCAGCAAAGAACACACTGAAAATAAGCATTGCAGAGAACAAAAGCAACATCGCAATGCACAGAAATGCATCTCAGGAACAAAACAACCAAACTAAGTACGCGGTTCCTCCCAACTGTCAATTGCATCATAAGACCATCGTGGGTCCTAGCCATCCCCCGCGCATAACATCCCAAGCCACCAACCAGATCGTCAGTACTGTCGTAATAGGGATGTTACTACTAAAACATGCAACAATATAAGCATAAGGAAATCTAACATGCTAGTAGTAAAGCATAAAGATAATCCTACAGTAGATAACATCACCTATCACATGCTAAACAGCAGTAAGCAATAGATATACTACTAAATCAAATAACGTCATATAATCATATGCTAAATATCATGATAAGGGAATGCGTCAAGTAAACTAACATCATCTAAACATGATATACAAGCATACCAATGAAAGCATAAATCACAAGAAAGAATACTCTGAAACTCGAAGTACCAAGTGAAAACATCCAGCAACGGTCGCACTAGGATAAGAGACTGTCTCTGTACACCAGTCCCTAGCAGTGGTGAATGTAGCTACGCCTCCCAACCACGTGGCACCCATAGGTCCACACCCGTCATGCTGATAGAGATAATGATCCAACCACAAACACACAAAAGCACAACATCCAAGGCTAACACTCATGCCAAACAGTATGATGGCTGAACCAAGAACCTAAGACAATGCAAGGAGTAAAGGTCCTGGTCAGACACTCAAAAGGCTACTAAGTAGGGGTTGACATCATGGAGAGCCGCTTGGCATCGACAAGCCCAAGCTCGGATCTGTGTAGCTCAACTCCCTCAACGGAAGGCCAATACACTGTGTAGCTCAACTCCCTCATCAGAAGGCCAATACACAAAAGTACCATTTTATTATCTTAAGTTTTATTACCAGTCACACATTTTATTTAGTTATCACTTATATAAAACTTCCTCTGCCAACTGGGAAGTAGTCACCAGGTTACAGGATAGAAGCCCCCTCCATATGCTACCCTACCCTACCCATGCTCATCCTACGACAAGTGCCTGTGGGCATGCATACTCCCATCCCAACCCCAATGATCATAACTTTTGGAAGTACCACGGAAGATCGAGCCTCGCAAGTCACTTGACAAATGTACGCGGACGTACTCGTGTGTGGCGCACCACCATCACAAAGATCATAACAAAAAGGACAGGAATGAGAACACGATGCAAAGAAAACACCAAATCGAAAGCAACACGGGAAGGATGGATTCTACACGAATCCCAAAGCCAATAAAACTATACATCATAAAATCACTCAACCGGCCTCAATCTGAGAGTATGGATTCTACACGAATCCCAATGATGTAACAAGACCAAAATTCATGAACTTACTCAACCGGCCTCAATCTGAGAGTATGGATTCTACACAAATCCCAATGTCCATGAAACAAGGCAAAGGTCCAAAAGAAAACCATAACGAGTATAAAATCACTCAACTGAACACAACGTCGGGAGTACAGATGCAACACACATCTCAATGCAACATAAAAGTGCAAAAGTGGTCTGACTGATATCCAAACGGATCATCCAAGTCCATGACCCACATTGTGCCAAGAAAACTCAAGAAAACAGGGTGGCACGCAAAATGAGGTAAAAATCCCAAATTTTGGAAAAACTTCAAAATTAAAACCCATTTGGCCTTTAGGTTCAAAAACCCCAAAAATCCAAAAAATAAATGAAATCGGACACCGTATGCAAAAATGGCCAGCATAACGGCATAAAATCCCAAACCCTCATCTCAAAAAATAGAGAAATGTTCATACCTGCCCAACCGAGTAGAACTAGCATACAAAAATAGAGGGGAACACTAGTTCTCAGCCTCCAAACAAATAGCTACCAAAAACAGAAGCAGAAACGGAGTAGAAACAATAAAACGGGAAAGCCCTACCTCACAGCCAAAAGGGCAAAACGGGAATCTGAACCATAAAATAAATATCCCGCAGAAGTAGCTAAAAATTGCGGCAATCCAAGGTTTCCCTGAGCTGGATCCAACGAGCCCAACCTCGCAATGATCCCACGCCTGTAGCTCCCACAACGAACAAAACAGTAAATCCTCATGAAGAGGATTTTGGGTTTTACTCTCCAACTTTCCAATTTGAAAGTGAGAAGTGAGGAATTAAATTCCTTTTTGGATACTTATTCACTTTTTGGGTGAATAATCGATTAGGGCATTTAACCAGCCAATCCAGTTAAACCCTGAATCGACCCAAACGAAAACAGGCTATTCCTATAAATAGGAATTCATCTATGGCAAAGCTGCCAGAAATTAAAATGAAACAATTAAAAAACCCAAAAACACATAAACCTCCTTAATAACTTTGTGCGACAATGCGAACCTCTAAATGCACAGACACGCTTACTGGTCTAATCACATAATGCAAATGAGTTCGGATTTAATAATCATCAAAAGGTTTAAATTAAACATTTAATTAAGAATACGTCGACCATACAAGGATGGCATTGGTAAAATATGAATGGCTGAATCACTAACTCCATGTGCCACTACCAGGGATATAAATCCTGCACACTAAACAACACGATCAAGTGCAATTGCATATAATAACATAGCCGAAGCAATAAATGCATTAAATCACCTAATTTAACCATTTAATTAATTATATTAAAATAATCTATTTACATCACTCACATTCGCAAAAGGCATAGCAACACAAGAATGAAGTAAATAACCATAGCATTAAATCCATCATATAGCGAAATCAGAGGTATGTCCAAATACCAGATAACCAGATAACATCATAAAACAAACTGTCATCTCAAAATGGCATCATCATGCAATATGATTAACTGAACAACATAGTAGTCTAATATCTATGATACTAGAATCAAAGAGTAACATTTGACCCTCAGGTCATCTCAAATGTAAAACATAACATGAGTAACAAATATCTCTCTAATCAGAAATATAACAAGGTAGATGTCCGCAGCACATAACCAAAGAATCCAACCAGAATAATCCATTTCTAATCATTAATGCATTTAATAAGGCACTTAAAACACATAAACAAACACAGTCATAAACATGACTAACCACTGCTACAGGAACCTAGTCCAGTGTAGCATGGTAATAGTACACAGTACAATCTCTGCACACATCTCAGGGTAATCATGGAACAACCTCATGATACCACATCGATCCTGGTAACCACTGGCACAAACCTTAGTGAACCAAAAATCACATCATAACCTCATAGATCAGTCAAAAGCATAAACAAAGCAATTGATACATAAACATAAATCCAAACACCTCAACGGTGTAGACCACTCAGGGTCACAATCATGATCCCATCACAACAAAAGATCATCAAGGTTGCATCCATCAGGATGACTTACAAAAGTCAAATGGGAGAGGCACTACAGACGAGACTCATAACCATAGGTGTTGGATTGGTTTTTTTGTGTAGCAGATGTAGGTATACCATACAATTATATGGTGTAGTGATGAGTGTACACTTGATTTGTGTCACGCTCTAAACCATTCTATCCAAACGATTCCATGAGTTTGGAATGCTTGGATGCCGGCTTAGAGCTCCCTATCCATGGAGTGCAAGAGAGTATTTCAAGAATAAGAAGGCTCTCAGATGAGCCTTAGAGATACTCTTCTTGCTAGTAAACCATGCAATGGGAGGTTCCAAAGACAAGATGCAAGAATGCAAATGTCCTAAGGAGTTCCTCAAAAATGCAATGCAACTAAAGATTAAACTAGAATGAATATGAAAAGTGCAGCTATTCTAAGCATGGATGAGAGTGTTACAAAACCAAATATTTAAACTATGTGAGATTATTGCAATAAATCAAAGCTAAACTAAAATGCAACTATGCTAAGAATGCCATATGATCTTATGCTAATATGATGGAATGAGAAAATGAGACAAGAAATGAGAAGTTCTCCACAAAGCTCCAAAGAAACCTGTTAGAAAACCTGCAGCATGACAATATTCAAAAGATGGATCGATGATTTGAGGGGGAAAGCTCTCTCCCTTTTAAAGTCATATGGACGGTAGAGATCAAGATGAAGATGGTGGATGATCAATGGTGGAATTTGAAAAGAGGAGTGATCCATGTGCACACACAAGTCAACCAATAGAATATAAGTTGACTTGTCATATAAGACAAAAGTCACAAAGCCTTTTCTTTTAATTGTAAAATAGAAAAAGGACTTTATCTGTGCACTTTAAGTGGGTTAGAAGAATGGGGTCTTTTATTTAATTAAAAGGGGACATGTTCTTTTAATCAAATAATGAACTTAGGATAGCATAGTCAAACTATAGGTTATAATCAAATAAATTGATTATTAGCAATTTGGTCTAGGTAAATGATTAAATTAATTTAGCCAAAATGTTGAAAAGGGGGATAATAGTCTAGATGACCATTTTTAGGTGATTACAATGAGCACCCCAATGATTTTGGAGAGTTTGGGCAATACAGGTTATGGGGAGATGAAGGAAGGAGGTAGAGTGACAAGGAGGGCCCGGTATGAGGCCCAAGTAGCTAGATAGGATGAGGGTCCATTTTGGATCTATATAGGTTAAGGGTTGCTAGAGGAGATAAGGAGATGAGAGGAGATGAGAAGAGGAGAGGAGAGATGGGGAGGATGTTGGTGTTGAGAATATGGATGTGGATGGTAGATAGGTTTTGTAGGTACCAACCGTGACACAAGTGCCTATGAGGGGATCAAGAGGAGGTTCTTGAGCAGGGGGAGAGGATATTGGATTGGTGGCTAGGTATGCCTCATCATATCATACACATAAAGTGACTAGATAGCTATTAAGGGAAACATAGAGGCAAATGGATGGATAGTAGGTAAAGCGCAACCTGTTTTGCACTAAGGGAGACATTTTGCAGGGTCATTTTTATTAGTTCCACCTGATGATGTAATTGATAATGCTATGAATGTATGTGATAGAGTCATATCAGTTATTATATTGTCATTTATGTCAAATTCTTGGTTGGATAGGCATTATGCTAATTTAGTAGAATACCATATCATTTGATTGATGAAGAGGATTTGAAGGAAGTATGATGATAGAGTTGATAAGTATGGTATTCAATGGGAACTTGAATGAGTTGGATAGTGATAATGTAATGTTGGTTTGATTGTTTTACAATCATGTAATTACAAAATGTAATGATGAATTCTATGTATTCACAGAGCTATACAAGTTACATCGAGTGACAAGGTGAAAGGAGTACAGTATTTCTCGATATACTAAACTATTAGTTGAGCATTTGGAAAAGAGAAGTTAAGGTTTAGTGTTAATTGAGAAATGCATATGTTAAGTGAGTGATGTATTACCTGAGTGAAATCTAATGTTTACTAAGTATGAGCTAGAAAAACAAGTTAAGAAAGATGAGATCCGAGGATGACTTTTGGTGAAAATAAAGAATGTTCGAAAAGTTTGAAGGCAAAAGTCAAAGTTATTGACAAGATCTATGGCTAGAAAAATAAAAGGAAGATCTAATGATGGAGATTTAAACAAGATAAGGACAAGCACAAAGTTAAATGAAAGTTCTATTTTCTAAGTGACTAAATACATTGAATCTAAGATTACAGATGTAGCTAAGCGGCAAAACCTTGAAGAATATGGAAGCAGAGAGTTCACTATTTAAGGAGATGTACAAGCCAATTTTTGGTTGCTGATCAATATTGTTAAGTTGGTAATTTGTGCAAAGTAAAGAGAAGGAAAGAAGCAAGGTGAACTGAGTAGATCAGAAGGAAGATTAAGTAGAGTTAGAGAAAATTGAAAGTGTGATGAAGTGAATCAGCTAAACAGATATTAGAGAAGGAAGAAGAAGAGAACATATATATAAACAAGAAAGGTAGTGATAAATATTACATATCATTTTACTGTTACTTTCTCACCATTGTAGCATAAAATTATCTTAATCGAGTAGACCTAACAAGTTTGTGAAATCCTATATGGTAACATTGATTAGTGATGTTTGTAAGTCCTTTAGAGAAGGTCCCTATTTAGACAAGATCAAGGAGTGATAATGTCTAGATGATCTTTATGTTAAAACACTCTAACAAGGTCACACTAATAATGTACATGTAACCTTTAACAAGGTTGGCTCTCAGAAGAGCTCACTTCAGAAGAGTGTCCCAAGTGGTTTTTCCCTTTGCAGCATTTCCACATTAAATCATGGTGCCAAATGTGTGATTAATTTTGTATTACAATTTTATTTTTCACAATACATACTTAATACTGCAACTAAGTAACATGTAGGTAACAAGTAAATTATATTTTTGATACTCAATAACAATAGAAATAGTGAGATAAATGTTTGGAGTAAATTGATTACAAGTGTGAATTGTGAACATCAAGGACCTAGTATCATTTTGAGGACCTGCCAAGTTTACCAAGAACATCAAGGCCTTGTCATTGTCATTGCATAGGACATAGTCAAAACTGACAAAAAAGGATTATCCTAGCATCGCATATGAATCTGAATGGGGTCAGAGTGGAAATGATACTAGGTAATGTTGGAATGTTCAAATGGGAAGAGTACTTTTGAGAGGGGGGGTGAATCAGAAGTACCCAATTTATCTTTTCAAACCCTTAATAAAATTTAATTGAAATGAACATGCATGCAAGTAAACAAGCATAAAATGAGAGCATACATCAACTGTAATATCCTCCTTAATTAACCAAATTGTAAATTATATTAATGATTAATATTAATATATATTTTATTCACGATGTTGAGCATTCATAAATATTTAAATAATTATAAATAAGAATGTAAATTTAATATATTATAAATATAATAAGGATGTAATAAATTATTAATGTTACATTACAAATAAAATATAAATATCTAAATGTTATATATAACATTATTACAAATGTTATATTATATATAACATTATTACAAATGTTATATTATATATAACATTATTACAAATGTTATATTATATATAACATTATGATTAGTAAGAAATAGATAATACAATTTTAATAAGAGGGTCACATTGTTTCATAAATGTCACCTCCACCAACTACATATGATATTAAATTAGGGTTAGGTAAAAAGGAATGGAGAAAAAATAAACAAGCTGGAATAAAATAATAATAAGTACAACAGGTTTGCACGGTGACTATGGCCTCTGTGCAGCTGAGTACATAACGTCAAGCAAGAACGTCGAACGCACATTACCCTGATAACCAGTACATACGACGATCACTGAGTAGAAAGCTTCCACGTGGAGCAGATACCAAGGTACCTATACCGTGCACGAGCAGAAAGCTTTTTTAAAAGAGGGGTAAACGCTTTGACCTGGAGCTATGAACCAGTGAGGCCACAAACGGGGGACCTCATCCCCATGAGATTTGAACTTTGATGGCAAGGATAACAACACAACAACTTAACCATCACAACATGCCACTATTGGCACGAGCAGAAAGCTTTACTGTATAAGTGAAATACAATTTCAATACTCAATGAAATAAAGGTAATTGACTTTAGGTAACGATTAATATTCAAATAGATGTTAATTCTCAATTAAGAAATATAAGATTTAATCATTGAATTGGTATTAGCTGTGATTGAATAACATGCTTTTTAAATAGTTGGTATTTGAATTGATATTAGCTTCGATTGAATAATATGCATTTTAAATAGTAATTGAATTATTATAAACTCATTATGCAAAAGAATATGTACACATATATAGTTAAATTGACATTGGCTTTCCCTTTTAAACATATACATTTAGATTGATAGTTAATGTTCAACTATGCATTGGATTGATGATTAAATTTATATCATTTTTCATCACAAGAATATACATTAAAATTGAGTATTGGGTCAATATTAATTTCTTTCAGGATAATTAAATAAGACAATCTATCAAAAAATTGGCAATTGAATAATTCTTACACTGATAAGATCATGATTCTCCAAGTCGAGATAAGGCCTGCGATGGAATGGACTGAGTGACATCACGCGAGGTACCAGATAAAGCCTATGGGTACTAGGTAAGGCCTTGGTGATAGGATATCTCAGGGTACATCATACAAAGGTGCCTTCTTGGAAATGATGATCGAAGGAAGGTAACGATAATGAGGGAGAATGGTGAGGCCCACTGGTTGGGTAACAGGGCACCCTATTATGGTTCCTCCTCCAATATTTTAATAATAAATGTTTATATCATTTTTCATCACAAGAATATACATTAAAATTGAGTATTGGGTCAATATCAATTTCTTTCAGGATAATTAAATAAGACAATCTATCAAAAAATTGGCAATTGAATAATTCTTACACTGATAAGATCATGATTCTCCAAGTCGAGATAAGGCCTGCAATGGAATGGACTGAGTGACATCACATGAGGTACCGGATAAAGCCTACAGGTACTAGGTAAGGCCTCGGTGATAGGATATCTCAGGGTACATCATACAAAGGTGCCTTCTTGGAAATGATGATTGAAGGAAGGTAACGATAATGAGGGAGAATGGTGAGGCCCACTGGTTGGGTAACAGGGCACCCTATTATGGTTCCTCCTCTAATATTTTAATAATAAACTAAGTTTAAAATTCTATAAAGAACTATTTCTTTTGAATGTAAATGGTTTTGATAAGATCACTTTAGAGTTAAATCTGTTGTATTTTCTAAAACTAAAGATATAAATACTTTGTTAGGATTTCTTATAAGAATTCCAAAAAGGGGACATTACATCAACACATAACGCAAGAGATTTTGGTAATCTAGAAACCCTCCAAGAACAAGAAGGTAAAACTGGAGTGGGGATGACACCCACAAAATTTACTACAGCAATGAGATCAACCAATTCTGATGGTTTGCCCTTTTAAAGGCCTGCCCTGTGAAAGGCTTTACACTGTGTTAATAGTGACCTATTGAAAGGATTTACAAACACTTTACAAGAAGTGTCACCCTGTTAAAGGATTTACATAAAGGCTGTTAAAACCACCTAATACATAGGATTTTCTTGACCTTCTCCAAAGGCTCTCCTACCTAGCTGTTAAGCTAACCTACCACCATAGGATTTTATCCTCTAATACAATTGTGAAAGAGTATTAGAACATTTGACCTAATTGAATGAAATCTCAAATTGATGGGTTCAGACACTTGATCTGCTCTTTCTCTTCTGATCTCTACTAGATCTAATCTCTGAATATGTCCCCTATTCTATTATGATCAACTGGATATATAAATGCTATCCCTTCCACTAAGTCTTTTCTCTTCACACTAAAATTCCACTATAGTCTCCCCTTTTGCAGTTTTTCTTCCATTCTTACAATGGTGCATTCGTTCTCCTTATAAAGAATGCGAAGACTTAGGATTAGGTATGGATCTACGATCCAAATTGAATCTCAAATTTGCGCTCATACTTTGCATTTTTATTATTGGTTGCATGCCTTCACCATTTTTCTAATTGGTTGCATGCAAATTTCATAGGGAATGCAAATAAATTGTCCTTATCCTTTTTTCTCCTTCGAAATTCTTATAAGTCAACTCCAAAAATAGTTTACATATTAGTTTGTGCAAGTACAAACTCTTATGTTGATTATGTGTTGCTCAACACATGAAGTATTACTGATGCTCAACACACATTGTTTCTGGATTGCTCAACATCAACTACTTTTCTTGGTTTTCTCAGCACCTGTTATAACCTATATTACTTGGCATATGTTGTTCTGAGTTGCTTGGCATTTGAATGATTCTGTTACTCGGCACATGAATAATTCCCGGATCACTTGGCACATACTATATTGTAATCTGCTCGGCACTAACTATGACTTGGCACCTATTAAAATTTTGGCTTGACATCTACTATGTACTTGGCATGTATGATGAAAATGATCAAGTGTGTTGACACTCATTTGTCAATACCTTTTTTATTCGACCAACAATCTCCCCCTTTGACATGAGTGTCAAAAATACTTAACTAAGAATTTATGAACTTTACCCTAATTGAGTACATTCTTTTCTTGCTCGGTCTTGCATGCAAAATTTCAAAAATTGTGAGTAGCAATATACCTTTTATCTCCCTTGAGTTGATTATGCCTTTGAAATTGAAATTCTATGTCAATGTGTCTGATCCTCTTTATCCTTTGACCTTGTATTCTGACCCTTTTTTGCATTCTGACCCATTTTTGCATTCTGACCCTGTATATTGTATCTGATCTGTGTGATGTGCCTGTATTCCATGTGATTACCAAAAGTTTACATCTCTTCTTCACTCCTTTATTCCTTGTCTCCCCTTTTTCGCTATTTACAATCATTCCACTTTATTCTCAAAATGAAAGAATGATCAAAATTTGGTAAAATTTGGGAATTACCCATAGTATTTACATATCTGCTCCTTTTCTTATTACTCCCCCTATAATATTTATCTCCCCCTTTGTTCATTCTCCCCCTTTTTGACACTAATGTTAAAGGGTTTTATGGAGTAATAGCATGTTTGGCCAAAAATGAGTTGTTGACTTCAAGGAGTATCTTCAGAGATGTATCCCAGTTGTTTAATGCAATATCCAATGACTTGTGTTGGATTGCACGCTCTACTGCTAGGTCTACAAGTCCTTCATGTGTAGAAAGATTGGGATCTTTTTTTAGGATTGTCTCTACATACATTTGCTCTTTGTGAGGCTAGTTCCCTTTGAGTATGAAGCATTTGAGCAAAATGCTTCTCACTTTGAGCTGGATTGGTTGGGAGTTGCGTACTAGAAATCTTTAGATTTCTCTCCAAGCTCATTATTTTCTAGCTAGTCTCATGTGTGAAGTTTGAAAAATCACACAGCTTATTATAAATGGAGAATATATTCCCTAATACAATTTTAACTCTATCTATTTTCTTACCTAGGTCAACTTGTCCCAAGATGATAGTATTCACTATCTTCTCATTGACCTTTCCTTGGAATTTCTTCTTTGACCATTCCATTAGTTTGGCATTGGTATCATGGTCCTCATTTGTTACCTGGTCAACTATATCTGATAGTTGCTTTATAATTGGTCTTGATTAATCTAGAGACTGTAGACTGAAGTCATCCATGAATATGTCCTTGATTTCATTCAATGCTTGCCTGTATTTGTAGTCCTTTCTAAGTGCCTCTTGTCTCCTTCTTCTATCCAATACACTCTGAATTTCATTCATCTTTTCCTCAGTGAGAGTACTAGATTCATAATAGGGTATCTTTATTTCTTCATCAAGCTTAGGAATTCCATAATGAATTGTCCTAGCTACCCTAGTGGAGCTTGAGCCTGGTGTTCTAATTTGTAGTTCTAGTGTTCTAGTGCTCGATTGTTGAAGATTTTTTGTTGGAGTACCTATTTTTGGTAGTTTAACCAAAGTTTGTAATGAAGATTCCTCCTTATCTCTTGTCTCTTCTTTCTCCTTAGTTTGTTTCTCTTCTTCTATCATTCTGGTTGGGGGTGTACCTGTTCACTATTCTAATTTGTCTTTATCATCCCCTGCTGCTGTACTCGGCTCCTAAAGTGAAACTATGTCTTCTTTTGGTGGAGATGGTGGTGGAAGAAGTAGTAGTCTAGAAGATTGTATGGTCACAGGTGGTTCTTGTGTTTGCAACTTGTTTTCTTTTAATTTTGCTACTGCCTTTTGGAGTTCATCAACACTCACCAATATTGAGCTTGAACATAGCCTAGCTGCTTGTGTTGATTTTTCAAGGATCTTTTCTAGATCCTCTACGGTTAATGGATTGATGTTTTGACCAAAAGTGTCAATGACATCTTTTATCTTGATTGTTTCTACAGGTGTGATGATAGAATGAGGAGGGCTAGGAGGTGGCAATTTTGTATCCTGTGCACTCTGTTCTTGTTGCTCACCTATCCCCTTTTCTTCTTCTTTACCAATTTCCTCTTTACTTTCTTATTTATCCTTCTTTTCTTCCTCCACTTCCTTCTCCTCTACCTTCTTTCTTCTTGCTTCTTTTATTTCCCTTGCTTTGGCACTTGCTTCTGCCTTGTATTCTTCATCAAACACATCATCAATTTTCTTGTAAATAATTTTCCATACTTTTGTGGTTTTTCTCACAACCTCTTCAATTTTATTTTGTAAAATACTAAATGCCCTGTATTTGGAAGTAAATATACTATTGTGCCTCTTGATTGCATTTTTTATTTGACTTTTAGTCAAATCGGGCAACATCCTTACTAAAGTAGACTCCCTTATTTCTTTCTTAGTTTGCAAAAAAAAATGCCACTTTTCCTCTACAATCTTATATAATTCCTTTGGCAATGAACTATCTAGTTCAAGAGGTGTATGTTTATATTCTGCCATCATATTATAGACAGATATCTCTATTTTATTTTGCTCGTCTTTTGTGAGCTTATTAAAATTTACATTCTTTAAATCATTTAAGTCTCCATTCCTAATCTTAGCACATAATTTATCAATAGAAGACTTTGGGGAATGACTTACCACTTTAAATTGACTGTGGTCTTCTGATTTTGTCTTTTCTTCCTCTAAATCAGGTTGAGCCAAAAAAAATCTTCTTTTCTTTAGCTCTCCTTCAGTCTTCTTAGTGAATTCCTTCCTCTTAGCTACCTCTTCCTTTGCCTTTAGTGTAGTAGCCCTTGTAATAGCTCTAATTGTAGGATTTTTTGGTGCAGGCTTTTGTCACTTTCTTTGGCTTGGGCTGAGGAGTAGGTGGTGCTTTTACTTTTCTCTTGGTAGCCTTGGTTTCGATGGGTATCTCCTCATCTTCTTCTTTCTTTGCATCTTCCTCTTCATCTTCTCCTAAGCCTTAAGTCAATTGTAGAGACTCTTATTCAGGCTCGTCTCCTTCATTGTCATCTTCTTCTTTATCATCACTTATTTCTTCTGCTTCTTCTGCAGTACCCGTCTCTCCAATCTCTGCCCCAAATTTCTTTTTGATCTTAATCAATTTATCTTTCTTCTTTATTGTTGTGGCTATTTTGAGGTCCGTTATCACCCTTGATCTGACAACATCATGGGTTTCAAAGTGCTTTGTAGTTTTATCAATTTCCTCTGCAAGAAATGTTGTAATAGCCATTGATGTCTGATCCACATCAAATTCATAGCCTAGTGGTCTAAGCCATTTGACTCTAGGGATGACTGCTTGTATGTAGGTATAGTCAATATCCATTAGAAGACAAATGTCTCTTTCATATTGCTCCACTAATGAGATTGAAATTCTCATTCTCTGTTTCATGGATTGTTTGAAATCTTCAAAATAACTAGTCATTGGGGCATCAAAATTTTCACCCATTTGATCGATGAATCCATTTATCTGATCAACAATTGTCTTATTTGGATCCCATCTCACCTTCCCTATTGAGGGGAATTCTTTCATAATGTAGAAAAACATGCAAATCAATATTGCACCAAATTTGCATTGAGCCCCTTTGGATTTCCTTATGGCTCCCAAGTTCTCATTTATTTGTTGCATCATCAATTCTGTAAGATCATAAGTGTGATCCTTTTTCACTAGCTTGTAGGCAACTTCTACAGCTATGCAGGGTACACTATTTAACCTACTGGATTGATAAAAAATTTAAGATATAATCCTCATAGAAAAATCTAGTGGGGGGTCTTTGATGGTGTCAATTGTCATACCCCTGTTGTTCCACTTGGCACCAGTGTTTTTCTCAATTGCCTCCCTCTTATCACTCCTTAGTTGTTAGGGCCAATCTAGGGTTGGAATACCAGTAACCCTATGTACAGTCTTCTTTGTGAACTTTACTGGCCCAACTTCTAACCAAAAAGCTCTATCATGGATTCTACTTAGCACAATGCATATCCATTCTATTTTAAAGACAATGGGGAAAAATAGGGTTTTGGTCATACCCTTCTTCTCAACTATGGAGAATTCATCTTTAAGTATCCCATTTTCATAGAGTTTATCAAATGCATTAAAAATATCCAAATCTCCTATTGCACCTATCTTACAGTTATAGCATTTGTGTACATCCTAAACCATTACTACTTTATCAAGAATCACGAATAGGGCACTAGCGAGATTATTTTTGTAAGCAACTTCAGCGATGGGTCTAAACTCTAGTTGTTTAACTTCATTACTAACTAGTTGAATTTCCAAACCTTTCTTTTCCTTTGCAGATTTAGAACCAGATACCATCTTTAACCAAACTATGGTTTACTATTTAAACTAACTTTTCAAACTGTGTAACTTGGCTCTTGAATGAAATACCTAGTAAATAGATGAAACTAAGTTGGGTTGCTATTGAATTGTTGTAAATCACCTTTTGATCGCTGGGAAATTGCTTAATTTCTCTTCTCGTCTTTTCTCTTTGTTCATATGATAAAAAATAAATGATTTTTACCTTTTATTAGGCTTAAAACCTAGCATTTATTGTTTTCATGCTTACAACTATCACTCAGCTTCTAGAGGATTTTCCAACTCAGCATCAACTATATTTCATTCATTCAACAACTACTATCTTGTTTGACTCGACATCTACTAATCTTGTTAATTTCTCGGTAACCACTAGCAAATCTTATTCAGTAACTACTAGACTGTTTAATTCAACATGTACTATAGTTTTACTAGGTAACCAAAGGTAACTCGTATCATCTTTCAACTTTTATCTTGACATCTTAACTTATGCAAATTTCTTCTTTGTAGTGTTCCTATGTTCTTTTTGGGTTGATGTATGATACATCTTTATATGTATCAGCCCCATGTGCCTTTCTAGTGCTTAATTTGTTGAGGTGTGATCACTTGACCTCTTGGGTGAAGTGATCTCTCCATTTGATGTGTTGCATTCACCTTTCTTCTGCCATGTCTTCTTCATATCTTTCCTGATGTGTTCCACATCAACCTTTTCTTTGCCCTTGTTAACTTCAGTCTTGGGTGCCTTAGCCTTTGTTGGGCAGTTCCTACTAACATGTCTAGTCTTTAAGCAACTAAAACAATTTATTTGACTCAACCATCTGTTGTAGTTCCCCTTGAAGTGTGTTTTTATGCAATTCTGAGGTACATGACCATATTCCTGACAGTAGTGACAACTTTGCCTTGTATTATAGTCCCAATCGTAGTGATGTGCATAGTTTTTTCTCCTTGTAGGTTGATTAAGTGTCCACATAGGTTTTGATCTGCATTCAGATGCTCTATGTCCATATTTTTTGCAATTGTAGCAATGACCCTCAAATCTTGGTGTTCTCATGGTCTTGGTTCTACAGTCTTGTGCTAAGTGTCCTTGTTTTTTGCACTTGTGACAGAAATTTGCATTTGTAGGCTTATCATGCTGATGACTACTCTTGCTTTTGCACACATTAGAGGTATGTCCCTTTTTACCATAGAAATGACAAGTAGGTTTAGTGTTCTTACCTTTGTTGCTTCTTTCTTTTGTAGCCTTGGATGATTCTCCTTGTTCAGTGCTGATGTAGCCAAGCCCTGTAGTGTTATTGCCACCCCTTGGTGATTTCAAAAATTTCTCAAAGTACTTGATGGCCTCATTGGGTTTGTTGTAACTTTATATTTTATTTCCTTTTCTTTGTTCAATTCATTCTGTAATTGTTCATTCTGTATCTTCAAGGTGGAGATCTCAATATCTTTCATGTTTAGCTCATGATGAGCATTCATCATCTAGCTTAAGGTGTATGATTGCATATTTGAAATCTTTTCAAATTCAATTGTCTTCTCTTCCAGCTTATTGATGATATTTTTCTTGTCATCTTCTACCATGGTCTTGTCTTCAATAGCTCTTTTCTTTTGTTCAGTCACTTCACAAAGCAATATGGCTTGTGATTCTTGTTCAAGCTTGAGTAATCTGATTTCTTCAACTTGTGCTCTATTTTTCTCCATTAATTTTGATATTGTTGCATCAAATTCCTTGGAATTTGTGGTGTCAATCTCTTTGTAGTGTATGTCATTTTCAGCTATGGCCATCTCCTTTCTTCTTTTCAAAGATTTTCTCAGTTCCTCCCTGGCTTCCTCTACTTTGTGTAGAGCTAGTTGCACATCAATCACTTGATTGTCAATGATCTTCCCAAGTTTGAAAACTTCCATCTTCTAACCTTTTTCTCCAAGCTGTTAGGCTTCTTCTTGTGAGAACCAGATGATTTGATACCAATTGTTGGAATGTTCAAATGGGAAGAGTACTTCTGAGAGGGGGGGGGGGGTGTTGAATCAGAAGTACCCAATTTATCTTTTCAAACCCTTAATAAAATTTAACTAAAATTAACATGCATGCAAGTAAACAAGCATAAAATGAGAGCATACATCAACACATAACACAAGAGATTTTGGTGACCCAGAAACCCTCCAGGAATAAGAATGTAAAACTGAGGTGGGGATGACACCCCCAAAATTTACTACAGCAATGAATTCAGCCACTTCTGATGGTTTACCCTGTTAAAGGCCTACCCTGTGAAAGGCTTTACACTGTGTTAATAGTGACCTCTTAAAATAATTTACAAACACTTTACAAGAAGTGTCAGCCTGTTAAAGGATTTACATAAAGGTTGTTAAACCCAACTAATACATAGGATTTTCTTGACCTTCTCCAAAGGCTCTCCTACCTAGCTGTTAAGCTAACCTATCACCATAGGATTTTATCCTCTAATACAATTGTGAAAGAGTATTAGAACATTTGATTTGATTAAATGCAATCTCGAATTACTGGGTTCAGGCACTTGATCTGCTCTTTCTCTTATGATCTCTACTAGATCTAATATCTAAATATGTCCCCTGTTCTGTTTTGATCAACTGGATATATAAATGCTATCTCTTCCACTAACTCTTTTCTCTTTACACTAAAATTCCACCATAGTCTCCCCTTTTGTTTCTTTCTTCCATTCTTACAATGGTGCATTTGTTCTCCTTATAAAGAATGTGAAGACTTAGGATTAGGTATGGATCTACAATCCAAATTGAATCTCAAATTCCCACTCATACTTTGAATTTTTCTTGTTGGTTGCATGCCTTCACCATTTTTCTAATTGGTTGCATGCAAATTTCATAGGGAATGCAAATGACTCATCCTTATCCTTTTTTTCTCCTTCGAAATTCCTCTAAGTCGGCTCCAAAAATGGTTTACATATTAGTTTGTGCAAGTACAAACACTTATGATGATTATGCATTGCTCGACACATGAAGTATTACTAATGCTCGACACACACTATTTCTGGATTGCTCGACATCAACTACATTTCCTGGTTTGCTTGGCACTATTAAAACCTATATTATTCAGCATATGTTGTTATGAGTTGTTTGGCATCTGAATGATTCAGTTACTTGGCACATGAATAATTCCTGGATCACTCGACACATACTATACTATAATCTGCTCGGCACTAACTGTGACTCGACACCTATTAAAATTTTGGCTTGGCATCTATTGTGTACTTGGCATGTATGATGAAAATGATGAAACGTGTTGACACTCATTTGTCAATACCTTTTTTTATTTGACCAACAGGTAACGCACAATAAAATGATAAAGTGTACCATATAACCATAGATTATCACTTGTTTGAATATGTAAGGGTTATACCCGACTGACTCACAAGAAGAAAAGATAACCAAATGAAATATGAATGATTGTGGTGACATTGAGTAGGGGATAATAAAATTGCTTAGAAAATATAATCAAGAACCAAAATTGAAATCCACCATCGAAAGAAAGAGTAAAAACCATGAAAAGTAAACTTTTTCTAGAGAGATTGACAGGATTGGATATTGACAAACCAAAATTAGATGAGAGGAAAGATATATCCTTCAAGAACTTCTCAATAGCACCAAGAGCCTAGATTGATTAGCAAATGGAAACCTTTAGGACAACACTTTAATGATAGGGGATCTTGAATGAGGACTTTTTGGAGTGTAGAGTGATGAGAACTAGAGGACCTAATCTAACACAAACTAACACAAGACGAGGATATGTACAAGGGTACTGGACTAATGAGTAACTCCTAATGTAGGGGATGGTATATATAATAGAACTAAATGAGATATTTACAAGGATGACACTGTATAGGAGTTATTTATAGGTAGTAGAGATTATACGAGATGTATTGTATAGTACATATGAGAGAGCATAGGTGTGATAGTGAGATGCTAATATAGTACACAAGATATAATGCATTTGGATCTATTTGTAGGACATGCAAAGATTGGAGCGATATCATACACAATAGAGATGTTGGATACAATACATTTGGATCTAGATATAATACCATGGTTTTTGGATTTTCTACAAAGATAGTAATGTGTACAAGTGTTTTGGTTGCACAATGTTGGAACACCTTGGGGATATGGGTAAGTGGATGGAGGAATGTTGTGGGGTTGGGAATGAGTGCTAAAAAATAATGGGAAGGTCCAAGTACACATGATGCCTATTGCTAGGGTTTCACCAAGTGACTTATCTAATGTGCTTGAATTGCCAAGTTTTCATGATTGGACTCTTATTCTTATGTGCTTTTCTCTTTTCTACTTTTCTCTTTTCTTTTTTGATATTTTGATTTTTTTTGTACTTTTTTATGACTTTTTATGATATTTTTATACTTTATTTTAGGATAAGTAGGGTACAATAAGTGGCTTACACATAGAACTTCTTGAGGTGAATGATATTGGTGGGATCATTTAGGATTTTTTCTTCTAAATTAGAGAACTGATATGCTTCAAAGCCAAAAGATAATGTGACAACATATGGACCTACCCACGTAGTCTCAAATTCACCCTTCTTTTCTTGATCTATTTGAGCCTTCACATTTTCTTTAAATACCATGTCACCCACTTGAAATTGATGGGGGTGGACCTTTTTGTTGAAGTTTCTCTTGAGTCTATTTTGATTAAACACTAGGTTTTCATAGGTCTACTTTATTTTTTCATCAAGTAGATCGAGTTGGGTAAGTCTAGAAACTCTTTAATCATAATAAAATATTTCACCTTGTAAAGAGATGCACAAGGATGAGAGCTCAACCTCTATGGGTAAGACAACTTTGACACCATATATAGGGGAGTATGGGGTTTTACTTGTGCATGTATGACATAATTTACGATAAGACCAAAGGGCAGGGTTAATTTGCAAATGCCAATTATGACCATAACCATTGACAACTTTCTTTAGGATTTTGAGGAGGGTTTGTATGTATGATAAACTAGTGTGATAAGAATACAAAGAGTAAAATAAGCATTCACAAACTAAGATCCAAAAAAACAAATGAGATTGGCCGAAAAGAATCCAAAACAAAGAATGCAAGCCTTGTATCTTCGCAACTGCCTAATATATAGATGTGGTCATGATCATGGATGGTTTCTCAATGGTATGTTCAATGCTTCAATAATAAATAAAAGTGGTGATGAATGTATGGAAATTCAAGTATAATAATACTATTTTGACACTTATTAACTCTCGAAATAGTATAATAAGTTTACTCAAAATGTGGATGATTTGTAAAGGATTGAGGGTTCAATTTATAGGCAATTGGGTGAGGAGGATATAGGAATTTCTGATGGATAGTTAACTAAGTGAGGTGTGAGATAGTCTTCAATTCACTAAGATAGGTGTAGGAGAGAGATTTTTGTGTTTAGAGGTGGAAAAGGGAGATGTGGTAGGAGAGTGGATTTGGGCTCCAAGTCAGAAAGAATAAACTATACCTTCATTTGTGCAAGTGATCTAAAGAGGGTTTTTAGACATGGATGAGGGGGTAATGCATTTTGATTAAGATGGATGAGGTGATTCAATTGACTAGATGATGTGGCTTGTGGGTGGATTGGCTAGAAGAAAGGTTGGTGGAGTTTAATTAAATAAATGAATTATTTCATTAAAATGAGAATTATTGGTGCATGGGTTAAGTTTAGCTAATTGTTGGTTTTGGGGTGACTTTGTGTTTGGAGGGATTTTATTAATTAAATGGGTTATGTATTTATCTATTTGAGGAAGGGGGATTTGATTAATAAATTATACTATTGGTTGTCTTTTTATTAATCGAACTACAATTAATTGAATAGGGGATGATAATAAAATAATAATAATAATTAATATTTAATTAAAATACACCTTAGAAGATGACTAAATGTGATTACATATTTATGTGATCCAATTTAGGTGTCTACACCTAGATATGAACCTAAAGTATAAATCAGAACAAGACAAGGAACACCTAAGCATGTTGCAAGGAATCACCTTGTGAATCAAATAATTGAAAGTGAAAATAAGGGAGTGATGACAAGAAATAAGGAAGTGAAGAATTATGTTTGATATCTCAAGTTGAACCTATGATTGCAAATGACACTTTGAAGATGAATCTTAGACAAAGGCTATGCAAGAAGAACTTCAGTAGATTGAAAAGAATAAGACATGGGAATTGGTTCCTAGACCTAATGACAAGAATGTTATTGGTCCAGAATGGATATTAAAAAATAAAATGAATGAGAAAGGAGAAGTGGTAAGAAAAAAACCAAGGCCAGTATACAAAGGATATTCACAATAAGAAGGATATGATTTTGAGGAAACATTTGCCCCTATTGCTAGACTTGAAGTAGAAAGATTATTTTTGGCATATGTAGATAACAATAATTTTAAGGTTTATTAGATGGATGTTAAGTCATCTTTTCTAAATAGAGAACTAGAGGAAGAATTTTACATTGAACAATATGATGGATTTCCCGTAACAAAAGACAAAGACATGGTTTGCAGACTAAAGAAAGTATTTGTATGGATTGAACCAAGCACCTAGAGCTTGGTGCATAAAATTGGATAAGCATTTACAAAATTGAGGATTTAAGAAAGGATAAAAATTATCAAGTAAGGATGAATCTCCCAGTGCAAGAAAAGGAAAGATACAAATCTATGATAGGAGGATTACAATATTTGACTCATACAAGACAAGATATAGCTAATGCAGTTGGAATTGTGGCAAGCTTCCAAGCAGATCCCAAAGAGATACATTTGGCACCACTAAAGAGGATATTTAAATATTTGAAAGGAAATATTGATGAAAAAAAAAGTATAAGTAATGGAGCATTATTTTGGGGAGGAATATTGGTTTCATGGATTAGATATAAAATTTCATATCAAAATATACAACAGAAGCAGAGTATGTAGCCGCAACAAACAATTGTAATTAGATTTTTTGGATGAAGCGGATGTTACAAGATATTGATATCAAAAATTTAGAACTTATTATCATTCATTGTGATAACACAAGTACTATTAATATGTCAAAGAATCTAGCGTTTTATTCAAAGACTAAACACAATACAATAGAGTATCATTTCTTAA
Organism: Cupressus sempervirens; assembly: GCA_028749045.1. Lineage (NCBI taxonomy): Eukaryota > Viridiplantae > Streptophyta > Pinopsida > Cupressales > Cupressaceae > Cupressus > Cupressus sempervirens. The sequence goes on from CM053788.1 coordinate 224,192,637, forward strand.
GAGAGAAGGTAGTAGAGAAAGAAATTAGATTAGAGTATGTTAGCACAAAGAATCAAATAGAAAAAATATTTACTAAACCTTTGGCTAAGGACACATTAGAGTACTTGAGAGGCATGCTTGGGGTTATGCTACACCCTTCTTCAGAAAAATTGATGCAGGATTGCATCAGTCCATTATATTCAGAGCAATATTTCATGTTTGGATTGGATGTTTGACACTTCTCCTATGAGGGAGTATTTTTGTTAACATGATTCATAAAAGACTCTTGGTCATAAGTTTAAATAGTGTCTTTTGGCACTTGGTGAGTTTTTTTAGATTTTTTTAGAGATGATTTAACTTTGAGAGTTGGTATAATGACACCTTTGTCATTGATGTCAATAAGGGAGACACACATGAAAACCACCTTTTTGATAATTGGGGGTGAAATATAAAAAACACCTTTTTCATTTTTTACTTGAGGGAGAGATATAAATATAAATCCATATTCATCTATGGAAGAGTAGCATGAATGGGGGAGAGTATCTTTGTTGCAGATTGACAATATGTATGGTTGAGTGAGCAAATGAAGAAAACATTTATATTTCTATTTTTGGTACTATCATTTTTTTCATCATATATTTCTATCAATTCTAAAGGGGGATACTATTGGCATGAATTACTAAGGGATATTGATGGGGAGATTTCCAGTATGTTTGGAGAGACGATTGAGTTCTTATGTGTTGCATTCATGACTTGGTTTGTCATTGATGTCAACAAATCAACTTTTTGGATAGTTTAGAAATAATAGCCGAGACATTTTTGTTCAGAATTTTCCATAGATGAATTATATTTAGTGAGGATAGTAATGTATTTGTGGATATGTCTTCATGGTATATTTATGTTCATAGAAAGATTTATGAAGATTTGCATGAGTTTTAGAAGTTTTTCAAAGGACTGGCTGCATGCTATTTTGTAAAGGACAATAAGTTAAAGATTGAGTTGTATATTTTAAGTGTGGTTGAAGTCTATTCAATGAGCTCTGATTTTGGTCAGAGACATGTTCATGGTGCTATGTTCAAGATGTAAAAATCTATTTTTCATTATGTGAAGACTTGTGAAGGATAACAACATGTGGGTTATTCCTTGGAGGTCAACTATGCAATGTGATTGATGTAATATGTATTGTAGCATGTGGAACCTAATTATAATATCTTATGATTGTTAGGAATAAGGTGTCTCAACCTTGAATAATTCATATTCTTATTCTTTTCTTTTTTGTAAATGTATTTTTTAAAAATAATGTAATTAAGTGTGAGTGTACATGTCTAGTTGGCAAGTTGATGTGTCACTCTACTTGTATGTGTCAACATCTTGAAATGTGTGTAAGGAGATCATGGTTGAAATGGTTATGATGAATTCCTATGACATGTAAGAGCTATCCTTGGAATATTTGTTGATGGGTGAAGATGTCAAGACATGTGACTATTGATTATTGTGTACTGTACACTCGATTCTCAAACTCACGTGCGGGATTCGGGGCATTGACCTGAAAAAAAATTTGGGTTCCTAATTTTTTTGGAGAATGGTAAAACCCAAATACGGTTGTTCTTTGGAAGTTGTCCTAAAAGGGAAAGCAAATGATATAAGCATTTTTAGGGTTCCAGATACGAGAGTAAGAAAGTGTATTATTGGTATGGTATGTTGCTATTGGATTGGTCTTTTGTGTTATTGTTCTCCTGAATGAACTTGCATTACAAGTGTATTTATAACCTTCTATGTTGAAGATAATACATTATGTAGGTTTTGGAGGGGTGGGATTGGTTTTGGAGGGGTGGGGTTGTTTTACTGAAAGGTTTTTCCCCACTAACATATATTTTTGTTTTTGTGTTTTCTTTCTCTATCTATTTTTTGTATCCATGGTTGACTACAATATTATTGTTTACATAATATTGAATCTGAAATTGTAAGGATTTAATAGGAATTTGCACAATACTTTCCTTATGGGATAAGTGTAGGAAGTTGTTTCCGCACTTGAGTTTCCTTACAATGATGGTATTATATTATTCATTGTACTTTGGGAAAACCTCAATGTTGACTCAATTATTTGTTTTAGCACTTGGCATAAAGGAAAGATGTTTTCTTGGTTATAAATCATCATATGTGGTCATATGTAATGTAATTTTATGCTAGCATTATAATTGAATTTGTAAAGGTTAGGGTAGAGGATGATGTTGAAAATTTCAAAGGAACTAGATTGGCAAGATAAGTTATTGTTCCAGTCAATTTATTTTCTTAGATATGTTATCTTGAATTGTTTAGTGAGAACAATTTTGAATCAATTTTGACTCTAGGTTTAGTTAACTTTTTATTAGCTCCTAATAGGATTGGAACAACTACTAACAGGATTGGAATCTCCTAACAAGGATTCAAAGTCTCCTAACATAGACTCATTTGTACTAATTGTATTGAATTGACTCCTAATAGGGTCATATCCTTTCACATGGAACTTTTAATCTTAGTGCATAATCTTATGTGTTTTGTCTCTAATCAAGGGTTTCCCTAGTTAACATATCTTGAGTCACTTTTCATAGTTATCATCTTGTGATTGTTGAATCTTTTTTTATATGTTTAAGTTTTGATAAAGTTGGTTTAATTCATTAAAATTTCATTACTGATTCACCTGCACACCCCCCATTTTTATTAATGGGCTTTACTTTCTAAGACCTTTGACTTTACTAGGCTTCATTTATATTTTCTTACATATGCATAGATCCCTCCATTCTTTTTCATCTTATCATTGATCTTTCAACTCCATTTGCAATTTGATTTTTGTAAAGTTTATCCATATGCTTCTTTATGGTGTCAAATTTTTAACTACAACATATTTTTCTTCCTATTTGTCCTAATGCATATCTTACATCTACATCCCACTGGAGGTACACCAAATGGATTGTTGATGTAGGAGCATCCTAGGGTTTTTAGAAATCCTACATGTTGGAGGTATTTTGGCTAAGAGTTGTAGACTCAGTCACCAAAAAATGGTGCTCAATCATTGTTGGAGCTTGATGCCTTCTGTGGTGCTTGGCTTGTGCTAGTTGCTTGGCACTCTCTATGTGCTTGACATGTGTTGGTTGCTTGGAACTCTTTGTATGTTTGACATCCATTACAGTGCTCAGTAATGTTGGTGTTTTGGCTAATACTCAGCTTGGTTTTTTTGATGCTCAATCTAGTCTTGGTTCTTGTAGGTGTCGAGTTGTCTGTGAGCCAACTTTGGGTATTTAGTTTGTGTTGTAGCTACTTATGGCTCAACATATATTTAATCAAAGGGATTTAATTTAATTTTTAATGAATTGGGCCAACTTGTCTCATAGTTGGGTATAAGTAGGGGGTCTTGTGGAGACTTTGCTCATTATTCATCTAGCTTGGAAAAGAGGATAAAGTTTAGGAGAAAACTTTGAAGGCCTAGTAGCTATGGCTTGAAAATTAGGAGATTTCTTGGTGGGCTTGCAAGAACAAGTTAAGATTTCCTTAGACATTTCTACCAAAGTGTGGATCTAGACTAGTTGGGATTAGGATTGTGAGTTGGATCTTGTAGAACTGTTATTGTAATTGTTGTTGTATTTGGCTCTAACCCAGAAGGCCTTATAGCTAGACATATTGCATGTAAACAGTTATTTATGAATAAAGAGTTGTGATTTGGTATCAGATCTTTCTTTTTTGTTGTGTTTCCATTGTGTGGTTATTTGCAGGGATCCAAATTACCTCCAATAGGAGTACCCTTGGATTCTCACTACATCAGGTGGTATCAGAGCGAAGGTGTTCCTGAGTATGTAAATAGATCATCAAATTTGAGGCAGTGTGCATAGGACTTGAATGAAGTCTGGAAGATAAGGTTGATCTAGTGGAGTTGATTGATATTCTAGATTTGTGGATCTATTGCTTAGGGTTTGTGAAATCTTGGAGGATTCCTCCAAGAAGATTGGACCCTAGAGCAATTAATGATCTTAGTGATGCTATGGAAGAAAAGATCTCAAAGAAGGTTAAAGCATATTTTAGACCTGAATTGGAGGAGGTTAAATCCAATTTCAGATCTAAGATGACATTGATGAAGAGTGACATGATTATTAAAATTGTGAGTTCTTTAGGTGGTGTACCTAGGCATGTGAGTACTGAAGATAGTTATGAGGAAGTTGATGAAGACTTTGAAATTGCTAGATACAATGGTGAGGATAGAACTGATCATGTGGAGAGACCTATTGGAACTAGGTTTGGTCAGTTTGCTAGACCTAGATCTTAGTTGAAGTTGAAGCATTAGATGGAGGTTTCTAATTTCTTAGGTACTTTGACTCCTCAAGACCTAATTGATTAGATTGGTGAATTGGAAGACTACTTTGATCTTAAGGATATTGAGGATCCACTCAGAGTGAGGTTGGCACAAACTAAGCTAAAGGGACATGTTACTCTTTGGTGGAAATAAATGCAAAGAGATAGAGAGGAGGAAGGTGGAATGGAGATCACTAGATAGAGATTGATGGTGACTAAATTGAAGCCTAAGTTCATTCTTACTGATTATGAACTTGAGTTATTTAAAAGATTGCAAAATTTTAAGAAGAAAGATATTACTGTGAAAAAGTATACTGAGGAGTTTTACAAGTTGACTATATGGTTTGGGTAGATAGAATTGTCAAAGGAGAAGGTAGCTCGGGACATTAATGGTTTGAGATTCAATATGCAAGATGAGGTTGGCATGTTGAAGATTGCTTTAGTTGAGGGTGCTTATCAATATGCCCTGAAGACAAAAGATAAGTTGAAGAGGAAAAGTCAAGGTAATGCTAGAGGGAAGGAGAAGTGGGATAGCTTAGCAAAGGCTAAACCGAGTGCAAAAGGTGAACCAAAATCTGTTAGGAGGATAGGTGGAGGTGAGTTCAGAGGTAATTGTTTTAGATGTGGTGAAGAAGGGCATAGATCATTTGAATGTCCCCATGGTAGGAAATCTATTGTTGTGAATAAGGTTGTAGTCCAAGACAATCAACCTGAGCAAGGAGAGAGTTTATCGACTCAACAAGTAGTATTTGGTCAGAGGATAATGGAATCTTGTTAGAGGACTAATTTTTTGAAGACTTGTTGTAAGTCTAGTGGTAAAGTCTGCAAGTTGATTGTGGATGGTGGTAGTATTGATAACCTTGTTACTGAAGAGATGGTTCGAAAACTTGGTTTAAAGAGAGTGAGACATCCTTATCCTTATAGGATTGGATGGTTGTAAGGTAAGCATGCTTTGGAGGTGAGGGAGTAGTGCCTTGTTCATTTCTAGATTGGGCAATATAAGGATCAAGTGTTGTGTGATATTGTGCACATGAACAGTTGTCATGTGTTGCTTGCTAGACCTGGGCAGTATGATTGCAGGGTTGTGTATAATTGTGTCAAGAATGTGTTTATAATTGTGAAAGGTGGAAGGAAAAATTCCCTGATTCCTTTGCATAATGAAGAGCTTGGTAGGAGGAACTTGAGTATTGGAAGTCGAGTTGAGTTGGCAAATTCTGAGAAGCTTAAAGATCAATTTGGAAAGCAAACCTATGAAACACCAAGGATGGATGTGAAGAAGAAGAAGAACAAGAAGAAGAATGGAAAGAGTGTGCAAGTTGAGGACTTAGAGGACATGTATGTGAAGAACTAGTTTGGGATTTATGTATTGAATCCCAGAAGATGTTCTTCCAGCTATTAAGAACATATTTTCAAACCTGGGTTATCTGATGCAAGAGCATCCTTGGGTTTTTAGCAATCCTGCATGTTGTAGGTATTTTGGCTAAGAGTTGTGGACTCAGTCACCAAATAGTGGTGCTCGACCGTTGTTGGAGCTCAGCACCTTCTATGGTGCTCAACTTGTTTCGGTTGCTCGATAGTCTCTATGTGCTCAACAAGTGTTAATTTCTCAACACTCTCTATATGATCATCATGTGTTGGTTTCTCACCATACACTATAGTGCTTGACAATGTTGGTGTTTTGGTTGAAGCTCAACTTGGTTTTTCTAATGCTCGGTCTAGTCTTGGTTCCTCTAGGTGTCGAGTTGTCTATGATTTGACTTGGGTATTTAATTTGTGTTGTAGCTAACTTGTGGCTCAACATATATTTAATGTAAGAGTTTTAATTTAATTTTTAATAAACTGGGTCAACTTGTGGTTTAGTTGGGTATAAGTAGTGGGTCTTGTGGACTCTTTAGTCATTATTAATCTAGCTTGTAGAAGAGGATGAATTGTAGGCAAGAAATTTTTAGGGCTAGTAGCTATGGCTTGAAAAAAATAGGAGATTTCTTAGTGGGCTTGCGAGCATAAGTTAAGATTTCCTTGGAGGTTTCTACCAGAGTGTGGATCTGGACTAGATAGGATTAGGATTGTGAGTTGGATCTTGTTCGATCTTGCAGAACTATTATTGCAATTGTTGTTGTATTTGACCCTAACCTGGAAGGCCTTATAGCTAGGCACATTGCATGCAAACAATTATTTATGAATAAACTATTGTGGTTTGGTATCAGATCTTGCTTTGTTGTTGTGTTTCTATTGTATATTTATTTGCACAGATCTAGATTACCTCCAATTGGGGTACCCTCAGATTCTTGCTACATCAGGTGGTATTAGAGTGTAGTGAGAATCTGAGGGTACCTCTATTGGAGGTAATCTAGACCCCTTCAAATAACCACACAAAAAAAACACAACAACAAAGCAAGATCTAATACCAAATCACAACTCTTTATTCATAAATAAATGTTTACATGCAATGTGCTCGGTTGTAAGGCCTTTCGGGTTAGGGCCAAATACAACAACAATTACAATAATAGTTCTGCAAGATCTAACTCCCAATCCTATTTCTAGCTAGTCCAAATCCACACTCTGGTAGAAACCTCCAAGGAAATCTTAATTTGTGCTCACAAGCCCACTAAGAAATCTCCTAGTTTTCAAGCCACAACTACTAGCCCTTCAAAGTTCACTCCAACACTTTGTCCTCTTCTCCAATCTGGATGAATAATGACTAAAGAATCCACAAGATCCCTTACTTATACCAACTAAGCCACAATTCAGCCTAGTTCATTAAAAATTAAATTAAAACTATTACATTAAATACATGTTGAGCCATAAGTCGACTACAACACAAATTAAATAACCAAAGTTAGCTCATAGAGAACTCGATACTTATAGGAACCAAGACCAGATTGAGCATCAAAAAAACCAAGCCGAGAAAAAACCAAAACACCAGCATTGCCAAGCACTACAATGCATGCTGAGCAACCAACACATGACGAACATACAAAGAGTGATGAGTAATCAACACATGTTGAGCACACAGAGACTATCGAGCAACTAGCACAAGCCAAGAACCATAGAAGGGGTCAAGCTCCAACAAAAAATAAGTACAACTATTTGTTGATGGAGTCCACAACTCTTAGCCAAAATACCTACAACATACAAGATTGCTAAAAACCCTAGGATGCTCCTGCATCAATTGTCAACTGGTTCAATGAATGGATACTTTGACACCTATTCTACTTGAAAATTCCTCAACATATCCCACTTTTGATCTTTTTTAATTCTCTATCATTTTTTTAATTGTAATTAAAATTTCCTTCCATAAACCATTGTCATCTTTAACATTCGTGGTCTTACCCAAGTCAATTATATCATTCTAGCTACTTTTTATAATTTTATGAATAATACATTCTCTATTAGATAAAATATCAAAGTTACATATTCACAAAAAAGGGGCCAAGGGATACAAGATCACCCTATAATATTCCACTTAGTACTAGGCTAGATACAATTAACTATTCATAAAAAAACTAGTCCTCAGGTGGCCAGAGTAGGGCCACCTGAGGGAGGAGGATCTTATCGATCATTAAAACCCCAATAATCCATGGGGTTGGAAGGAGGCTTAGGAGGAGCACATACATCATCATCAACATCAACTTCATCTTTATCTTCTCCCTCCACCCTAGGAGGTGAAATGGTCAGGTCTAGGATAGGGAAGGACCATTAAGGATTGGAGCCAGGAGGAGCCAGCCAAGCGACCAAGGTAGCAGGAGCAACAAAGGACCACCTAGATCCACATTGTGGAGAGGCAAAGTGATGGTGTTGAACATACCAACCACTAGAAGAGTGATGGTGGGCTAGAGAGTAGGGCATCTGTGAGTGGTGGGCTAAAGAGTTGCACCCTTAGCGGTACCCATGAGGTGGAATATGCTCTATCGAAGAAGAATTAGGTGGCACCTGGGAAACCGTACACATAGTATTGCCCCAATGATTGAGATGCTCCTATAAGTGGGCCACCTTATTAGCTTGCACTTGCATCTAGAGCAAACCATTATTATATATGCATATAAACATTGATATCAAGAAAAGTGCAAGTGAAAATCACTAAATTTCTATCTTTACAAAATCCAATTTGAAAGCATGCCAAATATAAGAAAACTTAAAGGGAATTTTGGTGGGGTCCCTGAGCAAGATCATATGCTACAAAAATGGCTATTGCCTAAAGGGTCTAAAAAAATAATGAATCTAGATACTCTGGTTGACCACAAAATAGACATCGAGGGTCAGGAATATCTAGATGCTTGAGCTGAGGACCCAGGAGCAAACTCTTGAAGAGGACACACTAGGAAAAGTGTGCAATCTTCAGCTTAGTAATGGCTTTCAAAATAATATTAAACTTGTATCAACAATTCTACTATGTGGAGTGGAGCTGCTAGCGCTGGTTGGGAATCTGAACCATGGGCAAGTAAGGCACCAACCATAGGTAACCCATTTTAGGCTTATAATTAACAAGAGGAGTACACAAATACCATTTCTAGTCCTTCCACCAAGGCTTGACAAACTGAATACCAAGGTTGTGAAGAAAATGTGAGGGTAAAGTAGAGACCATTCAATCAAAAGTCTATCAATTTGGGAAAGACAAATAGAATTGGACCTGCAAATCTTCCCAACATCTCATACTCATGATAACTCTAGAAAATAAATCTTTGGGTGTCCTGATGCTACATTTGAAAAATTGCAAACCACTAACACCTTGAATCTTAGCTAGAGGGACACCCTCAATGGTAAACAAGGGTGACCACCAAAGGTTATGATGATTCAAGGAAAGCCCATCTCTGAATCCATTGCTAGCCCAACAAAGCCACGATTTGACCACTTCCCAAGCTTTCCAAATTCTCTTAACCACAAAAATGCCTTGTGCACAGGTTCAGAGGTGATGAGAAGGGTCTAAAATCCTATCCCCTTCAATGTTGGCCTATGTGCAAGAAAAGCAGAGGAGATGCAAGGTAGTAGGAGAATTTTCTAGGCTTCATCCCGAATGAGACATCTAAGGACCCACTTCACACACAAGTTAGTGCCTTATTTTTGAGTGGAGATAAGACCCAAACTATTTGACTCTTAGGACAAACAATAGTATTCCTAGGAAACTTAGTGGAAGCCACGATTCTCTACATCTGAGGCCTAGAGAAAAACTCTAAGAAGCTTTTCTAGTTTAGCATAATAGGCTCTAGAATGGGCCCAATAGGAAGAGTAGTAAAAATGGGTTGTTGATAAAACTTCAAAGAAAATTTGGAATTTTCCAGCAAGCAAGTAGTCCAACTTTTTAGCAAATTTTCCTACACAACATTCCATAGATCAACCGCCGAGGCCTGAAAAGCAAAACAGATACCCAAAAATAAAAAAAATATCTCCATGTTGGATCTATTTCCACTCAAATTGAGCTAGCCAAGGTGGAGCGGGGAGGAAGGACTACTTGTAATAGAGCGCTCTGTGCCATTAGATGGTAGACTAAGAGGCTTTGAAGAAAATTTCCAAACATTCAAGGATGTTGATGACATTGGCTTCATCCTCAATAAGAGTGAGAAAGGATTCATCAACAACATGACCATTAAACAAGTGGTATGGAGACTCCAAAAGTGAAATACCATGGACCTAACTGACAAAAATGGAGTGAGCCAATAAATAGCCAAAACCTTTAGTAGCCAGAACATAGAGAGCAGGGGCCAAGGGATAACCCTGGTGAATGGATCACAAAAGATAGAAGACCTTAGATTGTCTACCATTGATGGTGATGTATGCATAAACCTCTCCAAAAAGCATCTCCACCGACTGAAGAAAAATTAGACCTAAGCCAAGAGCACAAAGCATGGGAAGAATGAAATGCCATTCTATGTGATCATAAGCTTTAGCAAAGTCAATTTTAAGAAAAAAAAGCTTACTACTTAGATCTACGAGCCTATTCCATACCCTCCCAGACAACAATGATGTTTTCTAGGATGAAATGAGGTTTGATGAAGCTAGTTTGCTCAGGTCAAACAATTAAGTGTAGAAGGTGGTGAATTTTGAGCACTAATGTTTTAGCTATGATTTTGTAGGAGACATTCAACAAAGTGATTAGCCACCAATTACAAATGTCCTCCAACTTGCTAGATTTAAGTATGAACTTGATGTTTCCCTTATTGATGATATTGCCTAAAGATTTGGACTGAAATGCTTCTAGGTACATCTTATGAAGATCAATCCTAATAACATCCCAAAAAACTTTGTAAAATTCATAGGAAAACCCATCACACTTGGGGGTCTTTTCATCCACCATGGAAAAGACAACCTCCTTGAGGTTAATGAGGGTAAGCAACTGCTCACAGAAAGCATGTTACTGATGCAAGCCGGTATGGAGTAACAACAATTCACTCCTTCAAGGCTTGCTCATGCTCTAGAGTGAAATCCTAGGTAGTGAAAACCTTTTCATAATGATGAAAAAAGGCTTGAAGAATGTCAGGAAGGTTTGAAAGAACCTACTACCCATCTTTGATTACTTTGATCCCCACAAAGGTATGATGAGCACAAAGAGCTTGAAAAAACGCTTTGGAAGCCTGATCTCCAATTTGGAGCCAGTGAAGATGGGCTTTGATTTGGGCTCACCTAGCAGCATAATTATCAATAATTTGCTTGTTCTAAAAAATATAGGCAAACCTTAGTTGTAGATTAGAGTCAAAAAGATTCAAGGTTAGAGCATCCAAAGTGTTACATGGAGCTTTGATGGTGGATTCATATGAACATCTATGGTACATAGCAAGTTTCCTACCATAGATTTGGAGAAATTTGGTTGTACGAGTGATGACATTATTCCACCACTATATCCATCTAAATTTTGTGTGGGCTTGAGGCTCTAAATTCTGAACATGAAAATATGAGCGATAGTTGGCTCATGACACAACAATGACATGTTGAGAAAAAATTGAGTCTTAGAAGGATGTCCCTAAGCCATTTTCTAGGTGACAATAAAGAGAATGGGGAAATGGTTTGATAAGGTCACATCAGGTAGGGGAATAGCAAGTAAAGCATTTTCTTCAGAAAAGGAGAAAATAAATTGCCTAGAGATCATCACTTGATTGAGCCTTTTAAAAATCATGTCAAAACCAACTCTAAAATTAGACCAAGTGTGCCAAAGTCCACCAGGCTAGTAGCGATCCATATTGGGATAAAAATGCCTAATTATTGTGCATGTAGTACTAGGTCTCTCATTCAATAGTTGTCTAGCAAAATGGTAGAATGTATTCCTTGTTTGTAGCCAGCTCAACCATATTAAAATTCCCACAAATGACCCAAGTGCCAGGTGGCAGAGAATCTACCATCCAATGCCATAGTTGGGATCGTTCAGCAACATCATTAGGAGCATAAAGATTAACAATCCCAAAATAATGGTTTTGGAAGGACAACGTAATCAACACAATCCTATGCATGGGGTTAGAACCATGATCAATAACAAAATAAATTAAACGAGGTGAGAGAAGAGAAACAACACCACCTCTACCAGCATCCTGTCGTGAAGAAAAAATAACGCTATCAGGCCAAATAACATGGCATGAAATGCTTAACATGAAATCATAAATCTTGACTTCCTAGAGATAGAGGATATCCAAGATATGAATCCTGCATCTAGTATCTTGCACATAGTACTTGCAAGAGAGGTTGGTGAGATCTTGAACATTCTATGAGAGCATATTCATGGAAACAACTCTTGCATATCATCATCGTCCCTAAGAGAGGAGAAATTGTTGTGCAAGAAGGAGTTGGAGGTGACAATTGGGGATGCAACTCTTGTAGAGATGAGCCTTCACTTCTCCAAATCCCCATCCAAGTATTCTCTACATCCATCAAGGCTCCGTGAGTGACATAAAGATTATGACCCATGGGGAACAACCGTGAAAGATGTCTATGGAGTATAGACCCAAGTTGGTTGAGAAGCATTTATAGATGAGTTCATCCCTTAGAAACTAGGGTTTGAAATAGGTGGCTGGACCACCAGAGAAACATGAATAATCTCCAGTAAAGGCTACAAAGAATATGACCCTTGTTGTTTAGGTGGTAAGGATGTCTTACTCTTGCATGTCATGGTTGTCCACTCATCTTTTTTGGTGTTATCAATAGACTTTACCTGCGACTCCTTTACATGAGTTGGCTTGCAAGGCATGACCAATGGGCAGTCCTTGATCTTGTGATCATTCAATTGACACCTACACTAGGTGTTCGACACATTGAGGTAAAGCACCTTCACAAGATCAAGGATTGCACACTGGTCGTGCCTCACAAGCAAACTCCTATTAAGGAGTTGTAGGTAAAGTCTATTGATAACACCAAAAAAGATGAGTGGACAACTGTAACACACAAGGGTAAGACATCCTTGTTGGCTAAACAACAAGGGTCCTTTTCTTCGCAGCCTTCATTGGAGATTGTTCTTGTTTCTTCCTCAGCAATGCCTATTTCTCCGATGGTCTAGCCACCCATTTCAAACCTTGGTTTCCAAGGGACATACCAGACTATAAATTCTTCTTCATCCACTTGGGTCCACACCCCATAGGCAACTTCTGTGATTGTTCCCTATGGGTCACAACATTTACGCCACTCACAAAGCCTTGATGGATGCAAAGAATACTCAGATGGGAGTAAAGCACCTTCTAGCTACTTTGACTATTTATCTAAAAAAATTCTTCAAGTCCATCGTGATTTGAGATATCCATCTTCTTCAATATGTCATATAGGTTGTGAATCTTTTAAATATACTTGTGATGATGTAGCTTCCTTATTTTGGCCACAAACATTTCCACCACTAAAGTATGATGATAAGATTTTGCATTTTATTGGCATCTCTTGGGTTTCCCTACATACATGAGTCTTAACCTTATTCTAGTTTGACATATCGAACAAAATAAAGGATATATATATATATATATATATATATTGTTAGGTGGATATTTTGCAACCGACAATTTCTTGAAATCTAGTAGCAGAATAAGTAGACCAGCCACAGTGTATGAGACCAAGTCTCTCCTACATTAAAGCAAAGGCTCCCCCTTCTCATTGTTCCTTGGATCAACTCAAGGTAAGCAAGAAGTTGAGATATTTTGTAAGGGGTGTTACCAATATTCGTTCCTCTTTTCTTTCGAAAAAGAATCCACTTATCTGTGGAGTAAGTGATGGGAAAGATTAAATCTCTAAACTATACTTCTATCTTATATTTGGAAATGACGACATCAATAGACCAACACCAACTCAAAGGCTGATTGAAAGCGTATCAGTTTGGCTCTAATTCATGTTTGTCTAAATATAAGAAAAATCACTACCACCAGGGTCCAAAGACCTCTAAAAGTAGATGCTTTTTGTTCTATAACTTATTTTTAGTTTTAATCTATTATATAAGAAAAACCTCTACTATTGGGGTGCAAAGACTTCTAGATGTAGGGAAGTTCTAACTATTTTTCATGAATTTGAGATGATAACACAAGCTACAGTCAAAGCTTCTAGTCTATGTATTACCACAACCTCTCCTAGTCAAAGATTCAGCTCTAATTGCTTCTTAACTCACTATGATCTATGATTAAACACACAATAAAAACAAGAATAAAAAACAATGGGCACAAATTAGAGTCAAAGCTTCTAATTTGCACTATCACAATTGCTTCCAGTCAAAGCTTCAAATTTGATTGCTCCCTTTATTCACTTTTCTCCCAAATTGGTACTATACAATCAATGTTATGCTTCCACAAGTTTGGCAGAGCTTTCTTGCATACAAAAAATGATGGTTTTTACAATGAGAGAGACACTCCTTTTATAGAAAAAGAAGTGAGAGAAAGGAGGAAAATGTGGGAGCAACTCAACCAACTTTGACTTGGTCTAACTAGGAAAGAAGAATTATTGGATTACATGTCTGAAGGACATGTAATTGGATTATGTGATTGCATTACATGCATTTGAGTTACATGTGATTGGATTACATGTAACCCATCTCGTGCATCTAAAAGAAGAAAACTACACTTGAAGAAAATGTTAAAACTTTTGATTCTAAATAAATCAATTATGTAGATTATTAGCAAAACCCTTGTTCTTCCTAATGATTGTGAGATTAGGATTCCTATATTCTACACTATTGTATTCTCTTTGATAAGTTTCTAGTTGTCATTTGAAAACTTGATGTGATCAATCTTTTTCTCGTTTGAGTTGTCATGAATTCTCCTTTGTAGATTGGCACATTTTGGAGTCTCTGACACTTTGAAACCTTCTCGATGATGTACAAATGTAAACTCAAAACAACTTTCCATCAACACCTTTAACTCTTTCTTTTTTGAAGCAAAGTTCTTGGCATATTCCCATATGAACTTGTGGGGAAAATGGAGACCAAATGAATTACTTCTTTTGCTTCAAAGCATGCCTTCTTTATAGGATGTCTCTATTCTTTGAAGAAGTTATGACATATCTTGAAAAGTGTGTTGTAACATGAAGATAAACACATCTTCCAATGAGATTGGATCCATGAAAACTTTGGTATTTGAGTTACAATGGTGAATCCATGAGGGATGATTGTTTAAAGTGTGGATTAGATACTTATGAAACACATATGATGGTTGGAAATGAATTGGAACGTAAATGTATTTGGGCAAAAATAGCCAAAATCAGATTCTCAGGGATGAATTGCATGTGGGAAAAGATGGGCTTTTGTTCGTATGGTAAAAAATGCAAGCAGGGATGCATATGGTTGTGTGCAAATGGTAACTTTGGTGTTTAAAAGTGTGACCTTTTACCCAAATTGGGTTCTCTAGAGGTAATTACATGTAATTAATTGAAGTACACATGGAATCGAGTTTGAAGGATGTAATTTCATATATAGGAAAATTGATGTAATATGTATTGACATGGAATGATGAAAAGTGAAAGGATGCATATGCATTTACATTCTTAGGTAGGATTTTTCATCTTTCATCCAAAAAGGAAACCAAAACAAGCAAGCAAACAAACAAGCAAAACTATGCACCAAAAAAAAAACTTCTTCTATTGACTCAAACATGACAAACTTGAAAATCTTTTTATTAATGCATTTTCATTTTTTGGAGTGTGGGAGTATTTTAAAGCATTTGCAATGATAAAATTTCAACTTATTTGAAGAAAAATTATAAAAGATATGACATGCTTTTGAACAAATGGACAAAAATAAGCCAAAAAATGCAAAGTAATAGGAAAGCAAACAAGAAATATAAGGAAAGTTGAAATCTTTTACTTACTTGGAGCTCAATGAGCCAAAAGTGGAGGAAAGAGAATTTGAAACAAACAAATATTCTCCAAAATTGGGTTCTCCAAGGGCAAATGCATGCAACAACTAAGAGCCTTTGAAAAGTTTAAAAGTTCAATGCAAGATGAAGATGTTTGTTGCAATCTTCTTTCTCCCCACACTTTTGGTGCAAATGAGTTTTAGGAATCCCAATAACATGGGCATTTTGACTTGCAATCTCCAAAACGTGGTCTCCAAACTTACTTACATGCAAAAGTTTTTGCAAGATACATGTATTTGGGTGTTTTGATGCAAAATCGTGCCCTAGAATGGCAATAACTTGAGGCATTTTTTCTTGATTTGGTAAAAAAATGTGGATTCCAAATGCATTTACATGCATTCAAACCCCAAAATGCCTCCTCCAAATGCAAACAAATGAGCTAGAAATATAATTTTCTAGGCATTTTTGGTCAAAATTTGGCTTTGAAATTCACGTATATGGGTCATTTTTGACTTGAGAATGCAAAAGTGTGTTCATCAAATGCATTTGCATGTTTTGGAATGCAAAATTAAGGTCTACAGATAGATTTACATGTTTAAAATGCATTCATATATAGGCTGGAGATGTAAATCACACTCTCCCAGCCTCATTGCATATTTAAAATATGTAATACATGTTATGCCTTAGACATTTTTAGCCTTGGAAGACAAAAAATGGTCTTGGGATGCATTTACATGAGTTTGTGGTGTAAAATCAGACTCTCCAAGGCACATTAAATGTAACATTCATTAGTTGGAAGTGCATTTTACATCCAAATCATACTCTAGGAAGCTCATTGCATGTTTTAAAAACTTACTTTCTATTTGCCTAAGTCCATAAATTTCCTTCTTAGTACAAATCATACTCTCAAGATGCCATTACATGTAAAGTGATTTGCATGTAAAGGGGAGTTTTCATATAAAGGGGCTCTAAGAAGTCCTTTACATGCATTTCTAAGCCAAAATCAAACTCTAGGAATGCATTTTCATGTAAACATGTAAAAGACATATAAATTGAGTTTGCAAAACTTAAATGACCAATAAAGCACACGTGTAATTATTATTTTTAGTTAATATCACTTAATTGGGTTAATAATAATATTTACACTATATAGGGATGATTGAGCAGGATGCTCTTCATCACTAAACCAAACTAGCTCGGGCCGACCTATCAGCAGGGGCCTCCACTGCCAGAGGGCCAATCTCGAAGATGGGTATTTGTCGAACAATCATAGTTGGGAGTCTCCCTGTTCCTTTGGAATGCTTATGTGTATAAATGTGAATCATTTATAATTCCTCTTATTAAATGATTTTTAAATTCACAATCATTGTTATATGAATCTTTTCCAAAAGAAGACCACTTGGTCAAGAAACTTATCTAGGAGATGTTTTCTATTTACATTCTCACTTATTAGAAAGAGCAGCTACCAAGTTCATGCATAGTTACTTATAACTTCCTAGTTTATATATCATGTGCAAATATCATTAAAATAACAATATTTAACTTAGATGTTTTAAAATGAAATATAAAGTAATACCCATAAATAAATCAAAACTATATAGTTAATAAAGACACTTTAGTGAAAATTTTAAAAGCATCTGAACATGAAAATATAACATAAAGAGCACTATAGTCACTTAAGTGATAAAGTAACTTTAAAACATAACATAAGGTCAATTTATGTTATATTTTTCAAAAAGTGAATGTCAACATTAAAATATAATATGATATTTTAAATATGCAATTACATATGAATAGTTCACCTTTTGGGCACTTAAATGATCATATTTTTTGACTATTAGGTCTAATTAAGCCTTAAGATATATCAAATCAAAGGGAAAACCAAAAGCAAGAGATTGAACAAAACCAAAAGACTAAAAACAACTAAGCACACAAGTGAAAACACAAGAAAGGACGTTGAAGGTTTCAAAAATAAGCACAAGCTTAATAAAATAAAAAATGAAAAGGATGACGAAAGCCTTTAGTAACATGATGCACTATGTAAATTAGGGTCAATTGGTTGATCAATGTTAGCCATTAAATAATAAACTAGCTCATAGAAATGTGAAACTAAGTTGAAATTTTTTTGTAATGTTACCTACATTTTGTGGTGACAAAATGTAGGACAACAAAAATGATTCATTGGGCTCTACAATCTATAATATAAAATCTAGATGTCATCATGTTGAAGGTCTCTTGGGTGATCACAGACCACTAATTAGCCCCCACTAAATAAAAATGAACTCAGAATTGTGCAAAAAAATAGATGTGAAACCAATAAAACATGTGTAGTTATTAGTTTTAGTTAATATAACTTAATTGGATCAAGAATAATATTTACACTATATAGTTTATATATCATGTGCAAATACTATTAAAAAATTTATGTTTAACTTAGATGTTTTAAATTGAAATATAAAGTAATACTCATAAAGCTAAATCAACACTATATAGTTAATAAAGTCACTTAAGTGAAAAATTTAAAAGCATCTAAACATGAAAATATAATATAAAGTCCACTATAGTCACTTAAGTGATAAAGTAACTTAAAAATATAACATAAGGTCAATTTATTTTATATTTTTCAAAAAATGAATGTCAACATTAAAATATAACATGATATTTTAAATATGCAATTGCATATGGATAGTTCACCTTTTGGCCACTTAAATGATCATATCTTTTGACTATAAAGTATGGTTAAGCCTTAAGATATACCAAATCAGAGGGAAAACTAAAAGCAAGAGATTGAACAAAATCAAAAGACTAAAAACAACTAAACACACACGTGGAAACACAAGAAAGGACATTAAAGGTTTCAAAAATCAAGCACAAGCTTAATAAAATAAAAAATGAAAAGGATGACGAAAGCCTTCAGTAACATGATTCACTATGTAAATTGGGTTCGATTGGTTGATCAATGTTAGCCATTAAATAAAAAACTAGCTCAGAGAAATGTGAAACTAAATTGAAAAAGTTTCATAATTTTACCTATATTTTGTGGTGACAAAATATAGGACAACAAAAATGATTCATTGGCACTACAATCTATGATATAAAATCTAGATGTCATCATGTCAAAGGTCTCTTGGGTGACCACTGACCACTAACTAGCCCCCACTAAATAAGAATGAACTCATTATTGTGCAGACAAATAGAGGTGAAACCTCAAGTGAATTTAGAATAATATTATAACATAATACACTTAAAAAATTAATCACTTTGTGTGAATTGTAGTGACCAATGCACTCAATAATCTAAAACTTTGTTATTAATCAAAATTGAGATATCAAAATTAACCTAACCAAATTGAGTAAAATAACACTAATCTATGAATGTATTTGTACTAATCATTTTTGACGGATTCAACGAGATGCTGATATGATATATAAATATTCAACAAAGCCTACATAATTATAACACATCTTCCAAGGTAATCATGGGTCATCCAATAATTTGCTATGATTAGTATAGTTGGCAAAAATATGTTAGTTTGAGTCACACATCCACAAAATGCCAAGTGATTTTGGGGCCTCCTCAAAATATATTTGTATAAAACCATTGTCGAATTTAGGTGTTTGATACATACAAGCCTTGAAAATTATAGGAAAAAAAATCAATTTACCGTATCCAAAAACTATATTAGATTGGCGATATCATGAAAGAAATAGAGAAAATTACATAAACAAATGGGCGATGGGACCAAACATTTGACCTAATATTTATAAAGTTTGGGCAACATGACCAACTCGATATACACATTTTATTCACTGAATCCCATGTCTCTGATATGCGATGTTCACTAATTGGTGAATATTCACCTGTAATGTCCCCATTTTAGCAGTTGACCAAGTGTGTGTGTGTTAGCCTTGTTCTACATGGTCTCGAGGGCTAACGAAGGGTTTAATGGGATCCTGGAGTGTTTTGGCCTAGTCATTTTCAGTTTGGGCCAAAACGAAGTTGATTTGCTCAGTTTTAGGCATACTTACTATTTTTAGTAAGTCGACAGGACATAGTGCAGGTCAATTTTGGTGATTGGATTTGATACTCCTCGGTGAGAGCTTTCCGATGAGCTATCACTCGCATTATTCGGAGTCCGATTGCTAATACATTTTAATGCCTGAAGTTTTATTAAAATAACGTATAATTTAATTGTAAAATATTAAAGTGTTACTTTAATATTTATTTTATGGTGATGTGTACCCAAGGGAGACATAAGAGGTATTTTAATATATGTTTTATATATTACACATCTTTTATCCCACATTGGCCATATGAGTTGAGCGGACCCTTGGAAATAGAATAAAAGGAAGCATTTGTGGCTTCATTAGGTAGGTTGAATATGAGAAGAAATTGGTGTGTGAGTTGCAGCTCCGTTCTTGGCATTTGAGGACGTCTATCTGTTGAGATAATGGGTGTTGCACACATTGCATAATATTGTTATTTTTATTATTTTATTTTATTATGTAATGTTGTACCTAGATGGATGTGCAACATGTAAAGATTCCCATGGAATATTTTTGATGAGTTGTATTGTAACATTGTGATAATATTTCATGTAATTATTTAATATTGGGGAAAAGAATTAAATGCCCAATATTAAATGTGGGGTCAGTGGGTTAGGTAGCACATGGTTTTAGCACATGGTTTATGTAATACCACTTGGTGGTTTTGTGGGACTTGCTACTATATAAGCAGCCACAAGGGTAGTTGTTGTGAGAGAAAAAAAGAGAGAGTGACAAGGAGAAGACAAAAGGCAAGATTCGAGCAGGACAAGGCTTGATAGGTTAGCAAAGGGAGCATTTGTGAAGGTTGGAAGCATGGCATGGGATGTGTGGATTCATGCTTGTTCACATAGTTTTCTCGGTTGTGGCTATGGCCATGAAGGCTTCCATGGTTGTATGACAATGGTATTTTTTGCTGAATAATACATGGTGATGGATGCTTTTGGAGGCTGGGTTTTTCCCTCAATGAGGGTTTCCCAGGGTATATCTTGTGTCACATTTTGTGGGTATGTTTTCTATTCTCTTGCATGTGGAATTTAATTCCGTATTTATTTTAGATCTATTATGGGTTATGTTGAAATGGTTACATTCTTTTTTGCCAAGTTTCCTTACAAGTGGTATCAGAGATATGGTTTTATTATTGTAACCCTAGATTGAATCCATGGGAATGCATGAGAGGATAAAAGAAAAGGACGAGATATATGAATGATTTATTGCAGATCTAAGAGTTTTGGGTTTGCTGTTATGATGGGATGTTAAAATATTTGGGCATGTGAAATTGTTGGACAAAAGATTTTTTTTTTGGATGTTTCATTTAAATGAGGGTTTTGGGGGGTAGCTTGCAGAAATGACCTCCTGGGTAAAAATAGACCTCACCATTGGATCCGAGTCAACATTTCCATAAATTTTGATATATAATATGCCCTAGTTTGGCCATGTTCAGAGAAAATGAAAGAGTTTTTTGGTTTCAGCCCATGATGGCCGTCAAATTTAATCCCGTCGGAATTTTCGTCACTGAAAAAAATAAAAATGAAAAATCGTACTGAAAATGGTAAAAATACTGTCTTAGTAAAATGGCCATAACTTTCTCTTAGAATATCGGATTTTAGAGTTCTTACAGGCGTTGGAAAGCTAATTCAGAGCACTACAAGATGGTGTAGGTTTGGTTCTATGATTTTGAAATTTTGTTAGGTTTTAAGAGCCCTAAAGTCAGATGTTCTTTATTTTGAGCACGCATTAAGGCATAACTTGGGCATACGGAGTCGGATTTTAGACTTCGAGTAGTCAACGGAAAGCTCTTGGAGAGCTCTACACATTGGTTCAGATTTGGTGCAAGTTTGGCATAATTTATTTGTTGATATATTGATCTGAACAGTTTATAGATATATTTTGACTATGGTAACATTGTGAGTTTATGGCATTGGAGATTTAAGTTTTGATGTCATTGTATACTCAGTTCATATTTCAGATTGGTCTCATGATGATATGGTTATCAGTGTTTGGTTTGGATATGTATGATGACTTGTTGGGTCTACAAGTTGTGTAGTGTTGTAAGCGGTCTATACCTACAGGTTGCATTTATAGCTTGGTTATGGGTTGTCTTTGCCCATTGATCTTTCATTATTGATGCATATTCAGATTGGTGGCTTGGATTTGGGTTGTCTATGCCCTAAGTCACATGATTTACTATTTTCTTCATGTAGAAGGGATGAGATGTTGTTACCAGGTACAGTCATGGTGGAGGATTGTGGTTGACTATTTTATGCTGACAGATTGGACATATTGAGAACCAGATGCTCAGTTCATGGATGTGATCATGGTGTCATGGATTTTGGCATGACATGATTGGTTATATAGGTACATCCTTGATGTTCATTAGCTTGGATTTCTGATTCAATTATGGTGGTATATCTTCTTGGTTGAGGATCATGGTTATTTGGTTTTCTTTTGAGGAGCTCATGATGTGCACTTTGAGTTCTTTGATGGTTTGATGCCTTAGTTGATTCTCATGGTTAGAGGATGGGTTTTCATCATGATGTCATGGATAGCTTGGATACACGGTTCAATGGGAGCTTGTGATAGTGATGGGGTGACAGTGCAGGATTAGTTCCTGGTTTGGTTTATATCTTCTTGGTTTGGGGAGGATGGATTTTATGATGCCATAGGTGACTTGGTACCATGGTTGAGTGGGAGTTTTTTTTTTTTTTTGGCATTGATATATTTATTGAGTGTTTGCAGATGTTGGAGGTTTGTCTTAGATCCTGTTGCTACAGAAGCATCTTTGACATTTGTATGGTGCACTTGTTATCTTCATGGTGTGTGGAGATGGTTCTTCATGGTATGTGGAGATGGTTTTCTTCATGGTGTATGGAGATGGTTGCATCTTGAGGACTCATAGGGTTCTTGGCAAAGGTGTGGTTTATGCTTTTATTTGGCATGTTATCCTTGGTGTGAGGATGGTTTCATTATTATGTCATGGTATACTCTTGATACGCGTTTAGAGTTGTGACATGTTATGGTGTGTTCATATGGAGCATGTTATCTCTTTAGTTGAGATGGTAAGATCATGTTGTCATGTTTATGTTCCTGAGGCCATGGTTGGAACTTTGACATTGATCTTGGTTTAGTTTCTTGGTATTGAGTACACTGATCATAAGCTGGATACTTCATGATATTGCTATGTTGCATTTGGAGTTGGCATGAATTGATTGGTTACAGGTGCTCATGGATACTTAGAGACGGTGGTGACATTGATTTCTCTTGGATTAGAGAAGTATTTGTTGGGACGGTTGATGGTTTCAGCAGGAAGTCCGAGGGGCAGTCACCTGATATGGACTTGAGAGGAGATTGTTCTTAGATGAGTCTTGGTTGGAGACTTGGGTATCTTAATGAGCATTCTCATTCCCCACTCTTGGTCTACTTGGCAGTTTGCTACTTGAGAGGTATAGCCCATTGTTTCTTTCAGTTGCATTATATTTATGCTTGTCTTTCATGGATATGGATCTTGAACTATGGTACATAGTTAGTTCTGGAGGGTTCATTTGAGAGATGGTTTAGCATTGGTTATCTCCATGTGCATATGTTGTTATGCTGGTTGAGTTTGGGAGATGGTTTTATATTGGGCATATTCCTTGGATTAGGAATGGTTATTCCTTGATTTAGGAATGGTTTTATTGAGTTTGATCTTCTTGTGAGAGGCTTACATCCATGATTAGTTATATGGTATGGTTTGGGTGTTGTTGAGGCTTCTTGTTGGGGTTTTATGGAGGAGATCATACTTGCACAGTTTACATCTAGAGGTGTGTGTAGAAGGACATGATACAGGTTATGATTTGCATGGTTTCTCTGATCTTGGTTATCTTCCTGGATGTTCAGTTTTTGCCTACATTGGATTTGAGATTGGTTAGAGATTGTGATCACTGGTTTGTGCTCATGTATGTCATGTGAGAGATGACATGGTTATTTCTTTCTCTTTCCTCTATTGGTTGTGGAGAATTTGGGAGACTATTGGAGACTTGTTATGAGAGTTTTTCTTGCAGGATATTAGTTTATGTATTGTGGATGTCCTTGATACTACATGGATTCACTTCTTTGAGATGTTGTGAGTGGATTGGTTATAGATTTGATATTATCTTTTGCAGTGGGAGCTTCTTGGTAAATATGTGGCAGGTATTGCTCTTGAGGCTTGTGATTGCAGGTTACAGATTGGATATGTCGGTGATATGAGATTCACTTGTTATACCTTTGAGGTATGGATAGTTGGATGGGTTTGGCACTTTGCTGTGGGTGCTATTTCAGCTATGGATATTTTGACAACTACGAATACATGTGATTACCTTTGGATCAGGTTTTTTTTGTGCTTGGAATTTCAGTTGGTATAAGATTTTATGATCTTCTAATGCGACAAGTTGGGTGGCTTTCTCTTTGGATGGCTTCTATGTATGTCCAGTGGGAGTGGCATAATAGGAGGTGAGATCATTCATGTTTGAGATGCTGGATACTTTGCTTTTGTTGCGGGTACCAGGATGGAGCACTTGGTGTATTTTGATCCATGACGGTGGATGTGCTAGGAGGGATTGTTCTCTTGTTCATTTATGTGGCTACAGATTGACCCTATGCAATGTATACAACAAGTGGGAGATTGTTGAGATAATGGGTGTTGCACACATTGCATAATATTGTTATTTTATTATTTTATTTTATTATGTAATGTTGTACCTAGATGGACGTGCAACATGTAAAGATTTCCATGGAATATTTTTGATGAGTTGTATTGTAACATTGTGATAATATTTCATGTAATTATTTAATATTGGGGAAAAGAATTAAATGCCCAATATTAAATGTGGGGTCAGTGGGTTAGGTAGCACATGGTTTTAGCACATGGTTTATGTAATACCACTTGGTGGTTTTGTGGGACTTGCTACTATATAAGCAGCCACAAGGGTAGTTGTTGTGAGAGAAAAAAAGAGAGAGTGACAAGGAGAAGACAAAAGG
Organism: Cupressus sempervirens; assembly: GCA_028749045.1. NCBI lineage: Eukaryota > Viridiplantae > Streptophyta > Pinopsida > Cupressales > Cupressaceae > Cupressus > Cupressus sempervirens. The sequence continues at coordinate 224,217,220 of CM053788.1, forward strand.
CAAGAGTCGAGCGGGACAAGGCTTGACAGGTTAGCCAAGGGAGCATTTGTGAAGGTTGGAAGCATGGCATGGGATGTGTGGATTCATGCTTGTTCACATAGTTTGCTCGGTTGTGGCTATGGCCATGAAGGCTTCCATGGTTGTATGGCAATGGTATTTTTTGCTGAATAATACATGGTGATGGATGCTTTTGGAGGCTAGGTTTTTCCCTCAACGAGGGTTTCCCAGGGTATATCTTGTGTCACATTTCGTGGGTATGTTTTCTATTCTCTTGCATGTGGATTTTAATTCCATGTTTATTTTAGATCTATTATGGGTTATCTGGAAACGGTTATATTCTTTGTTGCCTAGTTTCCTTACACTATCCTCTCTTGTAACATTCTAGACTTCATCCCCTTAGGGTTTGGCCTTTGGAATTCTTTGTTATTGGCTTCATTATCAGGCAGTTTAGTTGCATTTTTGGCTACATGCAGATTTGGTATTTTGCTCATATCTTCTTCACTACTTGTCCGACGCTTATGCCGTTTTGAGGGAATGGTATTATGAAGGTAGTGGACTGATTGAAGGACAAAGTATTGTAGCAGCAATTTCGAAAGCATGGGCTGGAGTATTATGTCAATACTGCTGAAGTAATTAGTGAGTAGATAAATCTGCCATGTATTTGGTTTTATGAATTCTGAAAATAACATTTTATTAGTAGCAGTTCATTTCCACTTTGCATATCATTGTAGTTTCTTTCTTGTTTATGTTGTATGATACCAATTCCATGCACGAAACACAACAAACAATAAACGTTTGATTTTTCGAAGTTATAAGGGGTTTAAAACATTAAACAGAGAAATAAGAAGTTGAATGCAAACTGTTTGACATAATTCCTTTCAGCAATTTGGTTTAGTTTTTTTGGGACATCCAGGGGTGCCCATTACATCACCACTAATGTTATCCTTGATATTGTGGCAAGCAACTGGCGTGTACTAGATATGCAGCTGACAATGTACAACTTAAAAAATAGGTACTATTGTGCAATGGTCAACACATCATGCTCTCAACAAACATATGGATAATGCAGGGCTTGTAAATGAAACTCTCCTTGAAGTATTTGACATTGCTTACAAGACTAGTTTCAGACCACTTGATGTTCCAATGTATGTTGTAGCAAGGATTAAAAATTACGATAGGCTACTATGGAACCAAAATGACCACAAGATTGTATTGATAAATCTATTATCTCTCACACTACATAAATCTATTATCTATTGATAAATCTATTAGTTGAAGGAAAATGCCACTCACAATGGCATAGACTATAACCATACAAAAATATTAGGGACTAACACTACATAAAGCAACAATTGACATAGGTAAAACAGAGAGACATGACCTAACATTCATAACCATGTTCAAAGCTAGGTCGTTAAATGACCTTTTCATTCAGCTGATATTCTCCTTCAAGAGGTGCTCCAAAATGTAAAACAACTGTACACAATTACAAAAATTCTCTCTCTCAAACAAAACAAGATACAAATATCTCACTCATATCCTCCTCACATTATCCAACAAATAATTACTTTCAAAATTTCTAAATTAATCTTAACATCTTATAATATTTTGACCTTAGTATTCTAGATTTTAGAAACATATTGTATAATTTTGTATCTTTATACATTACAAAGACACTTAAATAATATTTTACATTTAACATTATTTGACATAATTTTACTAATTTAAATTAGAACTTACACCAATTCATACCTCGTTTACAATTGTTCGAACTTTCCCATTGCCCAAAAATATATAAAACATTGTATATCTAACTATGAACGAACCATTCATACAATTGCTAAATGTATAATAATAATTATAACAAGAGCTCTGGAGAGCTTTAGTCCCGCCTTCTAAAGAAACAGTAGAATGATTTTATGTTTTGTGATAATTATAAGTATTAAATAGCCAAAACTTTGTAGTAATTTAGAGCTAAATTAGGAACGAAGAGAAACTAAGCATATCATATACAACATCTATAAGAATAGTAATCTAATATCAAAACAAAATACTTCAAAAATTTGTGAAATTTTGAAATCTAATAGTCCTATGCATGATATGTATATATGTGTGTGCGTGTGTGCTTTTCTTTGATTTATTTAGATATTTTTTAAACCACTATGAATATAACTTACTTATTATTATTTTATTATGTTCAAAATGAAAAAAAGAAACCTTTAGTTTTGAAATATTAACTATAAAATAATGAAATATGATAAGATAAGATGTATAGAATTGTATATTTATATAATATTTTCAATTTCTTTATTTATTATTTATTTTATATAGAAAACAATTTAAAAATTACTTAAAAAAAGTCAATCATTAAAAATCTCTAAATTAAATTTCTAACAACTATTTAGTAACCACTTGTCTCTTCAAAATATCATACAATATTATATATACTCTTTTAAGAAAAATATAAATATAAATATAAATCACAAATATATTCTACACTTTAGGCAATGTTTGACACTACACGCTAACTTAACCATAATATTTTATTTTATTCATTTCATATTGCACTTATTTTTCCAACACAATGGTTTTTCTAAACAATAAATAAAAGTTATTGACATTAAAAGTTGGAGTGGATCATTAGTGCTAGTTAGCAAAAATTAGCAAAAGCAAAAAAAATTGAGCAATGGTGTTGATTAATTGCTTTTGATCATCATGTAAAATTTGGACGGAGTGCATCTAGAAGTTTCTTTTTCAAATTATCTATTCACAACATTTTATTTATGGAATAGGGATAATAATGTCTAGAAGTTTCTTTAAATAAGCCATGAAAATATCTATTCACGATTTGTTTTTATAATTTTGAATAGAGAAAATAATAAAACCCCAACAAAATTAAAGAGAACCAATCAAAAAATTGAAATATTCATAAAGAATTGAAAATAAAAAGAAAATATGACTAAAACATTAGGATTTGTATGAGGGAAAAAAATTATGAGGGAGAAACTAATGCAAATGTGTTCACAAAAAATATAAGTTCCCACCTATAAATAGGCCGAACTAATAGGAGATTTAAACTTCAAACAATCACCAATCAAAAAAAATAAAAACCTATTTAAAAAAATTAAAATAATAAATTAAATAAAAATAATTTTAATTCCTAAAATAATTTATACAGTGTAGTTCTAACAAATATTAAGATCTAAAAACTTTGTATAAAATACTTTAAATACTTTAATAATTAAATATTAAATAATTTAATTAAGATCTTTTAGTTATCGGTTGAAGTAGGCTCAATTTAAAGTCTTCCTAATCCTATAAGGTTTGTTGATTAGATAATTCAAATGTATTTGTATAGTTATATATTTTAGATTTTGAGATACTATTAAGGGCATGCAATTAAATTTTGCATGCATTAAAACTCCAATTAATTATAGGTTAGAATGACAAATTTCAAATCAAAATGATGCATAATCTTAGCCATAAAAAAATAGTATAGAAAATAATTTTGTATTTGATCAATATACATTTTAATCAAGTTGATATGAATCCATTCTTGATTTCAAAACACTTAGGTAACTATTTAAATTTCAATCTTAACTTCTTAAAAAATGCAAACAAACATATAATAACTCCATTACATTAATAATATTATAGAAAATAAAACAAAGAATACATATTTCAAATTCAATAAATTTAAAATATTATTAAAAAAATAGAACTTATTAGTTTTCTCTTCCACTACGTCATGATAATTCATTTAAACAATGTACCATAAATAATAGTAAATTTTCTATTGATCTTTATATTAGATTCCTAATACAAAATAAAATATATATTTTTAAAATAAACTAAAAATATAACTTTATTTTATATTCAAATCATAAAAATTAAAGACATTAATCTCATAAGCAGCATTATAAAAAATTAATTAATATATTTTTTATTTAATTTCTATACTATAAACTAAACATATTAGAAGTGTAAAACTAGATTCCTAATCCTCCTTCTCTAACCCTATCCAATGTATTTGATTAAATTATAAAAAAAGTTAAAAACCTGATATAAGAAGTAGACCGTAATCACATCTACCGCCAAAACAAACTTCCTAGACAAGATAAAAATAAATCACCATTTTTGCAAGACATTGTACTCCCTGAAACTCCACTTTTGACCCTTTGCATTGATAACTAAAGCCGCGCATGATGGAATACAACTATTAAATAATATGCTCATTTTAAATTTTTTTTGTAAAGTCCAAAAAACAAAAAAACCACTGGAAAAAATAGCCGTGGCCAATCAGAAAAAGTAAAAATATTCAAACAAAATCGAAAATAATAAAGTAGTTCGCTGCAGTCTTGAAAATAAATAGTGGAAAGTCGATGCGAAAATAAAACCGACACAAGCAGTTTCAATTTTTCCCACGACACAATTTTCCATGCAAAGAAATAGTGGAAAGTCGAAGCGAAAATAAAACCGACGCAAGCGGCTTTTCGCATGCGTACGATAATATTCTCCCTCCATTCTAACGTCAGGCATCACAAGTTCAAAAACATATAAAATCAGCCGGATAATCAAGACTTGCTCTGTCCTTCCTGGTTTCTAAAACTTTGGCTCCTAATAAGTAGAGTGTAAATTGTCGCAACTTGACAGCAATTCTTTTTTTGTAATCAATCTCTTTTGAACCATTGCAAATGAAGCTCCTCATTGAAATCGAAATATTGCCAGAGGAGGTTCCTCTGGCCACTGAACTTTTGCGTACCATTCGGTAAGCAACAGTGAAACCCGAGAAACGCTTTAACTAAATAGTTCATAACGGTTTCAAATCCATGTCTTAACAAATTCTTCCAGAATCAGAAAATAATAACATTTTATGTTACGGGTATTCTAAGTTAAGTTCAGCAAAATAGAGTTCATGGTTTTATGATATTTTAGGAACATATCTAAACCCTGAACCTTTCTTTGCGTTGTTTTGATGACATCCGCTGCGTTGAATGTTAAATCTCTAATTTTCTCCGAGTAATATCTGTAAAAACCTAAACTTGTTAAGTGCAGGCTTCCTTGCTGTGTAATTCTCTTGCCTGTGGTTCTAGCTTCCCTTCAGTATTCTCCGTTTTGGACAGTATGCTGTTTATGTGCAAAAATTTAGGTGTTCGAACCTTTTCAATTATTGGGTAAACAATTATGAATTTTACTATTTTACTAACCCATAAAAGTCGTAAAGAAACAAGGCACAACCTGAACCACAACCGATAACTGAAGTGGCCTCACGTTTTAGAAAACCACGGCAAGATAGTATTGTTATGGGAAGGATTTAGTATAAAGTCCTAGCTGGTTCACCGAAAATTACATTAATTCTTACCTACACTCTTGATTTATATCTGTCTGCCTAGAGTTTACATATTTTATAAAAGCTTCCGAACTGTCCTTTTCAGGTAGTGTATTAACATGGGCCTATTGGACTGCTGAAAACTAACTATAAATGTGCATAACAACAGCAACACTTAACCAAAATTTGGGAAAAAAACACTTGGGCCAAAATTTGCGGAAAACCTTGGCTTCTCTGTCTGTGGTCTTTGAGCTGCAATAAGAATGTTTATTTTCTTTGTGTTTCAGGTGGTCTGAGGCCAATTCTTGGGCCTGACGAGTCTCAACAACTTTTAGGGTGTTGTTTTGTGTCACTTGCCACTTGAACTAGTGGTTTCTTTTTGACTAACTCAAAGAGTCTTATGAGTTGTCATAACCATGAACACAAGTAGCTTGTTAGGATTTTTTAAATTTCAACATGGCATCAATGAATGGAATAGAATGCAAATTGGTTGTAGATTTGGCTGCCTTTACAAGAAATAAACTGGAAGCATGAATATACTTTAGTGCCACCAAAAGAAGAAATGTGTTATTTCTCACTGTTATAGTAATTGTACACGGGACACTGTTCGCTCCTTATCAAAATGGAATTATTGAAATCTTTTGATAATACATGATCCGAGTCTTGATCAAGTTTCCTGTTGTGAAAATGGTAGACTTTGTTTTTGTGATATTGCTATCAGGATTTAACTGTGTGATGTTGAGTCAAACTCATTGACCCATGTTTCATGAGTAATGATTCAACATGAATTCATCTCTCATGAGAATAAATGGAACACTTAGCACTCATTGGAACTAGGTGATTCTTACAGGGGTGAAGCATTGGGACTTTCTGGGAGGTCACCCATCCCAGTACTACTCTAGCCTGAGCACGCTTAACTACGGAGTTTTCTTCATGGTTAAACCCAAAGCTTGCAACCCCATTTGCAATATCACAATGAAGGATATTATTTGTAATGGTGTGAGGATATTATTTCATATGTAGAATTCTGTTGTATGTGGCTTCATTCGATGTGATTTTCTCGGGCGTTTCTTATTTAAGAACAAAACTTGGCTGGCCATGCATAGGAGGAAAATGTACTGACGTTGTATTGGAGTTTTAATAAAGCTTGACTAGGATTAAAATTGTCAATTGATGAAGGTGCTGAGCAATAAGAAGCAGGATGGTTTAATCAGTGATCTTCTTCACTGTTGATATGATGTCAACTTGTATAGATTGGTATAGGTTTGACACTTTGTTAATGTCTTGTCCTAGGGAATTAATTGTTGGAGGAGGCAGTAGGGTGGCAATGTGGCAATGTCAAGTGGAACCTATTGCAAAAGAGCTATAGATTGAAACAATACGTTCAGTTTTTGTGTGGCTAACCATTTGAGAATAGTTTGAAAAAATACCTTCATTTTTTGTATGGCTAATAATTTGAGAATTGCATCATGTATTGTCTTTAAGATGGTTGTGTCAGATATCTTCACCCTTGATAAAGAGGACAAATAGATTAGAATAACGAATTCTTAAGATTTAGGGTTCAATTAATAATCAAATAACTTTACTAAATCTAAATACAACAATTTTGGAAGTAATGGAATAGTATGTAGCCACAAGATAAAACAAGACAAAAAGAGTTTTTACATGGGAAACAGTTTCAGGGAAAAACCACAACTTAAATATGTTCACAATTGTCTAATTCAGTTCAATAAGGTCTATGGAAAACCTTCAATAGAGTTTCAATCTATAGCATACCCTTTTTCGGCGATTTGTCCAAGTGTTTATACATCAACAATGTAAAATGTCTATTTCAGTGAGTTTGTAACCTTGAGTAACCCTGGTGTATTCACACAAATCATTATAAATAGATGTTTTCATGAGTATACCAATCGTTCAATTGTATAACTAAGTTGTGGAATAACATGATTCATGTAACTGTATTCCGTACAATGTGATGTCAGCTTACCACACTTACCATCAAGTAAGATATCTCCACTTCGACAGGTTACTTGTAAATTTTTTTGCCATTTCACAAAATGAAATGACAGTGACAACCTTGACACTATTGGCATCAGGAGGTTTCCTTTCAAACCACCATCACTAGCTTCTTGCTTGCAATAGCACATAGAAACATAACTTTGCTCTAGATTGCTTGAAATACTTTTTATTGTCTTTGAGGACATTATGTCACTCTTAGATCATGCTTACATGTTCACCAGTTCTGTTGCAAGTGCACCTACATCAGTGCTCGTGGTTCAAACAGATACTAGGTATCTATGAGCTGGTGAGTTCTTCCAGATAACTTGCAATGGCTATCACAACATCTCTGTGCAGCCAAACCACATGTTGTATCACAACCATTTTCATGTGATTAGCAAATGTTAATCAACATAAAATGCCATACCACAATTCTATTAATTCACCACATTTAATTGCATTCCATTGCATCTCAACACAAAGCCTGACTCTGATCATAGGGATTCCCCTAGGTGAATATCATCTGAATTCCAGCAGGTTGTTGGAGATTGTAATCTTGATTTGTGCCACTTTCTTGTGGGTTCTATTGATCACCAACTTATGTAATGCTTTTGGGATACTTTGTCTCTTATTTTTGGTTCCATGAACTGATTGTAGGGTTTTAGCAAGATTATAGAAGCAAAAATCACAGATATAGCATGATGAAAAAAGTGATAAACTTCTGATTAGTTTGCAATTTACAATTTTTTGGGCTAAAAAATGTTTTTTTTCCCTTTGATTTGTGGCAATTTTGTTGCTGATTTTTCATTAATCACAACCTTAAATGTAACCAAGTTTTTACCCTAACCCTAACACAAACTTGATATTTACCTAGTTAAATCATGATGATATTTTTAAATCTTTTTGTTTGTTAAATTTTCCCTAAAAAGATTTGAACTTTTATAGTAATAGCACTCTCATTAAATGGAACACCTTTGTAAGGTCAACAAGCTATGTTCCGTTGGGATTTGTGCCTCAACTAAACTGGCCTATTCTCATTTATTAAATAGAGAGCATTCTTCTCACCTTTTCATCTTGTCTGTTGTGGTTTGGTCACTTTCTTAATCAATATTTTCTGTCTTAAGGGAAGTACCCAGTGCATAGGGGCACTATATTTTTTATATACATAGAAACGTTTTGTCCTAAGGACATCTTCACATTGGCTTTTGTTATTAGTGCTTATGTAGTAGTCATATGGAGGAGCCAGGAACATGCAAGTAATGCATTTTAATAGTGTTATTCAGCATTGATGTGTGGGAATCAATCTCTTCCAAAAAGAAGAGTGCTACATGCCAATAGCATCATGGTTGGCATAGCTCAGTCTTCCAGATGGCTGGCATGCTATATACTTCTGTAGAACCAACTGCCAATCTGGAGAAAGTGAGGGTAAAATTTTAAGTGGGGAAACGTTCCTTACAGATGTGTAGGTAGTGTCATATAAGGTGATGTGGATACCATCGTATGGAAAAATAAACAAAAAGAAACTGACATTCTGGTTGTTCATTATTGCTGGATGGAGAGGATTGCAACAATTGCAACTCTAAAATTGCAAAAAAGGTGAGAAGTTAGTGAGATACAAAGAGTTCACATTGAAGGATCTTAATATTGCATTTTCAAATAATATTATTGGGATGCTTCTTCCATTGAACAAGAAAGATGTACTCTCATATATTTGCTTGTAATGCATTCAATAGCTGCTTGTCATAAGTTTTTGTACTTGCTTATAGCAAGTTTTTGTTGTTGCTGTAGGATTTTCTGTAGCTGCTTGTAGCTATTTTTGTTTTGCCGAAATAGAATATCAGCCTATATTGTCTATTTTGGCAGCAATAAATCACATATGGCATTTGTTCGACAATGTCATTGCATGCCAGTAGCATGGTTTGCTTTGCTGTACTTAAAAAAGAAGTCTGAATTCATTGAATGTATTTTGTGTGATTTGGCTCCACTAAGGGAACTTGGAACATAGCGACAAGAACATGCGGCATCAACTTGATCCTCTATCTTATTTGTACGGCATTGTCTAAGTTCAAGTGTAGCATCTTTACAAAAAAAGGACGTTCTTTTGCTTTTTGATAATAGTGAAGTGTATATGTACACACACATATGTAGAAGTTGTGCAAGTTTAGTTTTGGCTTCTTTACTTACAGCAACAGATGTTCTCTTCTATTATCATCTTCTCGTAGTCTTTTGTTTTTTGATAATAGCAAAACAAATAAAAAAATTTAGAAGAGAAAATGTTTGTGGAGTATCAAAATATCCTTTTACAACATTTGGCCTCAGAGTAATCTAGTATTTGCAACCTGAAGAGCATGATGACAAAACCCTTAGCTATTTCATATTTCTCTTCGTACCAATTTCACTATGCTTCCGTTCTTACATGTACATACACTATATTACATACATGGGATATAGATGTGAGCCTACTCCATAGATAAGAAGTAGTACACACACAGGAACTTGTCCAATGACTACTGGGGGAATTTGAACCCAGAGCATCATTATAATAACTTTCATTCTTGTTTACATATTAACTTTTCTATAACATGAATTGAGTCTGAATTGTTTTTAAACAGATTATGAAATTTTCAGCATATATAGAGTTAGAGCTGTAAATAAGAGCAATGAATAGATAGTAAAGGAAAATTAACAGCTATAGACTTCCAAGGATGGGTCTCATTGCTTCACACTGGCTTGTATAAATAGGATCAAAGGGTTATCACGTAAGGCCATGTCATCTGGTGATATTTTTTCATAGCAATATCATAATATTTGATTTTGTTTGTTCTGCAGCAGAATGTGCTAAGTTACTTGATGTTAATACCCATGCAAAGTTTCACATACCCATAAAGTATGCCTGTACTTATTATTATAGATTCTGAACTCTTGTTGTCTGCAATTAAATCTATTATTGCAGATTCGGAACTCTCGGGTTCTGCAATCTGCAACTTTGGCATGTCCTAAATTTAGTCATAATACTTTAAATCTATTCATTCTTAAAATATAAATTTTAATTGCCATGACCAAGCTGATCAGTCTAAAAATATATGAAGTTTTAGTACACTTCAATGTGTTAGATTCTTCTATCATGTTTATGTATTTCTATTATATGTTTTGTGCTTGTACATGCTATAACTATGCATTTTGTGTAAACCATTAAAGGAGTCGTATATGTGCTTGCATAATTGTGAAACCGACAAAAGCTGAATCCTATTATCGAGTTTCCTTTTCTGTTAATTTTTCATTGTCCTTTTACTCAATAAACATACGTGTCATCTCTAATGAGAAATAAATGGGCAGTTCTCTGACAGATCACGTGAAGACACGAGACATAGGGAAGGTATTACAAGGACTCCTTATACAGTTACAGGATAGCACTCAATGGGATATTGTTGCAAGTGAGATCTGCACACTGCTTAAGCAGCCTTCTTCTGAAATGGTATTTTAACATAGTTGTACTCACTGTATGGAAGGAACAGAGTAGTTTAATTTATAAATTAATGTCTGTGAAGCTGATAGTCTCAATTTTTATACATAGTGAGTGTTTATACATGATGTGAGTCAATGTTTATACATAACGAAAGTTCCACATTGATAAGTCGATTTTTCTCAAATGAGAAAATCATATACATATCCAACAGAGAGCTTTTCTTGTCATGTTAATTTCAATAAGTAACGGCCCTCTTCTCCCTATATGTTGAATCCATACAACTGCATCCTCATGAGCAATCTCAAGATAATATTTAGTTCTATAGAAATATTAAATGCATTTTATATTCAGGGAAATGATTTGAAACAACACACATTGTCCTTAACAAGTATATTGAAACTGAAAGACTAGATGCAGTATAAGCACTATTTAGTTTCTAGATAATATATTGAAGTTCTATATAAGGGGCCCTAGCCATGCGACTACTAGCAGCAGTACTAAACAATTTAATAAATTCCTGCTTAGTCAATGCTAAATTATGGCAGAGCAGGCTTACAACTAGCAAACACAAGGGCCTTAGCATATGCTAACCAGCAAAAGAAGACCCTCATTCTGTCATGACTATATACTGAAAAGCACTGATAAGTTTGGAAACTGAACACTAAGGGAGTTAAGGAACACCCCATTTACTAATACTGCTTTTGAGGTAGTAGTAATTCTCTCATAGGACCCACTATAAACACCATTTTTAGAAACTGGCACTGATTCTACCATAGGCACTGCCGTATCAGCAGGCATTCCCAAACTAGCAAATTTGATTACTTTTATAATCTGTGCTTTCCTAATGCATGAATAAGCTTGTCATTCTCCAACCAAGGCATTGTGTATCCTCTTTCACCTCTAACACTCCTTTATAATGTGAGACAACATGTTTCATAGTCATGTGTAGATTGTGGGTTTTTCTTCGAGGGTATGCACATCAAGCCACAAAGCTTTCACCCTCTCATATAAAGCTGCTATACCCAATCAGGGTTTTTCTCCAGAGTTTTCCCTTTATTTTACATTAACAGCTTTTCATCTTCTCCAAGATAGAATGAACTCTCATGCACCTCCAACTCCTACACACGTTACATCCAACAACCTTTTAAAATGGAGGCAAGTCTTTGTTACTCTCCATTAATCTAACACATCTTGTCCTAAAATTGCCTTATCACTTTCAAATCCAGTACATATGTGCATTTTAAAACCTTTTTTAACCTATGGTTGTAGGGAATTGAGCTGGCCGTTTCTCTTAAAGATGCTTTTGTTTAAGGAACCACTAGCATCCTAGTTAAGGATCTCATAGGAGGCTGTAAGACCGTGTCACAAATCCTGAGGGCATATGTGGACATCAAATATTCTCTTCCTCAGTATTACCTGAGGACATTCAATGACCTTGCTTTAACACCACTTGTTCAGAATTGAGTTGGCCTTGTCTCCCCAAAAATGCATCTGTTCAGGAAATTGATACCATCCTAGTTAAGGATCTCATAGGAGGCTGCTAGACCATGTCACAAATCCCGAGGGGATATGCTGGGAACATTCGAACAATGGTTTGATAGTTACCCTTGTCTTTGTGAATCTTTTGTATGACTGCCAACCACCATTATAATTTTTACAACCACAAACTTGAATAACCACTTAGGAGCACCCATTGCATAGACGCTATAGCATTTGTTGTATCTGTGTTTTGGGATTTCTTGGGAAGGATTCAATACGAGGTATAGAAGATTAAGGATATAGTACAATGACGTACTCCAATAAGCATTATGAAGACGAGTCATTCATGGATTTTTAAAGTTAACTTAGAATACTTTATTGAAATTTTTGTGGAGTCTATCCATCTTTGGCTGAATTCTTTGACTGAATATATGAAGAAATGACTATTAAAGTGAACACTAAATAATAGAAGGTTTTGTTCTCTTGAATAAGGTCTAAAAAGGCCTATCAACCTTGCCTTTTGAACATAGAAATGTGAGTCGGACTAAGTGCAGGTTCAACAAGGCCAACTCAACTTGAGACTTTGCAAAAGATCACCAAGACGTGGAAGGACTCGACAAGAATGCAGTGAAAAACTAATTTCTAGTGAGTCTTGCCTAGAGAAAGTTCTTGGAGAGTCTTGGGCCCTTGTGACTTGGTGAGGGTCACTTAGCTTAGGACTTGCGAGGACTCAGAGAGTCTTGGAACTATGCTTTTGAATAAGTATTTCAAGTAAATTTTGATGCAAGTAGAACGACACCTGGGCCAATGTTGAGCCAAGAAGAAAGATCACTCACATGCTTGATTGAGAAGTTGAGTGAAGCCAAACAAAGACATCCAATATATAATTAGAGGTTTTATGCTCAATTTAAGAATTAACTGTTGTTGTGAAGTTTTGACATCATTGCCCCAAAATTTTTGGGGACCCCCTTTTTCCTGATCGCCTTGGCAATTTTTTTAATTTTTTTTCGGAGTTGTCCAAAAAATTTTAGATTTAGAAAATTTTACACCTTGGACGCCTTTGGGCCAAGAGAGATGTGGTTAAATTTGTTTTTTCACCCAGTCTTAACTTGATTTTTCCGGATCTTGTAATTTTATCCTTAGGCCAAACCAATTTCAAAGACAACATTTTTCTTGATAATTAGAACAATACTTGGTGGGATAAATTTACAAAATTTTGGACTTAGATGATTTATTTTGAAAATTGGATGTAATTGTATAATCTTGAGTATTTTTCAAATTAATTTTTTTAGATTTAATTGTTTCAAAATTTTTAAAATTTTTTTGGGTGAAAAAAGATAATTTTGCAATAGTGAAATTAAACTTGAAAAATCGATTTTGGATGCTAAAGAAATGATTTATTTTGGTAAAAAAAATTTAATTGCATTGCAAAATCGAAAATGGATTAAATTGCAAAATTTTGCATTAAATTAGATTTTTGTTTTTTGATAGGTAAATGACCGAAGCCTAGGTTATTTATTATTATTATTAAGATTAATTATTATTATGTGTCCATCGCGAGTAGATTCGAACCCAAGACCTCCTCGATTAGAGGCTCACAATTTACTGATGCGTTGTAGGCTCTTGCCTAATTAAATTAGAAAATTGCCTTGAAGATTTTAAAAATATTAAAAATGATTGGTAAATTAAAATTGAGAAATTGAGTTTAGCTTGCTAAATCTGATTTTAAATGATATTTTAATTACTTAAAACACTATTAAATAAAATTTTTTAACAACTCCAAGGCTTACTTAATTTTATTTTACAATTTTTAGTCCTAACCGGCACATTTTAACCGGCAATTAAATGTGCAAATTTCACTATAGGCAAAATTAATTTTGGCTTGGCATTTAATTTGGGACCACTAATGAAATGATAATTTAATCTTCTTCTCCTATAGGTGCTAGTCGGCCAGCTTGGAGGAGTGAATGGAGTGTGGTATAAGAGGCTTCCTCCTCTCCCATTATCTCATTCCATCTCAACTTTGTGTGCTTGGCGATTTTCCTAGCTTGGAGCAGATTTCACATGCCTTGGCGATTTTATTTTGAAGGAGCAGCCTTCTATACTTGGCGATTTTTCTTGGAGAGGCGATTTTTTTCTTCTAAGGCAGATTTTCTCCTTGCTTGATGACTTTTCCTTCTTCCAATTTGGGCGATTTTTGGAGTGGATCTAAAATTACTGCCCTAGGTGATTTTTTTGGACAGATCTGAAATTTTCTCTTGCATGGGAGATTTTATGGAGGTCTGATTTTCCTAGAAGGACTGCGATTTCTGCCCTAGGCAACTTGTGGCAGATCTGAAACTTCTTGTTTGGTGATTTTTTTTAAGGACTGATCTTCTTGCAAAGGGCTGCGATTTTACTTGGGGGAGCAAACACGTGATCAAAAGTTTGATTTTTGGCAAATGTGGGCAGTTTCCAAGAGATTAAAATTCTGATTTTTTTGCAAGGAGGCTTCGAATTTTTCAAGGTCTGATCCAAACTTCAAAAGGAGGCCCAACTATTTGTAAAGGTAAAATTCAATTCATTTTAGAGCTGAAGGTTGGTTTAAAGGTGGGTTTTACTCCTTGTTCTTGCTTGGTTTCATTTCTCTTATGTTCTTCTTGCATTCATCATCCACCACTTCATTATCCCATTGATAGGTCGAAGATTGGAGAGATAAGTGTAGATTCTATGATAGGACATTTGGCGAGGCAGAAATAAGCTAGACTACCCTAGGAATGAAGTTGGGAGATATAAGTGTAGCCCATCCTAAGGTATCGAAGAGGTAGAAATAAGTGGTAGTCCCACCTCTAGGTTGAAGATTGGAGATTGATAAGTGTAGTGGTAGGACTTGGCGAGGTAGAAATAAGTTAGAATCCATCGATAGAAAGAAGGTTGGAAATCGATAAGGGTAGGCCATATCACTTAGAATGAAGGGGTAGAAATAAGTGTTTAGGATGGTAGATGTTAGTGCAAGCAAAGAACCCCAAGGGAACGAATACTAAAAAAGACAAGGAAGACATGATGCCTAAGACCACCTTTTTCTCGAAAGTGAGGCGAATAAGTGATACCAATATCTGTACAATGAACATGATATAGCTAAAGGACAGACTAAAGGAAGGACAATCCCCCATGGCAAAGAAGATTTACAAAAGCGGAATTGTACACACAGTGGCCTTCCCTCCTACCTTGACTTGTCCAGAGTTGGTAATGGAGTGTGCATCCTGGTTTGATTTGGGTAGTAAGTCCATCATTTTTGATGAAGGGAAGAGAGTGTTAGCCAACATTGGCGGACAAGTGGTTGAATAAGCATTTAACATCCCTTAGTGCAAAGGCATGACAGTAGTAATGATGGATCAAGCGGCTAAGTCATTCTAGGATAACTAGGAGGCTTATTTCATTCATCTAAAGTAGGATTGGCTACATGAAGGCAAGAAGGGAGTCCCCAGGTCATCAAGGCTCACCGTGCCAGATTTCAAATCAGAGTATGGCGATCTCATTGTGCTTCTCAACCTGATCATGGGCTTAGCTCAAGGTATGCAATTCAAAAACTGGATGTACTTCTTTATTGATGAAATTGAAAAAGGAAAAAGAAGATTTGATTGGGCTAGGATCATAAGCGAAAATTTAGAGTTACAACTTAGGATAGTGCAAAATCAAAAGCAATTCTATATGGGGTTCTACCTCTTTTATTTGATTTAGAGGCGATGAAAATTGAAAAGTGAATCTCAAGGAAGAGTGAATTTCAAGAAAGAGCAAATTTGGAGGAAGTGATTTGAAAATATTTGAGGCTAGGTAAGGCTTTGCTATTCGTGCAAACCAAATTCGAATAGTAAGGTTAGAAAAAATCAGGAAGGCTAATGAAGGCAAGGACAATGAAGGAGGAAAGAGAGATGAAAGGTTGAAAGAGGTCAAGTTCGATTTCAAGGTGGTGGCCAAAAACAAGACTCTCAAATTGCAAAGAGGTTCACGTCTGGGTAAGCCACCGAGGCCAAGGCAAGATTACCCCAAGTGCATGGAGACCTCACCCTTTCAAGGTTAGGACATCAGGTACAAGCTATGTTACCCGGGGATGCGTTTCTAGCAAAAATTGACCCCGTCCCCACATCTCCCCGTCTCGGAAACTCGGAAACTTCGGAAACTTTTCCCTTGGTTGTCCCATAAAATTATGTTTCTGTTTTGATAATTTGTTTGATTTCCACTCTCATGTGAACTCTAAAGTTAAATTATTTAACACAAACATTATATGTTAAGGTTCTATAATTTATATAAGCATGTGTTATCCATGTTTTTATATGAATATTTAAAATTTCCTTGTATATTTAAAATTTTCCGTACTTTTTATATAGCTGTTCCCACTGCCATCCCCTGTTCTGAGGAAAAAAAATCTATCCCGGAAACCCGTTTCCCCATCCCCACTGTTGGGTGGATATTTTGCAACCAACGGTTTCGGGTAAAAATTTAGTCGCAAAATAGGATGACCAGCCACAGTGTGTGAGACAGTCTCTCTTACCTTAAAGAGAAGGCTCCCTCTTCTCATCGTTCCTTGGATCAACTCAAGGTAAGCAAAAAGTCGAGAGATCTCGTAAACAGGGTGTTACTAATATTCTTTCTTCTTAACTTTCAAGAAAGGATCCACTTACTCGTAGAACGAATAATGGGCAAGGTAAATCTCTAATTACACTTCTATCAAGAGCTGGAAATAGTGATACCGATAAATCTTCACTAACTCAAAGGCTAGCTAAAAACATACCAGTTTGGCTTTAAGTCCGGTCGTACTTCTATATGGTAAAAGTTTTACAATTAGGGCACAAAGACTCCTAAAAGTAGGAACAATCTAACTATTTTGCGAATTAAGATGAAAATACAAGCTACAGACAAAGCTTTTAGCTATGGACTTTCAAAATTGTTCCTGGTCAAAGCTCGGGCTTCAATTGTTTCTTAACTCTTTTCAATTCAATTCATTAGAACAATTACCAATAACACAAGATTATGAATCAATGACAACTTGGATGAATCATAGACAAAGCTTACAATTCACTTAAATTACAATCTCACTTAATCAAAGTTAAGTCTCAAATGCTCCTTTGTATTCACTTTCTCTCAAAATAGTGCTTACACAAACAAATTTATGCTGGCACAATTTCTCTAGAGTTTTTTTGCATAAAGATAATGATGATTTTACAATGAGGGGGGCACTCCTTTATATAGGCAAAGAATTTGAGAAAAAGGGGGAGGAAAAAGTGGGAGCAACTCAACCAACTTTGACCAAGTCTAACTACAGAAACTAAAAGGTTACATGTGTTAATGTTATAATTCTGTCGGATAAATTATATTTTATATATATGAGATATATAATATATGACAATGTTATATATGGAATAATTAACTTATATTAAGAGTGATATATATATATATATATATATTTCATTATAATATATTGAGAGTATATTATTGTGTTATAACTATAACTAATGTAAGTTAATATATTAAAGAGACATGTCTCTTCAAGAGGCATGCCTCTTTATATCATATATATATTCATTGGAATAGTAACTTGGAAAACACATAAATATCTAGAAGTGCTATTACAAGTTATAGATCAGATTTAATGGATCCTAGCACTAACATGGTATTAGAGCAGGTGACTCCCAAGCCTATTAGTAATAAGGTCAATAAGTTGATATGAAAAATCGCCTATCTGTTGAATAGCATTGTCGTTGCAGAGAGAGACCTTGAGTCTAAGATCCGCCATGTGAAGTGCACATTGATTACGGTGAGGACAGTGCAGTCAATGACTGATGAAAAGGCCGTACAAGGGTGTGATGCTGCAGCGAACAACACAAAGAAATATTGTGCCAAATTTATTGTGAACTACATTGAGGAATATATGGATGGAAGGCGAGTTGATCATGGCAGGAGCAAGTATTATCAAGACCGTTATTGTTCATTAGAATTATGTAGAAATTTTAATGTTCTAATTGTGTGCATTTGGTATTATATTGGGCTGCTTAAGATGATAAAAGATCCTACGATAAATCAGAGCCAGCATAAGAGAAAGATCTGATTTATACAGAGACTTACCTCTGCTATAATGGTAGGTTCCGCGCTCCTTGGATTTTGAAAGGATGTTGATGGGTGTAATCATACCAGCGGTTGAGTGCGAGCATTGGAGAACCAAAGGGAGGTTCGCTTACATGTGAGTGTATGGTGCGTTGAACCTCAAATAAGAGACCGTAGCTTGCTAATCTTATGTGTCAAGGGTGTCATGACTTGGCGGCAATGGTGACAGCCCATTGTAGGAAGTCTGATCTTCCAGATGTTGAACTACAAGTTGCACTGATTGGTGAGAATCGATTCAAATATATATTTTAGACAAGTTTATGACTGAAAAGGGGAGACGTCCATATATTTCACCATTGGAATTAGAGGACATCAAGGTGAGGTGCATCTAACGGAGGATTTATACTATTTTTTCATGTCCTTGGCTTGGCATCCAAAAGAAATTAAATATAGTTTCTATGAAGGCATGTAAACTTATTAAAGATAAACAACAAATCTTCCATGTATACTTGCAGCGATGCGTGAGACAAGTCTACCATTTATAACAACCATCTCAATTTAAATTATGCAAGCCAGAATTAGATGCGTGGCGAAATTTCCTAATTTGTACAGCCATGTCCACAAAGACTGTAGGACGTTGCTGATCACATATTACTATTGAAATAATATGAATCATAACACTATACAACTAATTGCCAATCTAAAATCACTGAATTCGCAAGTCGCCAATTTTTCGTGAATATGCGAGATCTGGTATTTCTGCACAAAATAGATGTTATCACAGCTCCTTGCAATTATGGAATCTTGGTGCAAATTATTTTTCATACAAGTGTTCAATTGTATTTATCGTTGAGCATTTCCAAGGTAAATAATTGATATTACAATCTTCAAACCATTGTGAATGTCTATCCCTTGACAGTGCCATGAGTGGTATGATATGTGTGATATCAATCACAATTTTGAGGTACCAAGGATGAGTATTGAACATGAAATCTATGTGATGTGATCCAAAATTACTCGACGATATAAGAGTGGGAATCTAACATTGTAAGGGGGTATGATAACCAATGTTCTATTCTCATTTGAACCATTCTTATATGGGAGCATAAAAGACGTAGTCAAATTGTTTAATTATTACATGGAGGCATTTCCTGATTTGATGCATATGGACCTTCATTGGAGTAACTTATATTATTATTGCAGATAAGTATTTATTATCCTCGAGTATTGCATGTATCTACTTAGTGTAATCTCTCTCTTATTTTGTATTTCTATAATTACTATAAAGAGCTATTTGCCTTGATCTTTTCCTTTGTCTCTGAGGATGTTCTTGCAAGAAAAGAAGATTGGTACATTAGGTATGCTACCAAATATTGTGCAGACTCAATCTTATGATAGTAGCTCCAAAGAAGTTGTGATTTAGGATTCACGAATCATCTGATGATTAGGTTGGATAATGTGAGTTTCTTGTTGAAGCAAATATCCTTGATGAGTGAAATTATGAGAGGGAGTTTGATAGTTCATTAGAGGCAACCTTGGAAAAAGAGAGGGAGCAGAAAATAAAAATGCTTAAATCAAACTTTTGATGATATTGGTTCAGAAGGAGTAGACCTTATTGATGGATTCAACACTAGTTAGAAACTATAATAGCTAAAAGACTATGATTCATGGGATAAAGTCTCATGTATGCAGGCTGGAAGGCTTTATGCTATTAGGACACCCATTGAACTAGGGAAGCATGACATGACTTGCTACCAAGAGATTAGAAGGATGATAACAGATTCAGAGGAAGTCTGATACTTCATCGGAGAGAACCTTGTGCTAAGAGGTCAGAAAAGTTGATATCAAACTAAGAGGGAGAAACCTTATTCTCTGATATGCTTATGGTGAATGTTGTGACAACATCATATGATAGTATTCATGGAGACTTCATGTGAACTTTTGATGTCATACATGTATGAGCCTGTCCCCTGTGTAAATCATGAAGAAGTGACGACTTCCAAATGATTATCACTTGTATTAGGAGAAGTTGTTGTAAAGTGACGTCCTTACAATAACTTGTAGCATGATTCATTTTTGCGAAATTGTTTCATGTAAAGGCTTTATCTTATAAATCAACAACTAGGTGGTTGATGTCATTAATTTGATTATCTACAAGTTGCTTGTATAGATATATTTTTCGGTACATGGTGTATATCTTGCCTTGATATTCTGATAGGCCATTGCCACATTGAGTACTTGATGGATATCATTTAGTTGATGTTTTGATAGGCCATTACTTAGAGTATTTGGTGAATGTCATTTGATTGATATTCTGATAGGCCAATGCTCATGTTACCAAATATGATATCAAATAGTAATTGGTTAATATGATATGTCGATATTCTGATAGACCAATACTTACATGATATCATATTCTAGAAATCTTCTGATCAAAGATTTCCTATATGTATTATTTTTGAAATATTACCTATGGTGTAATATCTATGTGTTTTATCCTTCTTCATTAAGAGAGAGTGTTAATGTTATAATTCTGTCGGATAAATTATATTTTATATATATGAGATATATAATATATGACAATGTTATATATGGAATAATTAACTTATATTAAGAGTGATATATATATATAAAATTCATTATAATATATTGAGAGTGTATTATTGTGTTATAACTATAACTAATGAAATTTAATATATTAAAGAGACATGTCTTTTCAAGAGGCATGCCTCTTTATATCATATATATATTCATTGGAATAGTAACTTGGAAAACACATAAATATCTATAAGTGCTATTACAAGTTATATATTAGATTTAATGGATCCTATCACTAACAACATGCAATTACACGTGCAACTCACATTACATCTTTTGCATACATGCAATTCGCATTACATGCAATTACACTTTTTCATGTAATGCATTCTAAACAACTATGAAATAGAAACTATACAACAATCTTAAAGATTGCTTCTTAATGCCTTGAATTTCACAATGGCGTCATGCACTGTGGGAAGATCAGCAATCTCCATAGTCTTTGATATGGCTTCAATTATCACTGCATTTTCATATGCTGATTGAACAACTTTGGAATTTTCTGTTGTATTATCCAACAAGTGTTTTGTCAAGGATTTGTACAAAACAAACTTGTTCATTGTGTGCGAACCAAAATCTTTGGAATCTACATCAGCATTGATCCTGATTGTATATTTTGAATTCACTCTCTCTGCTGTCAAAAGATTACCAAGATTATCAGTAACATGGCATCCCAATTGCTCCAAATCACAAGTAAGGCTTGTTTCAACTACTTGACCATCTTCAAGAGCCACTTGCAATTTTGTGATCAACTTTCGTAAGGTCTCTTCTTTGTAACCAATGAGTCCTTGAAATCTGAAAAACATTTCACATGTTGGAAGAACGTCACATGAGACCATAGCATCTAGATCAAACTTAATCATTTCATCCCAATCCTCAAGGATTTCCTTCAAGTTATCTGCCTCTTGAGTCAAAGAAGAAATTAAGCTTAGTTCCATTCTGTTCATCTCTTTAACACGCCTTAGAACTGCAAGTGTTTTCGTGATAGCTTGAACTCCTTCAGCAATGATTTCCTATATCCAAGACTTAGCAGCTTCAATCAACCTTCTCTCTTTAGATGTTTGTGATGTAACAATAATATTTTGAGAAGATTGCTTCTAGATGACCTCATTCAAACGAGCTATTTCCTGTTTCAACTGATTCTTCTTTTTCCAAAGCTCATGACTACTTTTTGATACATCTGCCAATGCATCATGAGCATCTTGTAAAGAACTCAAACGAGATTGCTTTCCAACTTCAATCTTAGTAAATTTATAATTAGAGCTAGTAAGTTCTTCAACAGGTTTACCTACTAAGGGCTTAGCAACCTTAACATACTTGGTTTTGTCAGAATCAACCAAAATTCTAGAAACAATCTTGTCTTTCAGAGATTTGGATTTAATCTTCTTCACAGGAAGATTGTTAGAAGGAACAACTACCTTCCTTCTCTTTGTTGTTATTTTACTCAACCATGCAGGTAGGTTGAAACTTTCATTTGTAGAAGCAGGCATAGTGGAGACCATTGGCATTGATCCAGATTGTATATCTGTAGTGACTGAACAGGATTCAGTTTGAACTGCTGTAGGCATAGGAACATATTGTGAAGATTCTGTCATGAAAAGTTCAAATCCTGTCAAAGATGTATCAAGTTGGGAAACTTGACCACTAGTAAGAGTCAGAAAATCTTCAAACACATTTGCTAAGTGTTCAAATTGATCATGTGCAGGAACATGAGGAGCAGCAGATGAAATCGGAAGAGCCATGGTGTTAACCTTCGAGACTGGAATGGAGTGAGTGAAAACAATAGAAAATGAATCTACATCATCATCAACCTCATGCAAAAAGGGCTCTTCATGTGGAGAAGACGTGCAAGCTCGTGCAAGCTTGGGAGGAGATGTTGTTCTAATTTCTCCCTCTTCATCTGAAACTTCTTTCTCGGATTCTGTTTCCAATTCTTCTTTTGATTCTATCACTGATTCTTGAATTGGTTTAGGAACTTGGGATGATTTAGTTCCTTTTCCGCTCTTTAATTTGAATTTGAGATTACTCTTCATATTTGAAGATGAAGCACCATCTTTCCCTATAATTTCTAGTTGTGACTTCCTGCCAAGAGGACCAAAACTTCCACAATCCAGACCCATCTTAGGATTTACTCTTTTTAGGCCTTTACTTTTCAACCACTTGTTAGTGTTTGCTAAGATGGATTGAAACCTGTCCATAATAGATGTACCTTCTTTTTGTTGCTATTGAATAGGAAAATGACACATTTTATCAAAATCGGCTTGATGAAATTCTGGATCAAGGATGTTACCATCTTCTTCAACTTGGAAATCTGGAGGGATTTCCAACATATTTAGATCGATTATTTGTTGCAAGGTTAACCTACAATAATCCATCTTCATAATATCAAGCTCTGTTCTCATGTCAATCCAAATATCTTCAATGCGATGAACATGAGTATAGGGCCTCTTTATCTGAGAGTTCATCTCTCGATAATCAAAATCAAATCTAGCCTTGAACCTCTTCAATGTAATCAATTGCAACTCTGCTTCTATATTCTTCGCTGTAGGCACAGAAACAATTGAATAATTGTCAATAGTTAAAGGTTTAGTTGAGGTGATGCCAAATCCGGACCTATGTGATGCATGTTGATCATTTTTTACGTCCATGAGTTGTTTGGCTAACTCTATTAGAATGATTCGATCTGTAGCATACCTAGGTAAGGTATACGGCTCTCCTTTGAAATATCCAAATCTCAAGTATGTGAAAGTGAGAAATTGAAAAAAAATGCAGCAGTACTGGTTTACCTTTTCCCATGTTGCATCAGATACTCTTTTGATACACAATTGTTTGTCGAACAGACACCTGTAATGTCCAAAGAAGGCATTTTGGACTCTTCTGTAATGGTATTTACTGTTAGCCAAAGTGATTTGGTCATAGTATTGCCAAATAGGTACTTGAGGACGATCACCTTTGGTGGAAAGACCCAAAAAAGATCCCATAGCAGCAGCAATGTAAACTAGATATGAATTCATGTAAAAAGGTACTGATGTTCTTACATTGCATATCTGCTGATAGAGCGCAATACTGATAAGCTCTCCCCAAAAGATGTGTTCTTTGTTTTCTATGATTTGAAAGATAAATTTATACATCCATGGCTCAAAATTGGAAGAATCCTTAATACCACAGATCCTGCTGAGAAGGATGATGAGATCCTTGTATTCCTGTTTAAAATTGGACCAATGAAGAGTCTTTGGCCACCTGGAAAAATTGCTTCTTTTGTTGTTTAACCAGTAAAGGTTGACAAACTTATGATATTTGCTTTTTTGTTCATTCCAGCAAGCTAATGATAATTCTTTGGTCAAATCAACACATTTTGATTTTTGAGGAACTTTGAAAATTTGTTCAATCACTTCAGGATCAAGGCTAATGATAACCTTGCTGTCAGCGTCTTTAATATTCCTTGTCTTTGGAGTGAAGCGCCGAGCACATCCATAAACAAAATCAGGTTCTATGGTCGCTATGGGAAATGTAGAAACCAAATGGATGTTGGTTCTTTTAATACGTTTCATTTCATGTGTAGCTGGAGCTTCAATCCTTTGTAGAAAATCAAGTACATCTACATGACCAATCTTGGTGTGTAGCATGTTATCAAGAACAGACATAACTGAAGAAGGAATTGCATGAGCCAGTTCTTTGTCATATTGGTATTTCATCTTGCCCTTGGATTTGGAAGGCGAGGACATTTCTTGTGCTCGTACTGCAACACAAAAATCCCAAAACACAAATACATCATCAGAAGGAATCTCCATGCAAGTGAATTCTAGAGCAGTAGTGAAGATTCGAAAAGGAATAACTTTCAAATAGAAAGCATATGCAGATGCAATGGAATGAAAAGTGAAATGGATGAATGGAATGCGGAATGAAATGAAATGAAAGTGTGGATATGGAAAATGAAATGGAATGGAATGAAAATGTGCAAAGGTGAAATGCATGGAAATGCATGCAAAGTGAAAGTTGCTGATTTTAAAAGTGACTTAAAGTTTTCAAGGCTTCATTTGAATGAAACATGCATACATGTAAATGCAATATGTAGCGGAAGATGGAAAGTGAAATGAGGTGTAAGTGCGAATGAAGGGTAACATGTAAAATATGATATGAGGTGGAAACATGTATGGAAACATCTACTTATGCATGTAAGTGCAAATGCGTATATGAAGATGAAAATGAAGCAATGGAGGTGAGATAATGAATTATATAGTCACTTTTGGAGGAAGGAAGAAGTCAAAGTACACGGAAAGCGAAAATGACATCTTTTTGTCTTTTCAAAATATGACTTTTGATCAAAATTGGACCTTTTGGATGCAATTACACATAAGGCATTTCGTGTAATCGTGTCGTGCGAATGGAAGCGAAAAACCAGATGGATGAAAATGGAAACAGAAAATGGGATTACATGCATGTGCGGATGGCGAATGAAGTAAAAAACATGTAATCGCATTTGTCGGATGAGATGTGAGATGTAATGACATAGAAACTGTATGTGAAAAATGATAATGCTTTCGCATGTAATGAAGGAAAAACAAGTTTTTGGGAAAAAACTTGCAACTTTTCCAAATGGAGAAAAACTGGCAAACAAGCACACAAAACCAAAAAAAAAAAAAAACATACATTTGAAAACAACTCAAAACATGCCAAAATGCAATGCACTCCAAAGATGAAATTCAAATTTGGAACTTGGGGAAGAACCAAAAACATCAAAATGAAGGAGAAATTCATATTTAAAGGAATGTGCAAAATGATAATGCTTTCGCATGTAATGAAGGAAAAACAAGTTTTTGGAAAAAAACTTGCGACTTCTCCAAATGGAGAAAAACTGGCAAACAAGCACACAAAACCAAAAAAAAAAAAAAAACATACATTTGAAAACAACTCAAAACATGCCAAAATGCAATGCACTCCAAAGATGAAATTCAAATTTAGGACTTGGGGAAGAACCAAAAACATCTAGGAAAAATGCACATTCTAAGGCAAAGATTTTTACAAATGGCAACCATTCAACAATTTCTTGCATAAAATCAGCAAAGATAAGCATGAATTAATTTGCAAGAAAGAAGAGGTCCACTTTCATGAAGAATAAGTGCCAAAAATGAAGGAAAATATGCTCTTTGTTTGAAATCTTTTTAAAAAATGGTGAGAACTTTACAAATCTTGTAAATTCGAATGATGAAGGGCAGCAAACAAGGAGATTAGTTTGCAAGATGCCAAAATGTGCCCTAAATCTTCTCCAACTTCCAACGTTTTGAAGATTTCATGCCTTGAGACGTTTTTCCAAAAAGTTGTTCTTCCAAGCAAAAAACGTGATCTTCCAAACAAAACGATTTGATATTTAAACACAAAAATGATGATCACTATGTGATGCAATCAGCAAATAGGGCCAAAACGATTTGATTCCATACAAAAACGTGATCAAACTTTGAAGATTTATGGATTTTGATGCAAACTCGTGCCCTAGATTGGGAGTTTTGAACACGTTTTTGGGTGCAATAAACTGATTTGTGATGAGGGCAAAATGATCACCACTCCAAAACATTTTGAATGCAAGTGATTTCATCCAAATCCATGGATAAAATCAAGAGTTATAATCAAAATTGGAGGTTTTTAGAGCAAGAACATGTTTTCTTCACACAATAGGACATTTTTATGTTCATTACATATTTAAAAACATGTTGGAAGGCAAAATCGGATCTTTTAGAGTCCATTGCATGTTTTAAAATATGTCTTGAGACATAATCTCACTTTTTGAGACTCATTGCATATTTTAAAATGTGTAAGACTCTAAAATCTCACTTTTTGGAGTCACATATTTTATAAACATGTCTCACCTTTTTGATGCACAAGCATAAAAACTAAATTCTCATGTCATTGCATCAAAAAGGTCTACTTTTATAAGCTTTTGATGTAATGGCATGAAAAATGTCCTCAAAGTTAGTTTTTATATGCAATAGCATGAAAAGTTTCCACTTTTCATAGTTTTTTACATGCATATGCATATAAAATGTCCACTTTGAGGATTTAAAATTATGTATTTCACTTATTTTTATAAAAATGTCAACAATATGGGTCAAAAATAACATTTATGCATCATATTAATCAATATAATTCATAAACATTAAGTTAAAGTGACATTTATATAAGTATTTGGTTTAAAAATAAAAAATTTAAAAAGTACTATATAGTTCTATAGTCACTTTAAGTGAAAAATTAAAAAGTAACTCAACTTAAAATTATAACATAAAGTGCACTATAGTCACTTTAAGTTATAAATTTAAATGAAAAGTAACTTCAAAACATAACAAAAAGTGAGTAAATTATATATTTTTGAAAACGTGAATGTCAAAATGAAAATATAACATCATTTTTTTAATTCGTGCTGTTGCACCTAAAATGTCCACTTTTGAGGCACTAAAATGACCATATCTCTTGACTGACAACTCCGATTGACCCCTAGATTAGACCGAATCGAAGGGGAAAATGAAAGACATGACATGAGCAAATCCAAAGGACCAAAAACAAGCAAATGCAAACTCAAAAGCAAAGAATGGACTGTGAAGGCTTCGAAAATCAAGCAAAGGGCTCGACAAAAAGCAAAACAAAAATGACTTGACGAAGGCCTCAAGTAAAACAATTTGATATTCAAATTGAAATGGATTGATTGATCAACATTAAGTAATTGAATATCAAATTCAAGCTTAGAGAAACGCAAAACTAGCTTGAAAAAGTTTCGTGCTGTTACCAATATTTTGTGGTGACAAAATGCAAGACAACATCCACATCCCCCCGTCCCGGAAACTTGGGGTAGCATAGGGTACAAGCAAGTTCAAGTGGTGATGAGAAAGTTTCGAAGGACAAGCTCAAGCATCCAAGGCTTCATCTCAAAGATTAAATAAATTTGTAAGATAAGGTTGATGAGGTGGCAACTTCTTGTGCATGCAATCAAATCATGCCAAGTGTCCTATGTTCTCATTGGCTGACAAATTATTGTAATTTTCTCATTGGCCCACAAATTTGGTGCCCTCATGTAATTGGTCGAATGATGGTAACCTTAATTAGGGTTTGTAAGGTTTAATCTCGGTCCTTGATTTTGCCTTTTAATCTTGGCCACTCATACTTTTTGGCCTCTATATAAGGCCATTTGCTCTCATTTGTAAAGGGTTGGAGAAAATTGTTGCTAAGATAATGCTAAAATCGCTTTTCTTTATCATTGTTGTGGCTTGCATGGTGATCAAGAACATTTGGTGTTGTTGCATAGTTTCTACTTCCAATAGTTAGAATTAGATTTCCTTTGAAGTTGTTAAAGTAGATTTCATTTCAAGAAGTTGTTAAGTAAAAGAGTAAGAGTAGATGGATAGTTGCAAGGTGATATTAGTGGATGTTTGATAGGGATCTATAACTAGGCCACTAGCATCCGAGCGGCTTGTTAGGAAGGCTTGTGTGGTAAACTAGTCTTTTCCCTTAAATTATTGCATCTATGGAGGTAGAGCCGCTGGTTAGCTTTCATTAGATTCGATCCCCATCCATTTGCTAATCTTTCCATTCATAGGAGTAGGAGTAGAATAGCAAGTAGTAGAGTAGTTGAGGTTTTGAAGAAGAAAGTTAGGGAAGTGTAAGTATCATAACACACCTCCCATTACCATCATCATCACCATCAACACTAGTTGGAACTCATACCAAACTATCACTACCACCATCCCACCAAAAGTCCAAGTTTTCCTTGAAGAAATAGCGTAAGGCCGCCTATGTGATTACCAACAAATCACATCGATATATTAAGTTAGTATCCACAGGTGTAAGGAACATTGGAGTTTGCTTATGTCTTCATAAGTATTAACTTTTCAAGAGAGGAATTGAGGATTTGATATTTCATATCAAGTGTTCAATTGCTATATGTTATGTAGTGGTACAAAATTGACATCAACAACTATTAAGCAATTGGAGGTGTATATTACCATTTAAGAAATTTGTCTTGTTTACAAATCATGAAGTATTCAAGTTTATAAAGATAAGAGAAAATTGAATTGAAGATATGTCATATGTGTATATTGTTTGTAGAGCAACTCATTTGTCATTAAACACATATCTAGAAGCTCCAATGAGGTATTAGATGCTTTGAATAGGAGTGTGGCATTATTGACTACTATTTTGCCACTGATATTCGGCTTAAAAAGCTTGAAGGAGTTGTGAAAAGATTGAAGGTTTTGTAGAAGCTTGGAAAGCTTGCAGAGAACTGTAGATTGGTGATTCAACCCCGCATTGGATAATTTCATTGCAGGGTATTTTTTTGAGAAACAATAGTCGTGATTTCCAAGAGGATAACTTGAGGAGAATTTGTTTAAGAGTTGTAGTGGCATATTGAGTGGTCTTATTAGACATGGAAAAGATAACCATTGGTTTGAGAAAGATATTTTTGGAATTGAATGACAAGATTTGTCAAGGGATATGTGGAGAGACACAATGTATATCAATAAGAAAAATGTACAACTTAGAGAAATAGTCATACACCCATTGACCAACACTTAATGGACCATGAGAAGAAGTAATTTTTGATTTCATTCTTGGATACCCAAGAACACAAAGAGGCAATGATTCTTTATGTGTTAGTTGACTGATTTTCAGAAATTGTCCATTTCATTTCTTGTAAGAAGATTAGGCTTATGTAGTCTATTATTTTCAATAAAGTTGTGTTGGATGGCTTGCCAAAGAGCACAACCTAGATAGGGATTCTAGACTTTTTAGTAATTAGGATATAGTAGTGGTTCTAGCAAAACTTATCTAGGAATTAGTTTGTCATGAAAAACACCATTTCAATATCTACACGGAAGGTCATCAAATGAGCAAATGACTTGATGAGTGTACCCATAGAAAAGAAGAGCATAAATCCAACGAGATTTTCAAGATAGATATGGGAATCACATAAGGCTATGAAAGAAAATTAGCAGTAGAGTAGTAGGAAACATAAAAAGAAGCTAAAGTGATAGAATGATTGATAAGTAGGAGATATTTTTCTGCAACAAGTAAAATTGGGATATTGCCATTAGGATTCAACTGTGTAGTTTGAGTCAAACTCATTGACCCATGTTTCATGAGTAGTGGTTCACACGAACCCATCTCTCATGACTATGAATGGGAAACTTAGCACTCATTGGATCTAGGTGATGCTCATTGAGGTGAAGCACCAAGACTTCTTAGGGGGTCACCCATCCTAGTACTACTCCAATTTGAGCATGCTTAACTACGAAGTTTCCTCCATGGGTAAACCCACTTTGCTTGCAACTCCATTTGCAAAACCTTAACCAAGTGTTGTCTTATGAATCATTCATTAGAAAGCACCTTATGCTCATCAATTGATAAGTAGGAGATATTTTTCCACAAGTCAAATATTGATATTGCTATTAGGATTCAACTGTGTGGTTTTTGAGTCAAACTCATTGACCCATATTTAATGATTAGCAATCATTGGGTCTAGGTGATGCTCATAGAGGTGAAGCATTGAGACTTCTTGATAGGTTATCCATCCTAGTATTACTCCAGCTTGAACGCGCTTAACTACGGAGTCTCCTTCATGGTTACTGTTAAACCCACTCTACTTGTAACCCCATTTGCAAAAACCTTCACCAAGTTTTGTGCCTTATGAACCATTCATTAGAAATCCCCTTAAGCTCATCAATTAGGAGATATTTTTCCACAAGTCAAATTTTTGATATAATAATTGTTTGTTGTTGGTGTTGATGCATTGTAAAAATGTTGTAGAACTTAAGTCAAATTGAATTGCAAGAAAATTGGCCCATGATTTTTAGAAAGATCTCAGGTAATGTCTACAAGGTAAGAGTTGCTAGAATTGTTAGAGATTTAACCCATTTTCAATGTTACAAACTTGCATTGATATTGATCAAGTGGTAAAATTGAAGTAATATAAAATAAATCACATTTTTCAAATGTCAGATTCTTAAAAGAGAATGAGATAAGGAAGAACTAAGATGTATTAGAAGAGTGAGTCATCTAGAAAATGGTGTTTTGGGGTTATTAGTACTTGATTTGTCAGAACTTGTAAAGGGGTAGGTCCTAAAGAGAATTCATAGATCTTAGATTAGAGTTTCGTCGAATTGGTAACTTGTGTATTTTGCAAGAATTGGAATTTCATTTCAAATAATATCAAATCTCATACCAAGTGTGGATCATTGCTTGCAAGCATAGTTGGAAAGCTGTCACTCGTCAAAAGCTTGCCAAGCCCCAAAAACAAACTCGGGAAAAATTTCGCTAGTTTAAAAGTAAGTCTATAACCTAAAAAGCAGCTTAAATTTAATTAAAAGTAGTTTTTTCGCAAAATTTAATGAGAAGATGCATCCAATGAATTAATTAATGAGAACACAAAAGAAACAAGCAAAGTTTATATATATATATAAATGCAAAGTGGGTTCAAAGTCAGATTCTCATGCGGAATGCTGATGGCAGGAAGCAAACTAGAAGTTGTTTCTATAAAAATAGAAGTAAATACATCATTTTAGTTAGTTTCTATAAAACTAGAAAAAAATACATCATAGTAAATAGTTTCTTTAAATCTAGAAGTAAATACATCATAGCAAAATAGTTTGAGTATGAGTTTGAGCAATTTTTGGCCTGCTGGAAAGTAATGCTTGTCTTGGGTGTGAGCAATTGGTTGAGCTAAGTTTGTCAAGACTTAGGAATATAGAATTGAAACCAAGTGATTTGTGAAAAAATGATTTAGAATCATTAGAAAATCATTGTTCTAGCTTCAATTTGACCTCAAATAGCCATGATAGGTTGTGGGAGATAACACTATTGAAGGAACGCTGAATACTGAAGGAACGCTGAATACTGAAATTTGGCTAAGCCTGAATTTTTTTGAAAGTTCCCAAAATCTAGAATCTACATTTTAACTCCTATGAAGTTGAAATCTATCTCAAACATCTTGACATTATTTCTAAAAATATACCATAAAGTATAATAAAGAATTTCTTATTCTTGAATGTACTAGAACTTATTCATACTAATTTGTGTGGCCCAATGTTAGTACCCTCATTAGGGGGATTCTTGTACTATGTAATTTTTGTTGATGACTATTCCAGGAGAACTTGGATTTATTTTCTAAACCTTGAAGAATCAAAAGAAGTACTTGTGAGTTGAAAATCAAACTAGGAAGAAAATTAAGACTCTAAGATCAAACAATGGGGTTGAATACATTTATGAAAACTTTAAAGAATTTTGCACTTTTGTTGGGATTAAGAGGGAGTATACAATATCTTATAATCCACAACAGAATGGAGTGACAGATATGAAAAACATAACTATCATTGAAGCCACTAAAGCCATGATGCATGATCAAAATCTTCACACCTCATTCTAGGTTGAAGCCTCAAATACGACATTATACATTCAAAACAAATGCCCTCATTCAATCTCAGAAGATATAACCCTTGAAGAAGCCTTTATTGGAAACAAACTAGATTTAAGTCACTTAGGTATTTTTGTCTTGTGAATATTCGTGTTCCTAAAAAAAGGAGGTCCAAACTAGAACTCTCCAAGAAGAAAGGCATATTTGTTGGTTATAGTGAATCCCCTAAAGCCTACAAAGTTTTTATTCCAAGACAAAGAACCAGTGTTACCAGCCTCGGATTCGGCTCAGACTCAGTCAAGCCCAAATTGGGCTCGGACTCGGCAAATTAAAAAACCCATGAAATTCAAAGGTTTTTAAGGGTTTTAAGTTTTTTTCATGCGTCATTTAGCCAATTAACATCAAATGCACAATAATTGAGATAAATAGAAGCTACTTTGTACACAGACAACTTTTCATAGATCACGTAAGTATAAATGTGAATATTTGAAAGAAATTACTTGAAGTTAAACTGAATAAGATAATAGAAATTTGAAATATAGTGTAATTGTCAAATAAGTACAATATGTTAATATCCATGGAATATGCAATCCATGGAATCAAATGTTCAAAACATATATCGAAAGAAAGGCCCATAGTAGCCTATGTCTTCCTACAAGTATGCCTAAGATAGGTCATGGAAGCCTCCAGAGCCATCCTCTCTCTCTCTCTCTCTCTCTCTCTCTCTCTCTATGTGTGTGTGTGTGTTTGAGGTTGAACCTCAGTGACACAATCATCCTCCTCATCCTCATACTCACCTTCATCCTCATCCTCACAATCCTCATTATCAGAGTCAGATCCATTACTCTCGGCCTCAGGGTCTTGCATTGGGTCTCCTCGTGCTCTAGCCTCCTCCACTGCCATTGCCACTGCCTCTACCTGTCGATCAACTTGATCAACCAACTCGAAGTCTTCAACACTGAAGACAAGATCATCAAACTCTGTGTTTCACACTACTTGTATATCAACCTTCTCTAATAAATGGGAGATGTGTCGGTACCCAAAATTTGTTTGTGGTGGAAGCAAAGGTTGTAGTAAACAAAAACAAGATCATTCAACTTTTTTGCTGTCAACTTGTTGCGCCTCTTTGAGTGCATATGCTCAAACATACTCCAATTGCATTTGCATCCTGAAGCACTAGATGGGTGGTTTAGGATACGAACTGCAATCCTTTGTAGATTTGACACCTTACTGCCAAACATCTTCCACCATACCTCTGCAACAAGAAAATTCTAAATCAGTTTTATAAATTTGACTTTATCAATCTAGATTCTAGATTCTAAAGTGGTAATAAAATAGAATTTAGAATTTGAAATCATATATTTTTACTAGGCATCAGTTTTGTCCGGTTTTTCTTGCATAAGTCTCGTGAAAATAGGTCTTCTAGTGCTT
Organism: Cupressus sempervirens; assembly: GCA_028749045.1. Lineage (NCBI taxonomy): Eukaryota > Viridiplantae > Streptophyta > Pinopsida > Cupressales > Cupressaceae > Cupressus > Cupressus sempervirens. Next base: position 224,250,994 of record CM053788.1, read on the forward strand.
TTTTATACATCTCTATCTCATAGACTATAACTGTTCCAACAGTTGCATTAGGTTACATTCTCTCTATAACATCATAGAGGCCACTCAACACGTTTTCATCAACCTTAAAATTTGAGCTGAATTGGTATGCTGGATTAAGAAAGTGGGCAGCTGCATGTATAGGGCTATGAAGTAGATTGTGCCATCACTTATCAATGACATCTCGTATGGGACCATATTTTTCATGATTTGCTACATAAAAAGCTCGAATGGCCTCTTTTGCATTATCCATGCCCTTATAAATTTAACCCATTGAGGGCTTCTTTCCATCAACAATCCATAGGATAACAATTAGAGGCTCTATGAACTATAATCATTGTGAAAAACAAAACATTAAGCTTTATGTTTTCCATTTAAAAATGAACAATGTGAATGTCAATAAACATAAACAATTGTTTAAAACTTTAACAAAACTAGTGAAATGAAATGGAAATGAGCACAAAAAGGAAAATTACCTCCACAATCCTCTTGGCAAGTTTCCAAAAGCCACTCTGATAAAAAATCCGATCAATCACCTCAACTGTTGCATTGAGCTTTGAATATGATGAATTTGTCCACTCCTTACATACAAACATACCTTTCAAACCAGCCTTTGAGTTAAGAAAAGATTTCAATATGAGAAAATTTGTTGCAAATTTAGTGATCGTTGGACAAGACAACTCTTTATTCTTTGTGTGTCACCTCATAAGGTTGAAGACCCAAGCATGCTTATATAAAAACTTGCAAATATTTCTTGCTTTCTCTACACATTTTTTTATCCAAGAAATTTTACCTAGATGTTTCAACATGAGGTCAAGGCAATAGGTAATACAAGGGGTCCAAAATAAGTGGCGGTGTCTCTGCTTAAGAAGTTTACCAACAACATAATTTTTTGCATTATTTGTCACAATTTGCACCACATTCTCCTCACCCACCTCCTTCAACACTTCCTCCATTACCTCATAAAGTTTCTCAACATTTTTGGTCTTCCTCGAGGCATCAACTGATTTCAAAAACATTGTGGGACATGAGAAAAAATAAAGAAATTTAGTACAATCACAATGATCAATCAATTTACTACTAAATTATTAAATTCTAACTTTCTAAGTACAATATTGAATTACCTAATGAGGAGACAAGAAAATTCAGCAGTGTTCTCTTTCTTCTATCAGTCCAACCATCGGTCATGATGGTGCAACCCTTTGCGACCCATACTTTATGCTGCTCCTCAATTTCAACTTTTACATCAACAACATGATGGGGCCAAAATAAAACCTTTTAACTTCTCATCATTAGGGGCTTTGAACCCCGGACCACAAACAATAACAGCATCTATGGCAATTTGCCAATAAGGAGACTTAAAAGTTAAAACAAATTAAATAAACAGTATAAGCATACTTATTATGCGAGCAGGGGAAGACATACAAATTACAAATTAAAATTGTAAGTACCTTGCTGCATTAAATGGAAGGTTGTTGTAGAAGAAGAAATCTCCAAGTGCCAAATTTGCTTGCTCATGCTTCTCTTTATTCCAAGCTATTCTCTCAAGTGATGGTCGTGATGGAACTCTAAATTTAGAGTTTCCATTTGTGGAAAAATGTTGTAAATTAATGCCAAAGAATTTGATATATGTCCCTACATTTTTCACAACAAATTGATATAATGTGTTCTTTCTAGAGAGATATTTCCAACCATCCCGAATTATACGATCGGCAACAGAGTACTCGATCTAAATGTCCTTGAAGATATATACATATAAAAGTGATTGAATATTTCCATTGATGTCAAGTTAGACTTTGGGGAAAGATGCATAAAAATCTGGTGTAGATGAGGATCTTATTTGATGACAGTCTGATATTTATAGAAGATTCAACCTCTATTTAATATGGACAATGGCATATCACAGGTTTTCAGAACAAATAAGGTATTTTGATATAGAATGTCATTATTGTAGTCTGGTCTATTGGATCAGAGAAATCTGAGATTGGCTTGTGTAATTTAGAAGGCAGAACACATATTTTTTGAAATTCATACACAGCAACAACATTTTTGCAAGTCTTGATGGATTTACATAAATGGAGGGCACTCTAAATTATTCTTCTATGCACCAAATGCCTGGAACTAGTGGTCAGTCTTTCAGATACAAGCATGTAATGGAAATTGGATGCCATTGCAAGCTTGAAAACACCAAGCTGTAATGGACAGAATACAGGCATCTACCAGATTCAGAATTACCTTTCATATATTTGTTTATACCTTCAGATTTGCACAGGAAATGGTATTAATATTATCAAGTTCTGAACCAACATTTCAAACTAAGTGAAGTAAATGAAGTTGTGACACCATTAAATGATTATATGATTAAAATCAGTCACAAGAAAGAGCAGGGTGGTATAGAAAATATGAGTGGTATGTATCGCACATGGAGCCTTATCAAGAACCTTCATGGCAAACTCAGAATCATGCACTTTGTCAAGATTTGTTGCAGTTATTGGTAACACGTGGACAAATGAATTAGAGTTTGCTTGAGAGTCCATTAGCTAGCAGAGGAGGAGCATTGGGCCTTGTCAGCCGACTGGATGGTTCCAGCGGTGTTTCTGTAGCCAACGGAATGTTGTCCGGCGGTGTTTCTGTTGCCGACGGGGTGATGTCCGGCGGTGTTTTGTATTCTGTAGCCGACGGGGTGATGTCCGACGGTGTTTCTATATTCTGTAGCCGATGGGGTGATGTCCGGCGGTGTTTCTGTATTTTGTAGTCGACGTCGTCGATAAATAGTTTGTAGCGGATAGAATATTTGTGGCCGACGGACTCCTTCGGGAAGGTTCGGCGGTAGTATTTATATCCCGTCTGGGATCATTGTAAATCATCAATCATTTGCCATTGCGAATATTATGAAGCCTAATGTATGTTCTGGCATATGCGAATATAACTCTGCTGTTCGTGTTCTATTGTCTGTATGCGTTGAGTTCTTTTACCTGTACGATAAACAGGCCTGCGACTGATCTTAGGGATGAACCTGTGCAGATATGAAATGCACAATTTTCTCACACCATATTGATCATAACTAGAGGTCATCTGCCAAATAGTAGCATTCAATGCGGGCATTTGAACAGTGTCATCTTGATAAGATTTCAAGTTTTACAGAGTTCTTGAGCAAATGATTTCATATTGTTATCAGGTGCCATGGAAATCTAATGACTTCTTCCTTGGTTTTTGCCGCAAGATTGTACGCACTGAAGAATGAGACAAAAACATTGGAACGGATGTGGGAGATACTGTAATAGCCCTGGACAATATTTTTGTAGCACCAGAAAAGAATAGCTATGAAAGTCCAAATGTTTTCCTTTTTGAAATAATCAATATCTTGCTATTTAAATGGTTATCTCTAAATATGTTGTATTAACAAATATTTTGGGATTATCGGGTAGTTTTAAGGATTAGGTGCCCGAGTGATTGTGGTCTTTCACTCACACCTTTTCATAGTATATAAATATATGGTCAATTCATTCTTAAAAAACAATCTTTTTCAATATACAATTCATAATGATGTTAAATTTTTACATATCTTATGCACTTTGATATATTCTATTCCTTCATTCGTAAATGAATGAATTTTTTGAACCAAGTGTTGGAAATATATATGATAGGCTAAGTTACTGAGAGGGGAGGGGTGAATTAGTAACTTATAAAACTTAATCCTTTATTACCAATTCATTCTTCATGTGTATTCATATCTAATTGCATGCATGAAATACTGAAAACATCAAAACGTTCATAACACTTTGGCACACAGTATGGTGACCCAAAAACCTTCTAAATAGAAAGCAAAATTGGGGTGGGGATGATACCCACAAGCTTTAGTATTGTAGTGTAAAGTTGGCAGGTTAAGGCTTACAATGATCACTTCTGATGATCTGCCTTCTTAGGAGCAATAAGGACTGCTAGGTCCACCTTGTAAAGGATTTACAAACATACAATGAAGTATGCATTCGGTAAAAAGATTTACAAAAGACTGTTAAGTCTACCTTGTGAAAAGATTTAACTGATCCACCTGTTAGGATGAAACAGTGGCCAATCTCTAATTTGCAACTTGGTTTGCTGAATGAGATTCCTTGAGTGTAATGATCACCTTGCTGTGATAGATAAATCTTTGCTGCTCCTTATATTGCTGTAGCCTTTGTAATTTGCACTTCTGCTCTTCTCTGCTTGTTACATTACTTTCAGACATCTTATTTGGATGTGATACAATACATTACATATATACCAATCCAAATTACAAGTCAACAAAGTGGCTATAATACAAGTTTACACAAAATGTACAAAGTTGGCCAACTGTAGGAACTCGGGTTTTGAAGACTAACTCGCTGAGGTTCTGATACTCGGCATCCACTGTCAATGTTTGACATCGTAATGCTTTTGGTAGACGTAGAAGCTCGATCCATACTGATCACTTCCAAGTAGTCTAAACTCGGTCTGCACTGGTGACTCGGTGAATACCGCGAAACTCGGCATATAAACCGAATCACTGGATTCACACTGCATAGCTTGATCGATGCTATCTTTATGAGCTCAATATAAACTAAATCACTTGATTAACATTGAGTGACTCGGTCAACATTGGATTCACATCACTGTAATTGCAAACCGATAAGCACTCTCAACTTGGTTTGCACTGAGATGCTTGGTAAACACTAAGAAGCTTAGTTTACATTGCTGATCACCATCCTGATAGAAACTGCTCAGTGCAAACTGAATATTGTTGCTTGAACTCGGTAGCAACTATAGAACTTAGTAAAGCTTGAAATGCTTGGTTAATACTGTTAACTGTACAATAAGCTCAGTAGATACTTACTATCTGAGTAAGTGTGTGCACTAATAACAAACTTGACTGTAATGCCAACACTAAGCTCGTGGATTCTGGATTACTGAGCAAATTTATAGGCGATTCTGGAATTGAAATGCATTGGATGGATCATCTGTAAGGAGTGTCTGTAGTGCAATTTTGCGTATCTACTTTATTTATTTGCATTGGAGTTTTAAATTATTATTAAGTTGTGTCCTTTATAAATATTTTTATTTATTTTCTATAAACATTTTAAAATTCAGATAAGTGGACAGGGTCATTATTGCATTTTAAATTTGATAAACATAGATATTGTGAAATATTTAATTGTTTCCATATTTATGTCTAGTTTGTCTCCATATCATAGGAGTTAAAGTGCATCCTAGACTAGTTTAAAATTGGGTTCATATAATTGATCCGCCGCGTCTGAATTGTTATAATTATTTAAAATACATTGAACTTTATAAAGTTGTATGTTTCAACTTATAATATTGACTTTGTTTGCCCATTTAATTAAGCACTGGTCTTTATTTTACTCTTGATTCATAATCCATATGCTGGCAATTATTTCATATCTTTCCCTTTGAAGAATTAATATATTCATTTGTTGCATTAATCTGTACTTATTTAAAAAAAATCATATTATCATTTATTACTATTAATTCATAAACTGCAAGTTTGACGTTTTCCATAATTCTTGCCATTTGGAAAACTTTCATTGTATTCGTGTTCTAACCAATTTGCTTTAAGCATCTTGGATTTAAGGTTGTTGTCTAGGATTAGGTACACCCGCCTTGGTTTTGCAGAGCCGGAAGTGCAGGGGATTTGGATCGCATCGATCAATCCCGTCAAGTTGGCCATAACTGGTTGGATATCCCAGCATCAAGTTGACAAGACTCGTAGGATTCCAATCTGCGGTTTTGGGAACCAACAGGTTGTGCACCTAGAGTTGTGTGTGGAACAAAGATGGAATCAATTGAGGATCTTTGCTTATGCACCTGAGGTCCAGTGCTCACAGTCTAAGATGCAGTAGTAGAAGGTGGAATTCTTTCCTCTCTAAAGATTCCTCTAAGAGAGCTTGCATATCAAGCATAAAATCTTGAGGTACCTCATTGCATTTTTTGATATCACTCTTTGGTATATGTGTAAGGTGATATTTCTATCTATTAATGCCTCCCACCCTATATGTTATCATGCGATGCCAACATGTCACAACTCCTTTCTTATGCCCAAGAATAACATGTTTCCAAGCCCTATCCCTTGCTACTGCACTAGGGTCAGCATTAGGGTAAGTTTTTAGGCCTAGTTCCACTACCCTCAGGTTAAGACATGATGTTGTTGCTGCTGCAATAAACCATAAATTAAAAAAATAAACATTTAGAATATAAAAAATCCAATTTGCAAACACTAGGGCTGCTTACTTTTCAAGATTTTCATCACCATAAAATGGAACAAATTTAAAGAGTTCAAACACATGCAAATAAAAAAAGATTCATGAATGTAAATTTTTTTCGCAAAATAACAAGAAAAAATGTATCTTACCTCTTCAAGTTTTCTCTAGGGAAATGTAACCCAAGTTTGAAGAAGCCTCCTCCAAATGCTTCCTGTAACTCCTCTCAATGCTTATATGCAAGCTACAAAGTGACCCAAACAATCAACAATTGATAGATGAGAGCCAACCAATTTCCTAATTTATCTCCCAAAGCCCCAATACTCTTCCCTCGACACTTCTTTCTCTATTATTTGTGTTTGCAAGCGATGGAATGACCTTTTTAGGCCTAACTTATGCATTAGAATGTTTACACAAAAAAAAACAAAAAACAAATAATTTTTTTTGTCCTTTTTAGACACTGATTGCCTTTTGAGTCTGCTTGACGGGACTCGGCGAGTCAGCCCTGACTCGGCTGAGTCCAAGACAAGAGGCCATTGGCCTCATTTTACCTGACTCGCTTCGGGACTTGCCGAGTCCTGTAACATTGCAAAGAACTATTTAAATCAGTAGAGATGTTAAATTTGAAGATGTTGCATATAAACTTTCTAAAAGTATTGGTATTGAAGGACCAAATGATGAACCAACTACAAAATTAGGAAAACTCTATAATTGAGATTCAGAGGGAGGATTGTTCAAAAGGTCATGAACCTTTATCATCCAATCCTGAAAAATGCTGAAATCCTTAACGACAAGAAAATACCACTATGGGCAAGGAAGATGATTGAAGAAAATAATGTAGCCCTTGATGAAATCTTTAGAGAAAGTAAGAAAACAAGAAGTCACTCATGTTATGTCGCACTTATAATCGAGCTCATCAAATTCGAACCATCAAATGTTGAAGAAGCCTTAACATGCCAAGCTTGGAAAGATGCTATGATTGAGGAATACCAATCTATATTAAAAATGATGTTTGGGATATTGTACCTAGACCTAAGGACGAATCAGATGTCTTCTCTAAATGGCTTAAACGACTATTTACAATCAAACATGCACCAGATGGTAGTATTGAAAAATAGAAAGCCAGATTCCTCGTCAGAGGGTTTTCTCATAAGGTTAGAATTGACTATGAAGAAACATTTGCTCCTGTTGCACGATATACCTCCGTAAGAACCATAATTGCCATTGCTGCATCTAAAGGTTGGAATATACATCAAATGGACATAAAAACCCCATTCTCAAATGGTGTCATTGATGAAGAAGTATATCTAGTACAACCAAAAGGATTTATCATCCATGATAAGAACTCTTATGTGTGTAAATTGAAGAAAGTTCTTTTTGGCTTTAAACAAGCCCCCAGGGCATGGTATGAAAGGATGGCTAGTTACCTTACCAAGCTAGGGAACTCTAAAAATGAAGCTGATCCAAATATATAGTTCAAAGTATTAGTTGGTGACATGTTAATTCTTGTGCTCTATGTTGATGATTTACTAATAATAGGGGAAGATCATCTTATTGCAAAATGTAAACAGAACCTTAAGTCTGAATTTGAGATGAAAGACAAGCCTCCTATGCTATTTTTTGGGACTAGAAGTATGACAAATGGAAAAGCATATTTTTTAAAATCAAGACAAATATACTATTGACATCTTGAACAAATTTGGAATGATGGGCTATACACCATTATCCACACCAATGGAGACAAACCTCCATAAACTCAAAAGAGTGATGCATCTGAATTTGAATCTATAGATCCCACATTCTATAGACAGATAATTGGATCTCTAATGTATTTGGTAAATACTCACCCTAACATTTGTTATACAACAAATATGTTAAGTCAATTTATGTGTGTAGTTGTGAACCTAAGAAAATTCACCTCATGACAGCAAAACACATCTTGAGATACTTGCGTGAAACCATTGGATTTAGTCTAAAGTATGATAATGTTGAAATACAACTTCAAGGGTATTCAGATTCAAACTAGGCAGGCAATTCTGTTGATCGTAAAAACACTATACGATGTTGTTTTAGCCTAGGATTTGCAATGATATCTTGGTTAAGTAGGAAGCAATCCATAGTTGCTTAGAGTTCTACTGAAACATAATACATAGCCGCCTCTATGGGAGCTCGAGAAGTAGTATCGTTAAAGAAGTTACTGGTTGGACTATTTGGGAAGTCCTCGAATCCCACAGTTATACACTGTGATAATCAAAGCTGCATTAAATTATTAGTTAATCCAGTCTTTCATAACATATCCAAGCACATAGAAATACCCTACAACTACATCAGAGATATGGTAGACAAAAATGTCTTCAAGTTGGTGTACATCAGCACTGAAGAGAAAATTGCTGACATATTCACCAAGCTTCTCGCAAAATTAAAAGTGGAGTACTTTAGAGGTACACTTGGTATGACTAAAATGTAATTGTAATTCCTAAGATTGAGTCTCAATCATGTTTAAATTTAATATATTTTCATTCATATTTTAAATGTTAAAAGAGTTACTATGATGGATATGTAAATTATGTTGTGAAAGGTGACGATCTTTTAATTGATGTATTTGTAAGGTTGCTATTGTAAGGTGATGATCTTAGCAATGGCTTGACCTGTTATCATGATAGACTAATTCAAGTTGTTGTCTTGAAATGTACCGGAGGTCATGATAACGAACCATGATAGACTACGTTAAGTTGCTGTCTCCGAATGTGCCGTAGATCATGATACTAAATTTGTTGTTCTTGAGTTCTTGATTTATTATCATGATATAGTACATTAAATGGTTGTCCCAGAATGTTTCAGAGATCATGATAACTAACATATCATGATAGACTACATTAAGTTGATGTCCCAGAGTGTGTCGGAGATCGTGATACTTGTCATAATGGAGACTACTTTGTTGTCCCTGAGATCAAGGTTGTTCTGATGGTCTACATTCAGTTATTGTCCCAGAGCATGCCGGAAATCAGATAACTCATCTTTCTAGGATATGATTAACTATAATATTCATGTTGATAGGCATCTTGGTGTTGATGCTAGTGCTCATATCACAAGAATGTGAGATTGATGAGATTGCTTAGAATTAGATCACCATTTTATGAGATGATCATATTGATCAAATCCTCCCTCGCTAAGAGGGAGTGTTGAAGATATAACATCAATCGGGTGTTGAAACTTGAAATATCTGATTAATATTTAGAGATGTACATACATTCATATATGTCATTTCACTTTAAATTGTCAAATGTAATACTATATATATGTACTATAGTATTATATCTGACTATTTAAAGTGAAATGATTCTAATCTAATAGTTATCTAACACTCTAATTAGTGTTGTTGATACGCAGTGATCATGCTTATAATAAGCATCAACATCATTCATAAACCTTGGCTCATGTTCATATTGCCGTGACTAATGATGTTCGCCCAATTCATTGAATCGGATGTGTTTAGTTTTGCTAAGAAACTATGTTTACTTAATTGTGGGTCACCCCCACGTAGGGTCATGACCCTACGTGGTGTAAGCCACATAGTGTCATACCCCTACGTGCGCTGTGACTGTTCCAAGTAATATATATCCTCCTTCGGTCATCATTGGGAAAATATAAATCCCAGTAACAACATACCAATACCAACGATCGCCCCTCTCAACATCTGCAGTTACATTAAGACTTCTTCATTATCGATCTTGTTCAATCTGCAATACAATAAACAGAATACACTCTGTGAGATTCAAAGTCATAGCTATATATTAGTAATTATATAGTTGCAGACATGTATAATCAATAGGTTATTTCACTCGGTAATTTTCAGATTACATACCTGTACATAATATTGAAAAGAAATAGAACTCTATCACATATCCACATTCCTTAACGGAGAGGGAATATCAACCTTGGTGTTAGTAGTTGACGAATCAAGGGAAGGGGGAGTAAGCCTACAGTGAGGAGGAGGCTCGAAAATAGGTTTAGGGTTAGAAAGGTTTGCATAAATCTTAGGAGTCGCTTGAGATCGAGTTTTGCATTTGTTCACGAGTAGAGGGCATTTGTTTGTTAGATGCCCCTCCCTCCTACACAAAAACATGCATTAATCCCTCCAAGGAAAGCAATGGGGCAAGAAAATTGCTGTCCATTAGTCTCAGAAATATTTTCTTTAGACAAATCAAGATCGGGATTCAAAGACAATAAAATCCTAGAATTTGTATATAGAAGTTGGGTATTGGACTTGTCCATTCTGACCACTTTGCCAACAATTTCCACTACAGTTATTAATCTGGACTCACCATTGAGTATGGAGTCTCGGTAGCAGATCCTTGTAAATTAAGAAAGGAACACAGGAAAGATAAAGGGGTCCTGGTTTAAAGATAAAGATAATTAATTAGAAATGGACTTAGATAGAATACACAAGGTCTTCCAGTAGAGAAAACAAGGTAAGCAGAGTGACTTGATTACAATGCATCAAGAATGAGGGTTTTATTATCTTGAGTTGAGATTTATGTGATTACAAAGATATGTGTAGGCCATTTTGGAGTTCCACAGTTTGCGTGCATTTTTGAAGTTGTATTTTATGTATGATTGTAAATTAATAGAGTGCAAGTTTGGTTGTTTGTGTAATTCACACATCTGGTTGTGTCTACATAGTTTTAATTGGTTCTGATGTTAAAGGTGGTTCATTCTATTTGTGATCATACCATCCCTAGGTATGGAAAGAGGTTCATGGTGTATTTATGATCAAAATTTTGAGGTTCATTTTGCAAAGAAAGTCCTTTTAAAACTAATATTTAAACTTAGAACTTTTAAAAACTGACATGGCTTATGGTTCGATTGCATTTTGCAAGTAAGGACATCTCCTGAGAACCCTTAAATGCTTAATGTAGTTGGAAAGAAAAGGCAAATTTTACATTATATATTATTGAGTAGTAAATTTGATAACTGATATTTGGAAGCTATAGCATTAGTAAAAGTTATCTATTTTTTCTTTGTGGCACCAAGACTCTAGAACGATTGAAACCTGAATGATATAGATAAAAAGAATGATGTGAAGGTTAAGAAATATGTTGAACAATGAGTAAATATTAAGCAAGGAAAAAATTATAGAAAGGCTAGGGAATTCTAGTGCACATTGTTGTAGGCCTCCACTGCCAGTGAACATTGAGTAGCTTCTAGATTTTTTGCACTATGTTCATTGAAATTCAGGTCATCACTTCCTCCAGAGTACTTTTACCTCTCTAGGGTTTTTGTGCTTATGGTTTCAATGAAATTCAGAGTTACTCGGGTGCGTGCACCCGGGGTAAAACCCAAGTGCACTAGGTGCAGGTATGTCGTGCACTAGCGCTCCACCACCGCCATCGGGGCAACACCACATCGACGCACCTGGCGGGTGCATACTAGGTGCAAGGGTGTGCACACAGGTGCTTCTAGGGGACACGCGAGGTGCGTTTGATGCCCATGTTGAAAAGTCAGTTTTTAATATTATCTTACCCATGAGGAGTCTAGTAGGTCTTGTGACGACGACTTCAGTTTAGGGGATGATTAGAGAGCTCCCACCCTTACATTCTCATTATTGATATTTTGTAGATTGTAGTATTGTACTCACTTTGATGCGACCAATGATACATTGTTTCATGCTACTCTGCTCATTGTAATCATAAGCATCTTGATCTTTATGATACATCGTATTTATAATTTGAACAATGAATTTTGAATTTTTCATCTTTGTCATTTGATAGTATTTTTTATCATTATCATTATGTTTAAAACTTTAATGTCATTAATGGTACAACTTAGTACGAGTATGTTACTAAGTCCAATGGTCATTGGTTATGAAGATTCAAGTTTGAAGTTTGAACTTATGGTTTGTGAATCGCATTTTAATTTTCTATATTCATTGTTGAACTATATTTGGTATGTTATATTGAAGTATCATTTCATAATTAGCATTTCAAGTCATATAATTTAATGCTGCCAAAATTTACTACTGCCTTTAAAGAATTGCCTGCGGACATCTTCACCTCTATCCCTTTCCTAGAAATGGCTTAGTATATAGGTGTAAAGACAAAGCAGTTTCCTGAACATAGAAAGCACCAAGGAATTCAACACAACTCGTGCTATGAAAGTAGGATGTAGACTACAAAGTAGTTCAAACTAACTCTTTGACTAAGAAGGCACAAATCATCAGGATCAAGCATCTTAAAGAACAGTTTGTACTCACTATTACAAGATGGAAAACACAAGACACACACACATGATATTGATAATTAATTTTTTTATATACTAATCTATCTTGCTTAATGTCTTATTTGTTCTTTTAATATTGGTATTAGTCTATGCGACTAATAATCAACTTTACTCAAAAATGGTATTTTAACTTAGTAGACTTGTGAGTTGTTTAATTTGGTCATGCATGAATCATTGAATGAATACAACTCTTGTACTTTCGTTGATGTAATGTTATTTATAGATATACCTAGAAGTATAATAACTTGCGGATATGCTGATAGCACTGAAAAGAGAGAAGCATATTTTGAAATTTAAGGCTAGGAATAAGTCAAAATCTGCAGAAATTTGTTACTATTTACTAATGAAGGACCTTATGCCTGATAATTAAATTTGACATCTGTTTCTTGGAATTAAATTTATAAACCTTCAGCTGGGAAGACTCAATGATTTTCTTTAATGAATCACTTTATGTCTGAATATTCCCTTACGCAACCAACTTTGTTTGCACTTAAAGAAGAAAGCATCTTCAGCTGGGTACACTCAATTTGCTAACATACTTATGGTTGATAATGCCTAGGTGTTTGATGATTTCAATACAGCTTTTACACACATAGTCTTGCCAAATGGTCTTCCGATTCGAACTCATAATGTTCAGCCATTCATGCTTCTTTTGCCAAGGTATGGTGCTTGCGAGGAGCCATTTTTTAGAAGTTTCTGTTCAAGAACATTTAAGAAATGTATGAAAAACAATGAGTTTCCAATTTTAAAATGTTTAATTTCTGTCAGCAGTGTGCTCCTGATTTTGACATGCTTATGATTGTAATGGACACCCCTGGATGTCCCAAAAAAACTAAACCAAATTGCTGAAAGGAATTTTGTCAAACAGTTTGCATTCAACTTCTTATTTCTCCATTTAATGTTTTAAACCCCTTATAACTCCGGAAATCAAACGTTTATTGTTTGTTGTGTTTCGTGCATGGAATTGGTATCATACAACATAAACAAGAAAGAAACTACAATGATATGCAAAGTGGAAATGAACTGCTGCTAATAAAATGTTATTTTCAGAATTCATAAAACCAACTACATAGCAGATTTATCAACTCACTAATTACTTCAGCAGTATTGACATAATACTCCAGCCCATGCTTACGAACTTGCTGCTACAATACTTTGTCCTTCAATCAGTCCACTACCTTCATAATACCATTCCCTCCAAGCGGCATAAGCGTCGGACAAGTAGTGAAGAAGATATGAGCAAAATACCAAATCTGCCTGTAGCCGGAAATGCAACTAAACTGCCTGATAATGAAGCTAATAACAAAGAATTCCAAAGGCCAAACCCCAAGGGAATGACGTCTAAAATGTTACAAGAGAGGATAGACGTCCTCAAATGCCAAGAACAGAGCTGCAACTCACACACCAATTTCTTCTCATATTCAATTTGCCTAATGAAGCCACAAATGCTTCCTTTTTATTCTATTTCCAAGGGTCCGCTCAACTCATATGGGCAATGTGGGATAAAAGATGTGTAATATATAAAACATATATTAAAATACCCCTTATGTCTCCCTTGGGTACACATCACCATAAAATAAATATTAAAGTAACACTTCAATAGTTTACAATTAAATTAGATGTTACTTTAATAAAACTTCAGGCATTAAAATATATTAGCAATCGGACTCCGAATAATGCGAGTGATAGCTCATCGGAAAGCTCTCACCGAGGAGTATCGAATCCAATCACCAAAATTGACCTGTACTGTGTCCTGCCAACTTACTAAAAATAGTAAGTATGCCTGAAACTGAGTAAATCAACTTCGTTTTGGCCCAAACTGGAAATGACTAGGCCAAAACATTCTAGGATCCCATTAAACCCTTCGTTAGCCCTCGGGACCATGTAGAACAAGGCTAACGCACACGCACTTGGTCAACTGCTAAAATGGGGACATTACAATGATATTGAGGTCATCTTTACCTTTTTCTTGGAGCTGTGACTAGCGCTTTTTCTTATACTGATAGTGAGGTTTGTTTCATGTGAGTGTTTTATTGGTCTATTCTGAGCAAAATGTTTGTATTACTGGATATGGCAAGGAAATTAGGTTGAGTTTGAAATATACAAAAAGGAAGTGACAGGTGATTTTAGTTTCCCAGATTTGGTGAACTTGACTTTTTCCAACATTGATCAACTCTTGATGGTTTTTGAACTTAGAAGAATTGAAAGAACTAAGCCAAATAGGAAAGGCTGTTTTTAAGGCCATGTGGTCTCCTAATATGCATGCTCATTTGGATCAACCAGACATATCGTTACTTCTTTTAGTTTTTTACTTCAATATTATAGTCATTGATATATCAAACATTGTTTCTTCATACTTCTATGCAGACCATATGTCTATGGCTCTTTGGAAAGAAGATTCATGCTGCCCAATCTAGATTTCATATAACCAACAAAATGAAAAAATCAAGTCGGTTAAGTTTATAGATTGTTCAATTTCAAAATACATTATTATATTAGCTTATTTAAATACAATGTTTGTATCCCATGACAATTTTTTTAAATTTAATTCAAAATATATACGTACGGGATATGTAAATATACCCGTTTTAAACTCAAGGGGTTTTTTTGGGATTTATAAGGTTGTTGCGTGTTTGCATTTGGCAGCAATAAATTTGGATGAAGTTTGACATTGAGATAGTTCTGGATAAATTTTGATTGAATTTACCTTATATATATTTGATTAAAAAATAATAAATCTAAATAATATACCAACAAATTATCAAAATAGTCCAACATTGTTGAATAGATTTGGATTTGTCCTTGCAGAAATATATAAATCTATACATTATTATTGTAAAAAAATAACTTTTATAATAAACAAAATCATGATAAGAACTAATTTTTTCTAATTTCTATCTTATAAAAAATCATATTGTATTAAATTTTAAACATAAATGATAATGTCATTATGAAAGTCTACTCAAATAAAAGATACACTTGATTTATTTGTGAAGGATAAGATCAACAACTAAAAAAGAAAAGAATAAGAATGACAACTAAAAGAGCAAATGATATGTAAAGTTTACTTACAGATTTCTTTTAACAGTGCTGAAGTATGTATATTTCCTGCAGGTACAGTCAATGCCAATGAAGAATCCGAAGTGGTGCACAGTATATATAATCTCAATGCAAAAATGATATAAATATTCCTTCAAGTTCGATTTCTGTATTGCCTTCGATTTGCATCATTAATCAATTTCTATGTTTGCAATATCAGGCGACACACAATATGTATATAATGCTGGACGGGTATATGGGTGAATGGGCATGTCTCCAAATGGAGACATGACCATTCACCAATACACCCGATTGGTGGAATGGTCACACCCAATGTGATTAGTTAGAATAAAACAAATGACTTTCAAGACTTTAACCAAGTCCATTGCAATCATTAATGTTTGCCGTACTGGGTAAATAAATCAACACACATATAGATGATAGATAAGAACAGCAGTAAGAATAGCAGAACTCCTTATATTATTTGCATACGCTAGATATTACATTATGCTTCTCCTCATAAGATGATGTACAACGATCCTGGAGGGGGTATATATACGTCCCGAGGAACCTTCTCGAAGGTGTTTGTCGGCTACATACAACATGTCAGCTGCATAATAAGAACCTTCCCAATACCGACGTAGAACCTTCCCGATACTCCCTCTGTTGGCCAATACTGATGACATACATCTTGATACCGACAACATACATCCTGATACTGATAGCATACATCCTAATACCATATTTACTATCGACATCATCCCCCCCAAAAAGAAAAGTCGTCTCCGGATGACTGCACAACAAAACTCAACAACTAGCTACATTTATTCATAAAACAATATAGACTTAGACATCATGAACCAGAAGGTTGTGTCTTAGACTGTGAAGACCGGCCGCGTTGAAGCTGATACACTTGATCTGTCTGAACCTTTAAATCAGCTCTGATCCGAGACTTCTCTTCCACTACTTCCTTCAGCATCAATGCAACCTCTTGACACTCAACTTCTTTTTGATCATGAGCCCTCTTCGCTGAGTCCTTCTCTTGAAGAGCTTCTACCAAACATTGCTCCGCTGCTGCTACTTGTTGTTTTGCTTGCTGCTTCCCTCGTGCACTTTCCTTGAGTTGCACTAACAGGGCTGTCCGTTCTGCTTCCCATGCAATTTGCTAGGTGGCAAGTCGGTCGACCATCTCCTCTCGAGCCTTCTCAGCCATCTCCCGAGCTTCCTGCCTAGCCTCTGCCCATCTTTTCTCTATGAGCATCAACTCTGCAAGGGACTTTCTTTGCTCTGTGATCTCTCCACCTCTGACACACTATGCCTGCAGTAGCTCCAGGTCTCATCAACTGGTTAGACTTCCAACGATTGATAACCGCAATGACTAGGGGTCTAGGGGGCAATGACCCCAGCGGGGTCAAGGGGTAGTGCCCCTCGCCGCCAAGACTGAATTAGCACTCTGAAACCCACACAAAAGCCTATGGAACACACCATTTCTATCATTTTCTTTCGATTCCACTCTTTCTAGCAATTGGTTATGTTTACCCTTCCCTTTGGCATCATGTGTTACTCATTTTGAACTATTTCAATCTGTCGTCGTTTTTTATTTTTATTTTTAGAAAACCTCCTGTTACTCTTGTAAGTTCTAGCTTGAAGCCTTCATAAATTGTTCTCCCCCATTTTGCAAGACCCTTGTGCTGCGCTTAGGTCTTCAAATCATGCGATGCAGAGAGCAAAAGATACTACCAAGTTTCCTTTTGAAGCTGCCCTACGAATGCTTGCACCGCTGTCTTTGTTCCGTACGCCGTAAGGAATGAAATGTATTCGAGTATTTCAAAATTTGTTTTGTTTTCCGTACTCCATATTGGTGTGACGCCTTATGGTGTCTTGACTATACAATAAATATGTCGTACAATGTATTCATGTCGTGGTGTTTAGCGTTCGACCATATCTTGTACTTGACCATATGGTATAGCAATGTGCATAGGTGGGGCCGTACGATCAAAATGGTCAACATTGCATAGGGGTATTTTAAAAATGCCGTACGATACATCCCAGTGCCTCCAGAAAGTCTTCGAGTTTCGGTATGGTGCCTGTCAGAATTTAAACTTGAAACCCATATGGTGCTAGGAGTTGATAGCCGTACAAACAATTGCCAAAAATGCCAATAAAAAGTGCCGTAGGTGACACTAAAAACACTGTACGGTGTTCATTACTTAACGTACAATTCCTTCATGAAGCCATACGGTCGCTTGACTGTACGATGTATTAGTATTTTCTTTTTTTTCTTTTTTTCTTTTTTTTTGGACTGTCCTTACTAATCTTACATATGTACAATATTTACATATATATAGTACTTACAATCGTTCTTTTCTCAGTTGTTCATCCACGGAGGTGCATTATTTCTTCCATGGTAGACTTTCGACCCATTCATTGCATCGGCTACTTCCTTCCCGTCAAGCGTCCATAATTTTATTGCTTTGTTATCACTCACTTCTTGAATTTGGTACGGCCTGACCCATTTCACTTGAAACTTGCCTAGTTTGATCTCGTTCTGTCCGTCATACTTCAACACCAACTGTCCTGGTTGGAACTTGTTCAGTTTCAGGTGTTTATCATGCCACGCTTTGCGTCTGTTTTGTGTCACCTTCGTGGTCCATTGTGTCTGCGATCGTCGAAGTTTATTTAAGTTAGACGATCTCTCCCTCCGATTTTCATATCACCCAGTTTGTTCCCAAAGCTCAGTACCATGGACTTCGTCGGCTGCCCCTTCTTGCCGTCAATAACACCTCCACTTTGTATTGCTGCAACTTTTATTAAACCCTTTCTCTTTGTTTCCTGTGCAGATCGTATGATGTGTTTTCCTTGCTGCTAGCACCTTTCTAATATATCTATGGTTCGATGTAACACTTCCTTTTTGCGTGGTCGTACGGTGGAATCTTTCCTTCTTTTGGGTTTGTACTGTGTGTTCTTCCCTTTAGCTTCTGCCGTAATCGCCTTTCCTTCTTCTGCTTCTCTGTATTCCTTCAGACATTCATTTCCTTCTTTCTTACCTTCGTCGACCCTTAACATGTTACAGCTCGGAAAGAGCTTGTAATCCTCCATCTGCCAGTGAAAAAGGCCGTTCAACGAGTCTAGATCGTCCTCACTCGACCCTTCTTCCAGTCTCAATACTCCCTCTTGATCAGGTTCCATTCTCTTCTTCCCCTCGTCATCATTCTCTCTTTCACCTTCTGAGTCTGATGATTCTGCCTCCTCACCTACCATTTGTGTGTATAGGTCAATTATGAATCTTTTGCCTCTGCGCTCCATTGATAGAATATTCTTCTTCGAGTCGTGCTTAACCCTTGCTTGCACTAGCCATCCATGGCCCAGAATAGTGTCGTACCCTCTCCTCTTTAGCAGAATGATGACGAAGTCGAGTAGGAATGATTGTGTTCCAATCGTCACTGGTTGTGTCGTGAGGACTCCCAACGGTTTGATCCTGTGCTGGTTCGCTGTTAATAATTGGAATGTAGGTGGCCACAACGTTGGCTGTCCCAACCTTTTCCAGGTGTCCTCTGGTAATACATTGACACCGGACCCTCCGTCCACAATCGTGTCTCTCAGAACAGTCCCCAGAATTCCCATTTCGACGACTGCCGGATGGCGTCTGGATGAGAGGGCTAACAGCATCGGATCTTCTGCACTTGTGCCACTTTCTTTCTCCTGTCCTTGCTCTGTTGGTAACTTAACCGTTGGAGCTATATTCGTGAGTGCTGTATGGAGTTGAGGCATAGTGAGCAACAGATCATTTATCTTGACGAGTACCTCGGTTTGTAATATTTGCCGTACGATGTTCTATTATGCGTAGTTCCGTGCGGACGTACCAGTAGTGTCTTTAGGTGTGCTTTGTCTGCCTGCGTTGCTTTCTAGATCTCTACCCCCGCTTCCTTCAGTCTCTTCTTTTTCTCCGTCAGATCGGGGTATACTTTCGCTTGCTTCTGTGTGATGGCCAGAACCTCTTCTTCGTCCGTCTCGACAGTGATCAAATTTACTCCCAACTTCGGGCACTTAGCATCTTCATGATCTCCGGGTTTGCACCATCTGCATAACAATATCGGTGTGTTCGCCATTGCACAGTCTTGAGCAAAGTGGCCTCACAAATTGCATGCGTGGCATTGAACTATCGTCTGGCCGTTCGCATCATACTGAATTCGACTCCTCCCGCCATTATTATTGTTGCTGTTGTTGTTTTGACCGTGCCGATTATTTCTATATCCTCTCGACGTGGCACCCTCTGTATTGGTGTTCTCGCTCCCTCTTGATGTGGACGCCTCCTATATCAGGAACACTTGCTGCGGTGCTCTTGTTTTCAAGTTGAAAGGGCATTCCTTTGTCAAATGTCCCATGATCTGACAAATCTCACAAAATTGGTCTTTCGGGCAGATCCCTTCGTATGGCCTTCTTTCTTGCATTCGGTGTACCATAGCTCATTTCCCTTGGTCTCCTTCTGCATGTTCTTGAATTCTTTCATCATCCGAATCATGTCCTTTTGAAGGGCGCGGACCTTCTTGCTATCCTTTTCGTCATTACTGCTTTCCTCTGCTGAAGATATGTTGTCATCTGAATCCGACGAGCTACTCTTCTTCTTTTTCGACCTCTGCTCGCTTTCCAGGTTCATTGCCCGATTGTATGCTTCAGTGTATGATGATGACGGCATGATCTTCATCTTCTTTCGCAGCTTCGAGTGAAGGCCTTCAATGAACCATCTTTTCTGTAGCCCATTAGTCGGCTTATTCTCCATTTTATTGATCAAGTCCTTCAACTTCCTGGCGTAGACTCGGACTGTTTCATTCTTCCCCTATTTTGTATTGTATATCTTTGCTACGATTTCGTTGTCGTCGTGGAGCAGTTGAAATTCGACAGTAAACTCCTTAAGGTTGTCCCAAGTGGTTAATTTTTGGGGATCTGCTCGGCGAACCAATCAATTGCAACACCTCGTAGGGTGGCCAGAAACTGCTAGACCCATTCGTTTGTATCAGTTATGCCATTCGCCCTCCAAATCGTTTTGCATGTTTTACAATGTCGGATGGGATTGGATGCTCCATCAGCATCAAATTTAGGCAACTTCTCCTTTGGGCCTGCCATCCCGACATTGATGCTTGGTATCCTGATACCAACGGTTTGTACTCCGGCACCAACACTTTGTATCTCGACACCAACGCTTTGTATCCCGATACCAACAGTTTGCACTCCGGTACCAACGCTTTGTATCTCGACACCAATGCTTTGTACTCCTGCAGTTGTGCTTTTTGGTGAAGAAGGGTCTCCGTTAAGCGAATCTGTCCGTTTTGGAAGTGTATTGCGGACAAAGAGTTCACTCCACGCTCTTGCTCTCTCGGCACTCCGAGTCGCGTGAGTTAATTCTCTTTCATCTGGATTCTCTTCCCTCGGTGAATACAGGTTCAAAAACTCCTCCCTCGCTTTTCCCACCAACTCCACTTGCTGTTGAGTCTCTTCTAACAATTCCTTTGCACTTATGTGTCCGTCAACAATCTTTTGGAACCTCCTTCAGCGTTCGGCTTGCTGTGCCAGAATTAGATTTTCTTGCGCAGTATGTATTCCATCTTTTCCCTTTATCTTATTTCGATCCTTGTTAAGCTGATTTGGCATTAATTTTCATTCCTCCCTCCTTCCAGGTTCATAGGGCAACGGCGCCAAATGTTTTCCATATTGGGTAAATAAATCAACACATACATATAATAGATAAGAACAGCAATAAGAATAGCAGAACTCCTTATATTATTCGCATACGCCGGATATTACATTATGCTTCTCCTCGTAAGATGATTTACAATGATCCTGGAGGGGGTATGTATACGTCCCGAGGAACCTTCTTGAAGGTGTTCGTCAGCTACATAATAAAAACCTTCCCGATACCGACATAGAACTTTCCCAATACACCCTCTGTTGGCTAATACTGACGACATACATCCTGATACTGATGACATACATCTTGATACTGACAACATACATCCTGATACCATATTTACTGTCAACAATTAATAATCGGTATAAATACAATTATTATTTCTTAGATATTTCTTAATCATAATATGCACCGTCGGTTACTGAATGTAGTGATCACCATTAGTAAACGTAGATTATATTCATGCAAATATACATATCGATAGTCAAACATATCATCATTTATATATACATGAGTATAGTCTCATATGATTAGTGCAATTTGTCTGAATCGAAGCTATATGTTTCAACACTCCCTCTTAGCTAGGGAAGACAAAGTGCATATGGATTCTTCTCATTATAAGAAGTAATATCCTCAAGATATATTTAAGAAAATCAAGTCTCATGATATTCTTTCTAGTTATGGTATGTATATAAATATCAAGTCACATGATATCCACCATAAAAGATCATGGTACATCCATAGATATTAAGTCACATAATATCTACCATGAATTTGAACATATTGATCTTCAACAGATATCAAGTCACATGATATCCATCAACATGCCTTTTTTTAAAGTATCATGATCTTTCCTTGAATACCAAGTCAAATGATACTCAGCATGATAGTAATCTAATAATAATAAAGTCATCACCTTATCTTATCAGAATCAATATTTCATTATAAAAGATTATCACCTTAAATAATGAACATAGGGTAGGCCCATGAGTCATAGAGTCACACATATGAGAAAAGAGTTTACACTTTAAACATCTTTATTTAAATAATACAACTTTACAAAGTTGAGACTCAATCTCATAAACTTACATTTCAATCAAACCAAGTTTCTTTATGAAATAATCAACTTTCACTTTAGGGAGAGCCTTGGTGAGAATGTCAGCTGTTTGATCACCTATATTAACATATTCTAATTGAATAGCTTTTTTTTCCACCATGTCTCTCACGTAGTGGTAAAGAATTTCTATATGCTTGGATCTATCATGAAATATCGGATTCACAGATAACTTGATACAACTGTGGTTATCACAGTTAATGGTGGTAGGTTTCATAGGTTCACCAAACAATTTAGAAAACAACTTCTAAAGCCACATTGCTTCTCTAGCTCCCATAGCTGCTACAATATACTTTGCCTTAGTAGAACTTTGAGCAACAGAAGCTTGCTTTCTGCAGATTCAAGAAATCATGATTGATCCTAAATTGAAGTAGCATCTTGATGTGCTTTTCTGATCTTTTACACTTCCAGCCCAATTAGAATCAGTACATCCATGTAACTCCAAATTGATACCCTCATATTTAAGTACATATCCAATAGTACCTTGAAGATACCTCAATATATGCTTCAAAGCAACAAGAGGAATCTCACGAGGTTCACACATGAATTGACTTAATGTTTTCACTACATAGCGGATATCAAGTAGAGTATTTACAAGATACATCAAGGACCCAATTATTTGTCTATATAAGGTGGGATCAACTATTCTAGATTCAACACTTGCTTCCTTTAGCTTGTGAAAGTTAGTTTCCATAGGTGTAGACATAGGTTAACAGTCCCACATTCCAAATCTTTTCATAATATCAATAGTATACTTCTTTTGATGTAGAAAGATGTTACTAGAATTCTGACTTACTTCCAAACCAATAAAGTAATGAAGAATTCCTAAATCCTTTATTTCGAATTCAGAAGCCAAATCTTTCTTACACTGATTAATGAGATGTTCTTCCCTTGTAATCAGAAGATCATTAACATAAAGAATTAGAATTAACATATCACCTTTAGTTACATTGAAGTATAGATTTGGATCAGCCACGTTCTTGGTGAATCCAAGACTTAAAAGGTATTTGTCAATCCTTTTGTACCAGGCCCGGGGGCCCTGTTTAAGTCTATATAGAGCCTTTTTCAATTTACAAACATGAGAAGCAACATTGTGAGTTACAAATCCTTCTGGTTGTTCCAGATATACTTCTTCCTCTATTTTTCCTTTAAGAAGAGCAGTTTTTACATCCATTTGATGAATTTTCCAACCTTTGGCTGCTGCAATGGCCATTACAGTTGTAACAGAAGTGTACTTGGCAACTGGTGCAAAGGTTTCTTCAAAGTCAATTCCTTCCTTTTGAGAAAAACCTCTAGCCACAAAATGAGCTTTATGTTTTTCAATGCTGCCTTCTGCAACGTACTTAATTTTGAAGAGCCATTTTGAACACACAATAGATTTTTCCTTAGGTCTTGGAACTATGTCCCAAACATCATTTTTTATTATAGACTAGTATTCTTCCACCATGGTGTCCTTCCAAGCTTGATGTTTAAGTGCTTCAGAAGTACTAGAAGGTTCAAGATTCGAGCTCTTACACAAGAAAGCATTATATGTTAACTTTCTAGGTCTCTTGCTTTCTTGGAAATTTCAAAAGGGGCTGTGAATCCATCTCCTTCCTGTATTATTTTTCTTGCCCAAAGTCGCCTTTTAGAGTGATCAAAACTCTCTTCTTGAGTCTTTGGAAGGATTTTAGTTTCAGTTGAAGTCTCTTTAGGAAACTCCCTCTAAATCTCAGGAGTAGGAGTCTCTTCTGGAGATACATCAAATGTCTCTAGTTCATCAGATACTTTGGCTCTTCTGAAAGCAATGTCTTCCTCAAAGATGACATCTCGGCTTAGTTCTGTTTGTTTCTATCTAGGTATGTAGACTCTGTATCCTTTTACTGTTTCACTACTACCAATGAGAATACCCTTTCTTCCAAAAGGTTCTAATTTAGTCCTCTTCTCCCTAGGTACATGAACATTTATAGGACATCCAAATATCCTTAGGTCATTGATGTTAGATTTCTTTCAAAAAAATGCTTCTTTAGGAGTCTTATTGTCCAAATGTGAGTGAGGACATCTGTTCTGAATATAGACTGTAGTGTTGGATGCTTCAGCCCAGAAGGACATGCTCAAATTTTGATCAAAAATCATAGCCCGAGTAGCTTTTACAATGGTTTTGTTCTTCCTTTCAGCAACCCCATTTTGTTGAGGATTGTAAGGGACTGTGAACTCCCTCTTAATCCCAGTTAGTTTGTAGAACTCTTTAAATATTTCAGAAGTATACTCCCTCTCATTATCTGTTCTCAAAATTTTAATGTTCTTATCGGAGGAGTTCTCAGTGATAGTTTTGAATTCTTTAAACTTAGAGAGAATCTCTTCAGATTCTTTGCATTTAAGAAAGTATCTCCATGTCTTCCTTGAAAAATCATCAACAAATATCAAATAGTACAAGAATCCTCCTATAGAAGGTATAGACATGAGCCCACATAGATCCAAATGTACTAGTTTCAACACTTCTTTAGTTTTGCTCAAACTATGAGGAAATGGCTTTTTAGTGTTCTTTCCTAAGGCACAACGTTTACATGATTTATTGTGAATATGGTTTAGCTTGGACATTCCGGTTACTACCTTCTCCATTGATGTTAGTGCATGGAAATTGATATGACCTAGTCTTCTATGCCATATTTCATTTGAATCTGAGGTCTCATGTACAAGTGCAAGATTTGTCTTAGCACATAGCTCATATAAAAGTCCTTGTCTTACTCCTATTGTTAGAGCCCTTTTAATGGTTGAATTTTTAGGCCATGTTAGTACTTTTCCTCCCATGAATGCGATTCTAAAACCATTATCTTCAAGTGCAAATATAGATATTGAATTTCTTTTAATACCTGGTACATAAAGAACTCCAAAAAGTTGAATAGAATTTCCAGATTTCGATTTTATGGTGCAGGTCCCAATTCCTTTTACGGAGTGTGTAGAATCATCACCAATTGTAATGTCTTCATCTGTTTCTATTTACATGCTTTCTAGGTTATCCTAATATTCAGTGATGTGTTCTGAAGACCCGCTGTCAACTATACATGTATTCCTTTTTGTTGATATCTGACTGGATAATGCTGAATAGAAGGCATATTTCTCATATTCATTACTTTCATTTGACTTCTCAGATTTTGCAAAAGATGCTTGATGTTTAGATCTATCGGGACAATTTATTGCATGATGTCCATATAGATCACATTTGAAGCATAAGATTTTGGACAAGTCTTTCTTTTGTTTGGATTGTCCTTTTCCATGAAAATTTTTCTTCCTTTTGTTGTTTTTCTTCTTTCCTTCTTATGAGCATTTGTATTAAGAACTTGAACATCTTCATCTGGGGTTTTGTGTTTTCCCTTAATTATTAATTTCGATTCTTCTTGAAGACAATCTTATCTTAAATGATCCAGTTTAGGGATTTTAGACCTAGCACTTAATACCTTGTACAAAGGATTCCCAAGAGTTTGGAAGTCCTGCTAATGCTATTAAGGATAATTCTTGATTTTCAATCTGATAACCAAGCGCAAATAATTGATCTCTCAAGTTTGTGATTCTCATAAAGAAAGCATTTATAGTTTCTCCTTTATTCATGCTTATACTATTCATCTACCTTTTAAGAGCAAGTTTTCTATCTGTATTATTGATTATAAATGCATTTTCAAGAGCTCGAAATATACGATATGCTGTGGTATGTTTTGCTACAATAGGTACTATGTGGTCTCGAACAACATCTACAATTATCTTCATAGACTTGTCATTTTTCTCGATCCATTCTGATTTCTCAAGATCATCTTTAGGTTCCTCTTTGTCCTCTCTCAGAAATGATTCCAATTTGTTTTATTTTAACATCATTACTTCAAAGTTTCCAAGATTCAAAGTTATCAACACTTCCAAGGTGATGTTCGAATCTCATTGTGTTTGTCATTTTGTAGGGAGAGGATTGTTTGTCTAATGTAAAAATCTAATTCAATAAACTTAATGTGATCTTTCCTTAGCTAAGCTCTAATACCATGTAAAGTTTACTTAAAGATTTCTTTTAATAGTGCTGAAGTATGTATATTTCCTGTAGGTACAGTCAATGCCAATGAAGAATCCAAAGTGCTACACAGTATCTATAATCTGAATGCAAAAATGATATAAATATTCCTTCAAGTTCGATGTCTGTACTGCCTTCAATTTGCATACTTCAACCAATTTCTATGTTTGCAATATCAGGTGGCATACAATATGTATATAATGTTGGACAGGTATATGGGTGAATGGGAATGCCTCCAAATGGAGACATGACCATTCACCAATACGCTCGATTAGTGGAATGGTCACACCTAAAAAATTTGAAGGATGACTTAGAAGAGAGCTCAAAAAATACAAAGAGAATATGTCGTCGGTTTCTGGATCGGTTGGCTCAAAAATCGAGGCACCCAGAAAAAACAAACTAGTTGAGATCTCAAAAAACTCACCAGGAATTTGTTATTTTTGGATCCGGTACAAAAAATTAGGGTTTTGAACAAAAAATAGCCTCGCTGCAAAAAAAACTACAAAAATGGCCGAAATGTCCCCCAAAAAAAAGACGGATTTGGACAAAAATGGGTTGTAGAATCGAACCAGAAGTCGACGGATTCAGATCTTTCAAAATGGAAACCCTAATCGAATTATAGAGAGAATTGGAAGCAAATATGCATGTAAATAATTTCGAAAATAAAGGGCAGATAAATTCAACCAAGAAATTATAATTATTTTTGAAAAAATCTAGAGTATTGGCTTTGATACCATATTACGAAGTAATTGAATTTTTTTGGTTGTTATTTTTTGGTGATCAAGAGATCAATTTATACAAGAAACTGAACGATGTTTCCTTAAGAAACGATCGTAAAGAATAGAAACATAAAGCTAAATATTAGAAACATTCTAATATTTATAGAAGATTACAATAGATAACCATTAGATACTAAACAGAGATAATAGAAACTATCTATTATCGTAATATTTAGTTTATTAAGTAGTTTCTATTTCCATCTTCAATTCACGGTTGTTTCTTTTAGAAGCATCGTCTTTGTTAATCTATATAAGGAGCTTTCATCTTCTTTGTCTAATACAATTACAACAATATCAATTTACCATAACATGGTATCAGAGCAGGTCGATCGAATTTCATAAAATTTGGCAAATATTTTAAGAAAAATTCCAGCTTCTTATCTAGATTTTTTTTTCTTTCGATTTAAAAATAAAATAAAATTGTTAGAGGCATTTTATGAAATCTGTGGTTTGTCTTCAAACATTTTTACTGGAAATTGCAAGCCTAGTTGAGGGTTTTGATTGTGTGATTTCTTGGTTTTTGCAAAAGTCTTTTATTTTCAAAGGTTGCATGGATTTGCATGTGCTTTTTGTGAGTTGCATATTCTTGTATGTGCTGTTTTACCATGCGAAGTCTCGTGCTTTCAATATGAAGATTTTTTTGATAGGTTTTTATAAATTTTTCCTAGATTTTTTTTTTTTCTAATTCTATAATTCGCAAAGTTGCCTGAGATTCCTTTGTGGGTTTATCATTCTTTTCCTAAAAAAATAGCTATTGGCTTTTACCATTTTTCCTCAAAAGTGAAGTTTTGTATTCTATTATCCATGTCTTCGATTGTGTTTGGTTTTGATTATTTTTTACCTCAAAAATCATGTTCGGTTTTGATCAAATTTTCACCTGAAAAATTGTGTCAGGGTTTTGTCAAAATGTTTCTTAAAAGTTGTGGCTTTTTGTAGCCTATTTTGGGGCATTATGCTCATCTACAAAGTTTAGAGGGTTTGCCGATTTTTCCTCATAATCATTTTAGTTCTCAAAATTTGTCTACATCTCTAGGAAAGAGTATTTCTGTTATTGGTTTGTGATGATTTTTGGTCAGATGGTTTGTTGATTCTGGGATAGCTAGTGGCAGACTCATCATAGTGACAGGCTCTTGTCTCTTTTTGCAAAGCTTTTTGAAGAAGAGGGCACCCTTCTGTGTTATGTTTTGGATAGATTTTGGCCTATTGGTCATTAGCATTTTGTAGATCCAGGGAGAGTCTCAACAATATCAAAATGTTTTGAAGAATTTGTGACCACAAGACAACAGTTAGACAATGACCATTAAGGGAGGGTATTAGAATATTATAATGTTTCTTTAATGGTCATTTTCAGTTAGCCTTTAGTTTAATAGAAGGTTCTATTTCTGTATTTAGTTCACAATTGTTTCTTTTAGAAACATCATCTTTATAAATCTATGTAAGGAGCTTTTATCTCCTTTGTTCAATACAATTATTCAACATGTTCGATAAACAGGATTAAATGTAAAACATAACACAGATATGCTTAGGAACAAGATGAATCTTTCATTAATGGTGAATGCTTTGGTTACATCATTGACAACACAAGAAAACAAGGATGTACAATAGTATATGAATAATGCCTCGTATCTCAAAAACAAGTGTACATATAGGACTCGAAGGGGAGTGATTCAGCCGTCGTGTCGTAACGGAACACCTTTTGGTACATACCACTAGCTAACTAATAGTTTATTATTCTTGATTGCAATTTACATATTTGCAAACAACATCATCCCCCCAAAAGAAAATGTCATCTCTTGACGACTTCCAAAATTGGAGACAACTACTAAATACATCAAAAAATATAGACTAAGCGGGAGGAGGATGTGTTCCTGAAGTGTCCGCCGCATACTTGGTCAGTGCGAATGCATAAGTCTTTCTGTGTCCTCGAATTGACCTCCACAGCTTCCTTTAGCAAAAGTGTTGCTTCCATATCTTGTGCTTCCTTCTGTGCATATGCTGCCCCACTCGTTGCCACTTTGGCTCTAGCCTTTGCTAACTCCTTTTCAACCCTTTCCTTATCCTGTAAGAGTATTGTTCGCTCACCTGCACAATCAACTTGCTACTTAGTCAACTGGTTGGCTAACCTTGTGAAACTGTGCCTCGACCTTTTGGACCTCTCGGTCACCGCCCTATTGGCTTCCATACGCTGGTGAGCATAGTAGGCGCCTTTGTATGCCTCTACTATCTTGCGGGCAAGCCTCTCCATCCTACTGCTGCCTTGTCCCAACTCAGGTTTGGTGACCCAATCTGCCATCATCTTTGGAGTCTCAATTGCCGGCCACCCTCGTGCCTCGAAACAAGAGCGGAAGCAATCAGGGCATCGTATTCAGATGTAGGCCAGGACAAGCTATAACTCCCTCATTCAAGTTAGTGCATTCTAACTAATCACCTGACCCTTCTCAAACAAAACCTCCATAGTCTTAATGTAAGACATTATCCTCTCAGTAGCTGAACTATATTCAATTTTATCCTCTTTTGGCTGCTCAACATCTACATCCATTCCTCTTGAGGCTGCTATTTCCGCATCCATTGTGACCTCATCATCTGGTGCATCCTTGGACTGTGGACTCCCACAACCTGTAGTGTTGCAATCACTAGCATCTGAGCTAAAACATCTTCCCTTCACGAGGACTGAATGGAGGGTCCTACTTCTGCAGGAGTAAGTCAAAACTGCTGCCGTAAAAACATGGTGGCATGATCCATCATTAGTGGGACATAAACTACGTTTGGTCATGGCATAGACACTGGGCTTGTCAATAAGGTAGAAGCAATAGTTACCACGGCCTCAAAACCAATCACCTCCACTCTGACTTGGGGTTCTGATGGTGTACTCTCTTTTGTTGCTAGCATGTCCATCTCTTCACCTTCTAGGTGCAAATCTGTTGTGCCTTCTGTAGGAACTACGTCAACCACATCTGTGTCGTCTAGAACAACCTCTACTATCTTTCTCTCCTCAAGAATGTCAATTAAGGATGGTGCTTCTACAACTTCTATCCACGTTGCCTCGAGAGAAGCTACCTCGGGTGTTGCCACTATGTCTATCTCCCCTACCTCTATCATTGTAGGAGTTGCCTGTGTAGTCCCCACTGTTGCGGTCTCGGGCACTGAGGAAACCCTCGTAGGTGTCACCCACGGTGGCCTCATATCAATCGGTGCTCTCATTTGTCCGAATGCCAAAATGGAAGGTAGTGTAGTGGGAGGCACTAAGATTGCTGAAGTGGGTAACATAGGGGGTGTGAATAATGCCCGAGGTCTTTTGTTGAAGTACTATCCCCTTGTGAAGGTCTCTCACTACTATCCATGCTATCTTCCCTACCATTGTCTGTGTCACTGTGGGAATCTAACTCCTGTCTCACCCTCTTCTGACCAACCGTCGTTTCATTGGTATTCAAATGTCGCCAATAAAATATCGGTGGCTCTCCCGGTGCCAACTTGCCTTTCGATGGTACCTCTAAAATGTCGGCAAGAATTTGGTGAAGTGCAACAGCCAAGAACAAGCCAATGTGTGATGCGGCATATAGAAAGTACGGTGCTGCAACGTCATAAACTTGTACATTCTATTTTCCAATAGGGATGCCTAGTCATAAACAAAGCCGTTCATGATACCATTCATAAAAAGTATTTGCAGCAGACTGATGTCCGAGGCCTGACTTGCTCCAGTTAGTCAACTCTTCAGCGCGTCAAGGAGACAACGCCATGGCCCTTCGCTGATAAACTCACGCCTCATTCCTGTGGTTCTTGTGCCCTTAACGACATAGTCAAATTTTGCGAGGGTGAGCTCTTGAGCAATCAACTTGATCAAATGCTCCTATTCTTGTGAGAGTTTGTGATTCTTTATCTCTACTTTGTGTCCACCCCGTCGTGGAATGCCAAAAACCCTGGTGAAGTCTGGGGCTATGAAAGAAATGGTGATAGAATGTTTCCTATACTAAAAGGAGCTACTCCTGCTATGACTATCATATGCTTTGATCATCACTCGAAGGATATGCTCAAACAGGCGCATGGAGAATCCCGACATCTAAATGACCAAATGTACCTGCGCCTGTTGTAATATCTACTTTACTAGGTCTCTGTCAGGTGTCTCCTACCACCATCGCTAGCATTCAAGTCCGTTCAATCCCTCAAATTGCACTGTAAGATGTGTGATGGCTTCTTTTTGGGAAGGTTGCTGAATTCTTGGACGAACCTTTTTCTTCTTGCTACTAGAGAATGCTTCCGATATTTGGCCTGCAACTCAAACGCCAAAAGATAAGACTTACGTTCTTGTCCATGCTCGAACTGTCGGCTTCAAGTTGATCTTTCCAACTCCTTCGTTTCCCAGCTGACTCTATATCGTAATTGTCTCTTGTTTTTTTTTTATGCAAAATTTTTTTTGTTAGGACCGGATTATTTGTGGCAAACCTCCTCCTTGCTGGATGGTGTTCTCTTATCCCTTCGGTCACATGAATTGTGCTTTCTATGTGATTCTTTTCCTTCCCCTAACCAATCCGAGCTGAATGCAATGACTTCTTTCACGGTTTGGGTTCTCCTTAGTCTTCTATATATTCCGTGGCCTTGTTGGTGTCTCCTGTGACCTTCTTTGTCTTTCACGGACTTGCTATACTTTGGAAATGTTTTTTGAGGCAGATTCAGCTTCGCAGTCTCCTTCAACGGTCTTCATTATTGAGGATGTCGTTCATAGCTCCCCATCCGCGTCCCCTCTCACGCCTACCCAACTTATTGATAAAATTATGAACGCAAGGGACGATAAATCACACTTAGTTGAGAGACAAGCGTACTGTGGAAGAAGTTGGACAATTTTGCCTCAACATCAGAGGGTCTCCCTATGTCTTCTGCAGAGACTTATTTGTTATTTGCAGAATGCTTGTTATCCATGGTTTTGTTTCTTGTGGAGTCTCCTCTTTTTTTGCAGGATTGCACTTCAATGTTAGTGGGATCGTGTCCATGGGGGTTGTCCGTAGGGCTGCAATGTCTCTGTTTGCCCGTGGAAGTCTATGTTTGCTCGCGGAAGTTTATTTTTCTTTCTGCAGAGTGTTGTCTAATGGTGATACTCACCATTCAGTGGTTGTCTCTCTCTTTTTATTTTATTATTATTATTATTATTATTATTTTTGAATATATCTAAAACTAAATTATCCATGCATTTCTAGGCGATCCTGGATTCCTCGCCTTTAATGGTATACTTTTAACTTCAAGCCATTGATCGTGTTCGGAATTTCTTTACCATTGAGTGTCCATAGCTTTACGGTCCTATTAGCTACAACTCTCAAAGCTTATAGGGACCTAGCTATTTCACTTTGAATTTGCCAAGCTTAATTTCATTTCGCTCGTTAAACTTCAGTACCAATTGACCCGGTGTGAATTTCATCCATCGGAAGTGTTTGTCATGCTAGAGTTTACTTTGCTATTGCGCCGTGTCTGTCACCCATTGTGCCATTGCCCTTTTCTCGTCCAATTTATTCAGAGTATAAAGTCTCCCCCTTAGGCTCTCCATGTCGCCAAGTTTGTTTTTAGTAGCTATTTGTAGGCTAGGAACCATGAATTCTGTAGGTACCACTACTTTTTGTCTGTGCATGAGTTGGAAAGGTGTTTGCCCCGTGGTCACCTTATAGGAAGTTCGGTAGGCCAACAACATCCAAGGCAATCTCTCTTCCTAGTCTTCACCTTCAACTCCACAAGACTTATAAATAAATCCCACCAAAATTTTATTAGTAGCCTCTGCTTGAACATTTGCCTGAGGGTAGTATGGACTCAACAGCATATGAAAGATTTTGAATTCTGCAGTTAGGAGTTTAACGACATGATTGACAAAGTGACTACCTCTGTTGCTCATCAACTGAATGGGATGCCATACCTTGTTATAATCTGTTTGTAAATGAATTTTGTAGTGCTTAGTGCTGAATTGTTTGGCAATGCATGTGCTTCAACCCATTTCTTTAAATACTCAGTGGCCACTAGAATAGAATGACATTGCTAGTCACAACTAGCCTTCAGAGGCTTGATAAATTCCTGCCCCCATCTTTCAAATAGCTCCTAGGCATGGGATGGATTGAGTGACATAAAGTCTTGCTTGAGGGGTTTTCCTACTCGTTGGCAAGTATTACATCTAACGACCCATTCTTTTGCATCATTGTACAAGGTTGGCCACCATAAGCTTGCTAGTAGTACCTTGCTGTGGTGTTGAGACCCATATGTCCCCCTGCTAGACCTTCGTGGGCTTCTTGAAGCACACTTGGTACTTCTTCCATTACACACTGCCTCAACACTTGGTCTGGACCCATTTTATATAACAGTGTGTTTATTAGTGGGAAAGTCTAGCTCTCGAGGACCAACTTCCTTTGCTCTCCTTGGAGGCATCTCCAGGGGAAACTAAGCTATAGATAGATACTCTCCTATACTTGTATAGCACTAAAGGAGAACGACAATATGAAACATATGCGCATTTGGGAAGTCGTCATTTACCCCAATAGGTGGCTTGCCAGACTTGATTCATGCTAGCTGATCAGCGATCACTTGACTATGTCTTGGTCGTACAGTAATCTTGAATGTGAACTCTTGGAGTAAGAGAAGCTATTGACTCACTCTATCCTGAATAATAGGTTTATTGACTAGGTAAATGTGGGCCTGGTGATCCACATAAAAAGTGAATGGCATCGCCAATAAGTAGTGCTTGAATTTCTGGACATAATAGACCAATCCCATTCTGTAGTGTTGTAATTCTTCTCCATATTTGACAACAACCTACTTGTGAAATATATTGGGTGATCAAGTCCACGGGCTCCTTCCTTAGCCAAGGTGGACCCAATGGCATAATTTGAGGTGTTGACGTGCACATGCAGTTCCTTATCCCAATTAGGGAATGCCAGAATAGGAGCACCCAACAACCTCGATTTCAGTTCCTTAAGGGCTTTTGCTTGTTCCTTTTCCCAGATTTAGGACTCCTTCCTTGTGAGTTTGTCCAACAGAATTGAAAGTTATGCGATTTTTCTTTATGAACCATCGTTAATAGTTGATATGATCGAGGAAAGATTTGATGCCAATCACATCGATGGGGGCCTCCATCTCCACCATCACCTGCACTTTATTGGGATCTGTTTTTGATCCTGCTTGGCATACTATGTGCCCAAGTAAACTCCCTTGTGGCACCATAAATCAACACTTCTTTGGGTTAAGTGCCAAACAAGCTCAATGACACCATTCCATACACTCTCCTAAGGTAGCAATATGCTTGGTCCTTTCCGCTAAATATGGACCAGTTGTCAAGGAATGCTTTAAAGTTCTCGGTGGACATCTTGTCGAAGATGTGTAGAATGATGCGTTGGAAGGTCGTTGGCGCATTACAAAGGCCGAAGAGCATCCTATTGTATGCGTATACAACATCCTCCACTACAAAGGTTGTTTTCAATTTGTCTTCCTCCATAGTGGATATCTAGTTATATCCCAAAAATCTATCCGTAAATGAATTAATCTCATGGCCCGCTACTTCCTCTAGGATGCTGTTAGTGAGCGAAATGGGGGATGGGTCCTTAATTGTTACTGCATTAAGACATTGAAAATCCACACAAATGCGGATTTGGTTTGTATCTTTCTTTAAGGAGATCACAATTGGTGAAAACCACTCACTCATCTCCATCCGAAAGTTAATATGTGCTTCCAACACATTCAAGTTCAAGTTCTACCTTTGGAACATAATTCTTGTTCATCCTGTACGACCTTTTCCGCACAGCTTGGGCTCCGGGAACCCGAGGAAATTCGGTGTACTCATAACTCTGGAGGTACACCCTTCAAATCCTTGTAGGTCCAAGCCAAAACGTCTTTGTACTTTGTAAAGATTTTGAATGCTTTAGTCTTTAATACCAAATTCCAGTCATCCCTCATTAGGATGATTATTGGGTTTTCCTTGTCTTCTAGATTTATCTCCCTCAGCTTTGCCTCCTTGTATTTTATGAGTTCATCTTTGTAGAACAGATGGTCGAGACTCTCCTTGATTCGTGTCTCACCTTCCTTGTATTCTTTGAATTCTTGAGGAAACTTGTTTGATCTTCCTCGATTTTGAGCAAATTACACGATGGAGGGAATAGTTCATAATCACTCATTTGCCAATGGAATAGGCCATCCATAGAATTTGACAATTTGTATCATTCTCCAACTCTAATACTCGTTTGTTGTTGGAGTCATAATCCTTTTCCCTTTGTCTCCTCCGTCATCAGATTTTGGGTCTGAGGAAGATGCCATTTTTTCTCCAACCAATTGTGTTTTGAGGTCCATCACAATTCCCCTCCCCTTCTCCAATGACAAGGTGTTTTTGTTCCAGTTATGGTTTTCCTTTTCTGTCACCAGCCACCCTCTCCAGAGGATGGCGTCATTTTCCTTCTGCTTGAGAGGGATTTTGACAAAGTCCAATGTGATTGGTTGTATCCCAATTTTTACTTGTTGCGCCTTTAACATTCCGAAGGGGTTTGATGCCATGTTGGTCATCCCCCAATAAGTTGAAGGTTGGCGGTTAAAGCGTTGGCTTGCTCAGGCTCTTACAAGTTTCTTTGGGTAGGACATTTACCCCTACCCCAAGTTAACAATTGTGCTAGTTAGCACGGTGCCCAAAATGCCCATTTCCAGTACTGTTGGGTTTTGTCTGCTGTTGATGGTAAGTACCTTTGGGTTTGTTGTAGAACTGCCAAGAACCTCTATCCGTCCCAATGTACTCGTTGGGATGGTTGGGCTGTTGAACAAGGTTGCTTTTAAATGAGGCATTGTTTCCAATAGGTCCTGGACTTTCACCGGTATCTCCATTTGCATCATCTGCCTCAATATATTTTGTTTTGCTATGACTCGAGTAGGAGAACAGGGGGTGTCCTTTAAGTCCCTTCGGGCATGTACTTCCTTCTCAATCTCGGCCTTTGACTCAAGCACTCTCTGTTTCTGAGTAAGAGGGTCAGGATATGTGGCCTTCTTTGCTTGTGCTCGTGTAATTGCCAGGATGTCTTCCTCTGTATTTTGTGTTTCCACATCAATTAGATTGCAACCAAGCTTTGGACAATTGGCCTTCTCAAGGTCTCTTGGTTCACACCACTTACATAAATTATGTGGATTTTCCTCCTTTTGACAATCCTTGGCAAAATGTTCACACTAGTTGCGATTTCAGCATTATATCACTAGCCTTCCTTTTGCTTCTTACTGGATCGGTGTGCGGTTGTTGTTATTTCCTCTGCCTCCCCATCGGTTATATCTTTAGCCATCAGATGATGCAGTATTATTATTGTTTTGTTGACCGTTGGTTCTAGATGTGGAAGGTTGCTCCTGTACGAACAACACTTGTTGGTTTCTAACCCTTAGATTATAGGGATATTCTTTGGTGGAATGTCCTACAATCTGGCAGATGTCACAAAAGTGTTTTTTCAGGCAGGTCCCTTTCGTGTGTCTAGCTTCCTTACAATCCATACACTACGCCTCAGTCTCCTTTCGTTGCCTTTAGTTCCTTCATCATTCTTTGGAGGTCTTTTTGTAGGGCATGTACTTTCTTACTTGATTCTTTTTCACTACTTTCCTTCGAGGACTCATTGTTTGAAGACTTTAATTTTCTTGGAAGTCTTATATTCTCTTTTGAGGTCCATTGCACGGTTATATTCATTTTCGTACAATGTTGGTGGTACAATCTTCATCTTCTTCTAGAGGCATGTTTTTAGTCATTCGACAAACCATTGCTTCTTTAGCTTGTGGGTTCGGGCAGATTCTATTTTTCCCCATTAATTCCTTTAATTGTCGGTCGTAGGCTCTAACCGACTCGTTCTTCCCTTGTTTTGTGTTGTAGATTTCCACAAGGATCTTGTTGTTATCTCTGAGTAGTTTGAATTCCATTTGGAACGCTTTCTTCACATCTATCCATGTTGTCAAACCAGTTTTGTCCACATCAGAATACCAGTCAATGGCTTCTTCCCTTAATGTGATAGGAAATTGTTTGATCTAGTCGTCCTATCAGTGACGCCATTAGTGGTCCAAATTGTTTCACATTTACGACAGTGTTATATCGGGTCTTCTTGTGCTTGTCTTGTAAACTTGGGCAATTTTTGTTTGTTCCCAGCCATGATTGCTGGTTTGCCACCCGTTGTATTACTGATGGTGTTGTCGACTGTGTCTTTGCGTTACACTGTGGTGTGATAAGTTCCGAAAAGAGGTTCGTTCGACTATCAAATTGTACTCATTCGTACGGTGTGTGAGGGACAAAGTGGTCACCCTGCACTCATGCTCCTTCGACACCTAGAGTTGTGTTGGTTCCTTCTTCACTTTTGTCTGGTTTCTCTATCTGTGACATACACAAATTCATAAATTCTTCCCTCGTTTCCTCGATCAGATTCAATCTTTGTCGTGTCTCTTCGACTAAATCCTCTATACTTCTCGGTCACAAACGGAAAGGCAAACTGTGTTCTCCGTTTAGTGCACCTCTCGTGGCACTGTGGTCACCCTTCGTGACCCCACAGTACTTGTCAGTGAGTTGCTTGAGCCCTTGTCATCATTTGACTTATTGTGCGAGGATCAACGCTTGATGTACGACGTGGATATCATCATTATTTTCTTTTCTTTTATTTCTATTCTTATTCAATTGATTTGGCATCAATTCTTAAAAACACAATATAAATAACAAGATCACTTTTATTTATATATAGTCTCTGTACATCATCATGGGTAGTCTATGCGACCATTACAAAATTTTAGTTTTCTTTTCACACACACTTAATTCACATTCCCACGGTTGAAGGCTCATGGGTTAGACTGTCGACGATTTTCATCGTGATCCTCTGATTCATGAGGGTTAAGTTCCAGAAAGTTCTTGAGAGTTTGTTGCCTATGCTGTTCTCTCTCAGCTTCCTACCTTCTACGTGCTTGTGCAAGGAATGCTTCTGCAAATAGTCAAGGGAACTGGAGGAAAAGTCGGTTGGCGGCGGGGCTGATGTTTAGAGCGTCCCAAACTATGTCCTCTGGAACTTCCTCTCATATGCCTTGTCTATGAACAAACGTTTCAGTCATTGCTCGAAAAAGTATGTGGAAGTTCTCCGGCCAAGCGTGCTCACCCTCGTACAACTCCGTCACATTGTCTTCATTAGTTCGGATCTTCTGTGGTGTGGGTATTCCCGTTTATGCCATCTGCTACGTTGCACTTTCTAGGTTCAAATTCCCACATCGCCAAATGTTCATCGTGTATGGTAAACAGGATCAAATGTAAAACACAACACAAAGATGTTTAGGAACAAGATGAATCTTTTATTAATGCTTAATGTTTTGGTTACATCATTGACAACACAAGACAACAAGGATGTACAACAATATATGAATATTGCCTTGTATTTCCAAACAAAGTGTACAAATAGGACTCAAAGGGGCGCAACTCAATAGTCACGTCAGAACGGAGTACCCTTCAATGCATACCACTAAGTAATAGTTTATTATTCTTGATGGCAATTTACATATTTGCCGACACCAACAACTACAACAACATCGATTTACCATAGCACAATTTACTAACCACACCAAGTTTATCTTGAGATTTTACAAATTTGTCAAGGTTAAAGGACTTGGTAAGAATCTCTTTAGTTTTATCTTCAATAGAACAATGCTAAAACAGAAAGTTCTAATGCTGCTTTCCTTCATAGCAAGCTTCACAAACACCCTATATTTGGTATTGGATTCTATAAGGTAACTGAAAGAGTAAGATTGGTTAAGATGAGCATAATGCTGATGCTAAATAGTAGGTGAACTCTTAGATGCAAATGCATTCTTCTACTTCTCCAATATCTAAAAGATGCAACCCATCTTTTATGCCAATTATAATGGTTTTCTCGAACTCCTTGTCAACAATATAACATTTGTGTGTGCTAAAAATGACGTCTAATTTGGGACTGTGGCAGATAATCCAAATCACTAAGTGCAATTTGAGCTTTATGTCCCACTCAGTGTATACCTTGAGTAAAATAATATCTTTCCTTCCAGCGGTTGTCCAGATATTGCTTCTGCCAAATACTGTATGCTATTCACCACTGTTAAAGATCTCTGAATCTGAGCAATTTTTGTACTCAGAAAACCAATCCTTCCTGTGAATAAAATGCTTGATTTGCTGAATGTTTGGTCATCAAAGCATAGAAGAATAACTCCTATTTAGAGTGCTCTGCAAAATGCACCTTTGGTGGAAGTCCTCCCTGGTTCAATTTTTGATAAACCAAACTCGTTGTGTTGTGCTTTTTCATATGATCAAGTTTACCACAATACTGATGTGATATATTTTTTTGATTCGTGGAAGTATCTTCATCATTCCCTTTACCTTACTTTGAGGCCGCTTATCTTTGCCCTTGCTTGTCCTTTGTTGCAAAGACCTGTTCAACACTCACAGTAATTCTGCAGCTACTAAACAGTTTCTTCGATTTGTCTTGTTGCAAGAGCCTGCTATACAAATTCTTGAATATTAGGTGAACATAGATGTGATATTGACTGTCTTTAGGAAATATTCGTATGTCCATGATATGCTTTTCAATATTATAAACACCATATCTTCTTTCATCATGAAACAACATATTTTTTCATAAAG
Organism: Cupressus sempervirens; assembly: GCA_028749045.1. Taxonomy (NCBI): domain Eukaryota; kingdom Viridiplantae; phylum Streptophyta; class Pinopsida; order Cupressales; family Cupressaceae; genus Cupressus; species Cupressus sempervirens. The sequence goes on from CM053788.1 coordinate 224,290,788, forward strand.
TGTAATGTCCCTGTTTGTGGCAGGTCTACTCAGTTGATGGAGTTAGCTCATCAAAGCAACCCTCGTGAGCTGACAAGGTGTTTTGGGGGGCTTAGTTGTGGACTTACTATTTTTAGTAAGTCAATTTTTGGCAGTGTAGTGGGTGGCTTCAGCAGTTGGTCATCACCTGCCGTTAATAAAGTAAAAATTGCATGAGCTCTTGTTTATTTATTAATCATTGAGTTGCATTATTATAATAATGTTTATATTATTATAATAATGACTTTAAGAGATATTTCTAAAAAGCAAGTTGGAAAGTTCCTAGTGTTGAGTTCTTTTGGGAAACTTCCACAATTTCTGAAGTTGAGTTTTAAGGAAACTTTGGCCAACAAAAGCTTATAAACGAGAGCTCATTTCATTGGGAAAGGTACGCTTGAAAATATATTTGCTTTTTGTGCCTTTGTGGCTTTTCTTGTTTTCTAACTTGTGAGCCCTTGCTGAAGTATAAGGGTCTGTTTTTGGCAATTGTGCTGAAGTATACAATTGGCCAACTTTCTCCTATTGTATCTAGGGAGAAGAATAATCTTGATTATATATTTTATTTGCTCATATTGACTGGCTGAGGGTTTAAGAATTTCTGAGTTCTTATTTGACATTTGTGCTGAGGTAAACATCTGTCACAATCTCCTGCTATGATTATTGTGGTTGAGGAGAGAGTCATTGAAGGGAATTGGCTGTTATAAATGTACGACACTTAGCATTCAAGATGAGACCGTTTGTGAACATTGTTGGCAGTGTTTTGTGACTGGGAATTCACGTGGAGCTTTGAGTTCAGCTGGGAACCATATAACTCAGGCAAAATGGACTGTGCATTGGTGGCAGCTAGCAGACGATTAACACTTCAATCATGCAACCTACGGCTCAAGCCTATCCATTAGACGTTAGTCTCTCTGCCTGCCAATAACAGTTGGGGCCAAAATCAATGAATAAAGCAATGGACGTGAGCTTTGGTGATGCGTGGGAGTTGGGTAATGATTAACGCCTGTATGCAAGGCTGCATATTGGATGTCACTCCTTTTTGGCAGGACCTGCGGTTATGATACATCAAATCAGGTTTTTAATAATTCAAACATTGGACATTTTGTTTTACAAAACACTTGTCCCCCCTTCATTAATAATACTCAAAGCAATTCTGGAATTATTGCATGGTTTTAGTGCCTTCTTTATAATTATTATATACTCTGAAAATTTTCCAAAAAAGAATACATTTTAGAAAATTAGAAGAGAAATGACAAAACTTTGTTCAGTGGTATACATAGTTCTTGGGAGCATACATAGGGATTTTTACATAAAGAAGGCCCCACCTTAATTTGATGTCTTGTGCAAATCTCACATTGCTGAGTTTCTAGGACAAGGGGATGGAGGGCTGCATATTTTAGTCTTCGATTTTTCAGCCATTTTTGGGGATGGTTGGGGCATCAAATGGGACGATTCTATAAAAAATAGGGAAAATTAAAATATACAAGGGAAGTTTTAAATATTCATATGAAAGCAAAAATAAAACGTGCATATACACATTATAGAACCTTAACATATAACATGTGTTGAGATTCACATGAGAGTCAAAGTTAAACAAATTAGGCAAAACTATTAAAATAGGAGCAATTATTGTTGTCTCCATGATGAGCACAAATTTATATTGAGAAGGGGGAGGGTGAATCAATATAACAACTCTTATCAATTTAAACTTTACCAATCCTTATAGCATTGTTTGCGAAATTTCAATTATCATGCATATGAGAATAGTACTATAACACAATATCTATATGGAACACAACAATTTTGCCAAAAATCATCAAAAGTAACAACACCCACGATCACTAGTAAAATCCAGTAAATTTGCAGGAATAGGGCTTGTAATGTACCCCTCTCTTTACTTGATTTACTCTAATATCCTGAACTAGGGTTTAGATTTTGCATCTAAATCAAATTACTTTAAAAAAGTAATGAATTATTCATAATATATTTGATGTTTTTGCCAATGAGTACTTGTCAGAGGGCACTTCAATACCAATCTACAAGTGGATTCCCTCAAAGTTTCCAGAATACCTATTCATACCCCCCCATCTTGGGACTATGCCCCTAAAGTTTTTTGAATTATATGCCTTAGCTTCCCTGGGATTTCGCCCACCTCACGAGCAATAACTTCTTGATATACTATTTTGTATATCAGTGTTGATGCATAGATAAGTCATAACATACTATTGGCTAATATTATCAGATTTGCACAATCCATTTGAAATAAAATTTATGTTTCTAGGTTTGATTGTGTATGTTTTTTTCTTAGTTACCGATTCGTGAAACAAATCTGATTCAGGCATGTGAATTGGATCTGTGGATTCGTGATTTTTTTTTTCCCAATTTTGATTCGTGGAGGATTTGTGTATATATATATATATATATATATATATATATATATATATATATATATATATATATACTAAAAAAATGGGAGAAATATACATAATTCTAAAATTAAATCATTTCAAAGTATGAATCTATGATTCTAAATCATTTAATAGTATGAATCTATGGATCAAATCCATAATGATTATAAGAAAATACTCAAAAAAAAAAAAAAAACCAAAAAAAGCTCAAATTTTTTTTGTCATAATTTTTTTCTTCTTTTTTTGCGTATCCAGCCAACTGACATGCTTTGATGACCTAAATTCATGCATTACAAGCTTTGTCTTTCCTCTAGAAAGGCTTAAATGGGTTTTAGAAATGCATTTCCTTGTAAATGGATGTGCTTAAGAAGCTACAGTCAAAGACAGGCTTTTTAGCCTCCAACGCATATGTATCTGGACTCAATATGCCCATTTACGGGTTTTTGAGCCTCATTAACATATTTTAGTTATGCAATTTTACCTTATAGTACCCAAAATGGGCTTTATATTTGCATTTGCATATATTCATAAGGCTGTATTTTGATGGAAATGCCCAAAACAAGCTTTTCATTGTCATTTACATTTAACTTTGAATGCATAACTTTTTTGACTCATTTACATGCATTACATATAAAATTTCTTGGTCTAATATGGCCATACAGTTTTTTAATATACAAATGCTGAAAGTTAAAATAGAATTAAAGTTGACCCACATGGGCTTTTGTAAAGCCATTTCATATTTAAAAACTTTATTTAAAACTTCCTAACTGTAAATTGGATTTCTAAAAATGATGAACTTTTCCATCTGCATTGCATGTAAAAAGTGCCACTTCTAAATGCACATAGATTTCTCATTTTTTATTTTAGATGTAATTAAAATTTTAATGAAGAAATATGTAATGAGACTTTAAAATCAAACTTTTCATTTAAAACTCATTAAAATTTCACATACTCTGATAACATATGATGATGGGGTTTTAAATACATCTTATATGTAATAACGCCTATTATGCTATGTAGTTGTCAACATAAAGCCCACCCATGAAAGATTTTAATCAAAGAGTATGTATACGCAGTCAGGCCGAAAAATTCCATCTGCAGAACACTTACTTCATAACTTTTGACAGACAAGTCCAATTGAGGCCTAAGATAGCTCAAAATGAGCGGAATTGAAAATGCTACAGTCCTAGGGTAAAACAAAACCAAAATCAATCAAAGCAACTGATAAAATGCCTTAGAGAGTTTATCCTATGAAATTTTTCATAGGGTTGTCCCAAGTTTGTGATTACAAATTTGAGGACAACATATATCATGTTCCATTTGACAGGTGATGTTCACACGTGTGCAAAAGAAATAAGCTTCAAATTTTTAATTTTTTTTTAAAGAAATAAACAGACAAGAAAGGAATTGCATTCCAAGGAGTTTGAGCTAAAGGGCATAATTTAAACTATTAAATTTTATTTGGGTAATTATCATTTTGGAAAGGAATCATTAAAGGTTGAACTTCTGATGATAATCTTAAAGTGACATCTATTTATGGTCTCTTGTAGTATGGAATAATTGGAATCATTATACACTTGCTATCTACTACCATTATTCTCATTTATAGCTCTTTGGTTGTTGCTGCTTTTTACTGCTTTTACTTTCCTAAGGCTTTAGAGAAGATATGTATGTATGACATTTGTAGAACAATAGTTTACAGAGTTAATTTCATGTGATCGTTAACACTTCTTTTGAATTAAATGAGTGCTTGATTGCATAGCGTCCTAACTTCTATTTCCAAATGATTTTAAGATTAGTATGAGTGCAATTCATTTATTTGCCTGTTTTCAGACTTCCAGAACCAATAAAGACTAAGATCAAGGACATTCTTGCAAACAAGGTATTGTAATCGTTGCTTTTATATCTACCTATCTCTGTTTTCTGGCGGTAAGTGGTAAAAATTGAATAGACATGCTACCTGAAACTGAAAGTAGTGAAGCTGTCATGATTTCTTGATAAAGGTTGTCAAGCATTTTATGATTGGGAGACCATCAAATACAAATCGTTCAGAATTTTTGACGCATGCAGAGGTGTTTGCTGCTCTTCTGAGTTCAGAGTTATTTCCCGTCACAGGTGATAATCTAATAGGGTTCTTGATATCTTGAACGATATTATTATTGACTAATAACAAGTTTTCTTAAGTAAGCATGACTGTAAAAAATTGTACCAAGTCTTTTGTAACAGGGGCTGTGAGAACAATTTGTACATTGCTTCAGAAACCTGAGTGTCGCTGTGCTGGTATCACTGTTCTTGGAAAAACAGTAGAGCGATGCGCATCTCTGGTGAGCTCTTCAGATGCAATGCCTATTCAAATTATTTTTTGCAATTTCATTTATGGAAAATTGCTCTCTGAATATTGTGTATTTCATCAAACCCAAAATAACAGTGTTGTTTTGACCGTGAAGGAGAATTCTAGATTATCTCTATGGGTCCTCATTTTCAAAAAGTTATACTTGGAATCTAGTGTCCTATCCCAGTAGTCCCTTTTTCCCTGCTTTAGACAAAGACATTGGAGTTAAAATATGTATAGTTTTTAAGTGGTGAAGAATGCAGGCAATGTTTTTGTCTATCATTGCATTCTTTGAGTTAGCATTTATGTTTTATGTGGTTATGCCCTATTGGCCCAGAAGCATTCTGAATTTTTTTTTCGAAGAATAATATGGGTTAGATGCAATTACATGCCATCCTTAGGAAGTATGTGTTCTTAATGAAATAATTTTCTTTGTGTGGAATTGTTTAGTGCTAATATTTGATATTTTGAGTACCTCTTTAGTTGTATATATTCTAATGTTCCTTCGGCTAATTTCCTCTCTGAAATCTGATTTCTTTTGACATGTTTATGACAGTGGCTGTAATGGCACACCTGCTTGCATTTTGGATATGTTGAGTTGTGCATGCATGCCTTGCTCTCGATTGCTTGATCTATGATCTGCTTTGATGCGTTTTGGATGCCTATGTGGCTTATTATGTGTTTGACTGTCAGTATTGTTGTGATTGCTTGTAATGCATTCATGTAAACAGTTGATATATGCTTATCTGGTTACACCCTATTTGCCACAAAAGCATTTTAAATTTTTATTTTGAAGACTAATTAGAGTTAGATGCAGTTACATGCCATCCTTAGGAAGTACATGGTCTTATTAAAATCATGTGTGGAATTGTTTAGAGCTAATTTCATATTTTAGTACAGTTGTATATATTCATGGTTACCAGGAGACCCGTCTCCCCCCTAAAAGTGGCGTCTCGGAGACCGAGACACGTCTCGGAGACTTTTCGCGTCTCCGGAGACCTCAAAAAAGATTGGAGACTTCATGACGAAGTCTCCTGAAGTCTCCCCGTCTCCTAATCCAAAAAGTGAAGTCTCCCCGAAGTCTCCTGATAAAATATAAATGTAAAATATAATATTAAATAATTTTATATATTTTAGCCCTCATTTAAATGTTTTTAACGCAAAAATCTAAGGTACTATATGAATTCCGTAACAACTGCTTGGTGATGTACGTCACCTACAGGAACACGATACAAGTCTAAGACAACATATTGGAAGCTGTACAGGATTGCAGTAAAGATCCCAAATCACATAAATTTATGCGGCTGAGGAATTAGGGTGCAAAAACTGTTGTTAGTGCATTAGAAGATAGTATTACGTATGTTACAGAAATCTGATATGCAAATGCTTGATAATAGTATTATTCCTCATGAAAACCAAGCATCTATTTGCTGATAAAGACTCAGCGATAACAGTGATAGACTAGAGGTTTTATGTATGTTAACATGAATGTATTTGGTCCCATATTTCTGTTTTTTCAAGAGGATATCATGTTTCAGTTTGATGTATAAGTCGTATTTGTTATTCGTACCTGTTTATCTGCTGTTGGCAATATCCTAGTACCAATATAGGAATCTTTGTTAGTTGAATCTGTGTAACTGGAAAAAAAACACTATTACAAAATGATTTACTCCCTTTTAAACTAAGCAATCCTAACTCTTAGTTAGAAAATAGAAATCCTAAGTGTGTCTCTATGCATGCATCAATGTTGAATAATTCAATAATTTTCACAAATTTTTTGTAGCAAAGCCAATTTGTCAGGTTTTAAAATCTATTTCAGTAATATACTTCTGTATCTGACCGCTTATTATTATTATAATCTTTGACAGTTTGACTCTATGAATCTATTTTAATTTTTAATGTGACAACACTAGTATTATTAATTTATTATTTACTTCAGTCTTTTAGTCTTACGGTATTACTATTTTGAAATTTTGAAATTTTGTATTTACTTTTAGTATTAGACTCTTTAAGTTTAAACTATTAAAAATTTATTTTAAAAAAAAAAAAAAAAAAAAAAATTGCCATCTCCAAGTACCCCCGTCTCCTATTTGAAAAATTGCCGTACCGGTACCAGTACCAGTACCGGAGACCTCAAAGTCTCCCCGTCTCCCGGTGACCTTGTATATATTCTAATGTTCCTTTGGCTAACTTTCCTGTCTGGAATTTGATTACTTTTGACATGTTTATGATATGTTCTGTAACACCGCTCTTGAGCACTTGATCTGTGATCTGCTTCGATGTGTTTTGGATGTCTATGTGGCTTATGGTGTATTTGGACTATCAGTTATTTTTGTGATTGCTTGTAATGCTTGCATTTATTCAGTTGTGCCTAATCCCTTGTCAGGCCCTGATGTGTTTTGTGTCAGGATGTCCTATACAAAGTGAGTGGAAATGATGCTATATTTATTGTTGATCATGACATAAGTTATGGATCTTAACATGCTGTTGAATATTGATTAATTGTTAATTAAATTCGCTGTTGGCATTTCAATGTATTAAGAGATGGATTATTGATACAATTGGATTCACCATGTTTTGAGATGTTGATATAGATGCTAGAAATAAGTGGTAATGTATTTAAAATCAGTTAAATGCAATTAATTAATACTATGTGATTTTTACCCTATATGGAAAATCATGTTTGCCTCAACTATTATATATATTTGTAGAGATATCCTTGTTAGTTGTTTGGTGGTTGCCAGAACTAATTATCAACTCCATTTAGTTCCACAAGTTTGATTGTATGGTTCCTTGGTGGTTAATAGGAAATTCAAATAATATATTGGCCAAATTATTGCCAAACATTACTCACATACTCAATTGAGTGTGATTCCCCATGTGCATACCCGTTAGACTCAGATACCATGTTGGTAATTTCTAGAATGTCCCGTTTCTCTCGTGGTTGGCCAATAAAGGGTGTTGGCCTAGTTTGGGTAAATTCTTTAATGTGGAATTGAATTTTGATGATTTTAGTTGTACTCTAATATTTTGGATTTAAAATGCCTTGTCTATTCATTTTGTTGGCATTTGCCTAATTAGATTGTGTGGTGAATTTTGGGGAATTAATATGCCTTATATATATCATAATTTAAAAACTTGGTATCGGCAATATCTCGGCCAGCCCAAAATTTTTGAAAAATTTGGAATTGGCAAAAAATCGGCACTTTTATCGAACATTTGAAAATATACAATTTCTTAAAATATTCTAAAATCTATTATAAATCTATTTAAATCTATTATAAATCTACTAATATATTATATATTATAATATAAATCTATTATTTAATAATTATCTGTAAAATATATTGCAAAATGAAAATAAAACAATATTAAAGTATATTTTAAATTTAAAATACAGTAAACTTAAATTACTTTTGTCTTTAAAATTGTAAATACTTTAAATTTACTGTATTACTATTTACTATTTAAAATTTAAATAAATACATTAAATTTACTATATTTAAAACTTAATAAAAATTAAATTTAATGTATATCTTTTAAATTTTAAAAATTTAATATTACCTTATAAACCAACTAGAAGTCTGGAAAAAATGAAAAAGTCTATGTCGTGACTAGAAGGCTGAGTGCAGTATTAACAGTGCAACCTTTAACAGTTCCTTGATTATATTTCATTGTTCACCTGGCACCAAATAAAACCCTATCTTACGCAGGCAAAAACGTTACCATTTTTAATAATATGTTAGGTCTTACTGGGCGATTTTTGTCTTATTTAAGCGCGTGATTTGGTAGTTTCTTTAGATAAAATCGTGGCGGATTTATTAAAAATTTGTTGCCAATATTGCGTGTGATTAAATCGTCTGGTATAGCAGCTCGTGAAATATTGCGATTTTGGCAATATTTCACTTTTTTTTTGAACTATGATATATATATATATATATATATATATATATATATATATATATATATATATATATTTTCAATAAAGGTATTTTGTAATGGGTTTTAATATTGGCTAGTTAATTCTTTTTGACACTCTAAGTTTTTTTGCATTTTATTAGTTCAAAAACCCTTTTATGTATAGAATATGATATGATGATTTGGGAAGAATTTTTCTTTGAGATTTTTGTGGGTATTTGCTCTTTGGATTTGGAATGAGAGACTTTGGTTGCTGCTCTTTGGAATCAAAGAATTTAGTGGAGTTTTTGAAGATTTTCTTCTTTTCAAATTTGGGCAAAGTTAAGGTAACAAATTCATACCTTTGTATTTTCTTTATCCTTTCATTTTTGGTTGCTTGCAAATGGACCATAGGATGATTCACAACAAAGTTTTTTTGAAATCAACCCATTTCATTGAGTAGATTTGGAAAGGCCTTGTTTGTGAAATGTTACCATTTCAAAATTTGAATTGGATGGACTTGTTGTGAAATTGATTGTGGGAAAATGGTGTTGGGTAGATAGCAACCAAAGAGTATTCTTAGTTTTTGCAATTTTGCACTTTCATAATTTGATGTTCTTGAAGGTCCTCTAATGGCATTTTCTATTATTCACTGTTTTTTTGGTTTTTGTTGATATGTTTTAAAAGTGGAATTTTATGTTTTTGATGCAAAATAATTTGTGGAATGATACAAAATGTATATGAAATTTTGGTTTGGATTCATTTTCATGTTATTTTGGTTGGTTGATCATCAAATCTTGGACCGAGGAACTAACGTATTTTATAGAGAGGCTAAGTCACAGGGTTCGCCAAATTTTCAGCTTCAAGTTCAAAATTCAGTGAACCCATAGGAAAAGTTAAAAAATCGCTCAAGTTCATCGCAAAATTCATATGGAACAGTTTTTTTGTTGTTTTGTAGGAAATGATATGATATTCGGGTATTTTTAAGGGTTTTCTAGCCCAAAAAAGCTTACAAAATCATGCCCTTTCTCTGCTGAAAATGCAACCCTCTGAAGCTTGCTGAAAGTTGCATGTCTGTTGCATTTGTCGTCGTCTGCATTTTTAGCTTCGGCTATGTCTTCATTTTCAGCTCCGACTATGTCTAACGGCCGAGGGCTTGTCTTTAGATTTTGCTTCAACATGGTCTTTGTCTGCTATCTCGACAGCCAACGGCATAACTGATTTTTTTAGGTTAAGATTCTTGTAGTAAATATTATTTTTATTATTAGGTTTTAATATGTTATAAGATTATAATAATAAATAGTAAATGTTATTTTATTATTTTTTTATTAATGAAAAGATTAAATGCAGGTAAACATTTATACTTTGTGCATATTTTAATTATTTTAATTTGTAAAATGTTTATTTTATACTTTCCTATGTTTTATGTAAAATATTGGAATACTTAGCATATTTTCTATAAATGTATGTTAAATGTAGGAAAACATGTATATTTATTTATTTTAATCTATTAAATATTTATAAATTATTTATGATTATTAATTTATTTATTATTAGTGTACTTATTATTATTTTTAATTCTATAAATACTAAAAATTTCATTTTATTAGTAAAGATTACATTTTATAATCGTTTTATTTTAGTTTTATGTTTTATATGTTTTAAAACTATGCCGAATTTTTTTAGACCTTTTAGACTTGTCGAACTTCATCCGAACTTCATAGTTGTCGAACTCGAACTCAAACTCAAACCTTGTGACTTAGTCAAGAGGAGTCTTGTGGCTTTTGATGATGTCTTGTAAGATTCAAAATCCTTGGATGATCTTGTCTAAGATGTCTTGATCTTTCTCCTTGTTGGATGGCATCTAGAGACTTCAGTCCTACTTGGATTAGCTAGTTGCAACATGATGTCATGTGGTTGCAATTGAGCTAGTGGCCTCTTGTAAGTGCTTTTAGTGTGACGTGGATTAGAAGTGGACGATTTCCTCATCCCATCTAGGTGTTGTTTGTTGAGAGGACACAATTGTAGTAAGTATCAATTGCTACTGAAAAGTCATAATTCCTCTCTCTTGGTACCATTGTTTCTTGTGTCGAGCAGTGCTTCCTTTGCCATTCTTCCGTCATAGTCACCTTGCTTGTGTGATGTTATAGTCTTGTTCTTAGTGCTTTCAGGTCATCGTTTCCCTCGAGGCACTTTGGTGCACGTTGTCATGCAAGAGTGATGCATTGTGTTGTGTCTTAGGTGTTATAGTCGTTAATAATTTGGAATGTTTATAAATTTTTTTTATTCCAAGTTCTCTTTGCTTGTTTCCTTAGATAGTACTAGGTATGGAGAATTTGGTTTGTTAGATTAGTTTGAGCTTCAATAATGATGTATACAATGTAGATAGGTATTTATGTGAAAAAATATGTAATATTACATATGAAAGGATTTGGCAATGCTATATGATAAACTCTCTCGTTTAATATGCTTCTTTGATCTTTTTCTCAATAAAAACCATGAGTGTTATAAGGAGGTTACTACTAGTGATCTCTTATTATATTGGGTAACCAAGAGTTGGTGTCTATTTAGCTTCATGTTTTTTATATTACCATCATTCTGCTCCTTTGGAGATGCTAGGGATCCTAATAAAATAAGAAAAAGGAAACTAGACTGGCTGATTTTGCATAGAACACTAGCATGCTAGGGTTTCAATACCTTAGCAATAAGTTTTTATTTATTGTAACACTATTCATATGTTTGTATTTTATAAGAAGGAACTGGTTTATGAATTGAAAGGAATATTAAATGTGCAGATCTTAGTCCTTATAGAATGTCTAGAATGAATGATTCATTACGATTGCTTGATTTTATTTGTATTGAAAAATACTGGATTATGGATTTCTAAACAATGGGAGTGCCCTTCAGATTGGATGTGATGGCTGAGAACACTGACTTCTGTATTTGTTAAGTTTTTGACACAGATGATTGATAATTACTCATGATTCTGATTTTTAATAATTTGTTTGCTGCAGTTAACTGATAAATGTGATTCAGAATTGTTAGTTGAAGTTATTGCTGGTTTGCGCATTGCCTCAGAGGAAGAAGTATATCAGTAAGTAAATATTTCTGTTCTCCAAAATGAATGAAACCCAGCATTTATTAAGAAGACAAAATAGAAATCCTTTTGAAAGTAAAACTTCTGTAGCAACAGGAAGGCATCAATGTTTACCCACATGGCACAGTTCGTATGACAATCTAGAAATGTAATCCTTTGAAAAACTAGCAGTTTTGGATGGATAAAACTCAGTACTTGTTAGGTTTTACTTTGTTTGGCAGCATTGTGTATCTATGTACCACAGCCTTATGAATCTCTATAATATTTCTCTTATTATATACAGTATTTGTATTTATCAAAAACACATGTTCCCAGTTCATGTCCCGGATGGAATCTGGGTCTGGTTCATACCAGGTCTGGGTACTGGTCTAGTTCTTCCGCAGGTCTGGCCAGTGTCCTGTCAAATGGACCTGGATGCATCCAGGTATGCTCTGCATTCTAAGTGTGTTTGTGATGTCTGACAGAACATCTGAAGGTGTTGATTGGCTTTTTTTATTAATTTGATGTTGAACAATGGATATCTATCATGAAATTTGAGTTTGACAAATTAATATTAAAATAATATTTTTTATGTTTTATGGTGGTTTTGGTTTTTGTTTTAATATGCATTCTATGTTGTGATATTTTGAACCTATTTCTGTTTTTGTGCTGTACGTATGTAAATGTTTATGGTTTTCTATATATATTTTTGTACTGTAACTTGAATGCAAATGCGAACTCAAGCATGAACTAGTACCTTTGTAAAACAAAAAAAAGGAGGAAAAGATTTCTTGATGAGTGACCACTGCAGCATGCATGGTGTAACTCTTCGTATTCCAAGATGAAACATCAAATATGAAATCCTCTCCTGAATAAGGAAGCTTAGATGCTAAACGTATGACAATGTGTGATCAACCAAGACAATGACAAGGTTCCTTCTAATAGTGGGCTAAACTCACATTTATGATGTGATTTTCTGGTGATCACTTGGGGACATGGTGTTCATTCATGGACAAGCTATCAACTATCTACTTGGGAATGATTTGGCTATTGTGGCTCTTCAACTATTCTAATAAAACAAACTGCAGAAAGATAAAGGGTTTAGGGACCTAAGATAACTGTGTAATGTAAGAGACTATTGATGGTGAGGCGAGACTTGAACCAGTCCTTGCTTTGCAAAATCAACTACATAAAGGAGGGTGCTTGCTTTTAAAGATGTGAGGATGATTTTCATATTGTCAACAGTCATTCATATAACCAATGATGGCTTAATTCAAATGAACATCTCCAATTGAAGTTAGATTCATGCAAAAGGTCTAGACTAACCTTACCCTAGTCTCACCATAATTCACTAAGAACAATATCTTCCATTCATCTTCTTCTACTACTATTTCTATTCAACATCAATACAAATCCTAATCTAAGCGAGGAAATGTATAAACCATGCAATACTCCAAGACTTCACAAACATTCTTCATGATAACAACAATGAAGGAGGAATAATTTTTGCAAAGTCCTTTCTATTCTAACTAATCTAATTAACTCTTTTACTAATGAGAAGGCCTGACCTTATAAGTGAGCCCAATTACAATGAATAGCCATGATTGATTCAAGATCAAGGGCCAAGATTAAAGCCAACACAACTCTAATGTAACTATTAGCTACAAGCATTAAATGTATATCCAATTACATAAAGACACCACTTTGTAGGCCAATGAAAAAATTACATTGCTTTTGAAAACCAATGAGAGAATTGGTTAAGTAGAGACATTAAGTGGACTCCACATGTACACTTGTAATGATATCATTCGTTGCTCTTGGACACGTGAAAGTGGCGCCACCTCAACATGCTTACCTTATAAACTTGATTAATTCCTTGGAGATGAAGAAATTATCTCTTGATGCTCAAAATTATCAAGCCTTCAATAGATTGTGATGGCATATATTCCCAAGTTGCTCCATCTTCACAAAATTTCTGATCTTTTGGAAATCTTCTCAGTAAAATGATTTTAAACATGCTTGTATATGAAGTCTTGGCTTCTTGAACTTATTCTTGTAAGAGTGATGTAGGCGCTTCATGATATTGAATCTTTCGAATTGAATTTGGATTTCGGAAGGAAATTCAATTTGGTGATGATATTCTTCACTTGTAAATTTTTTCATTCTCCTGATTCTTTGATATCCATCTTGTTTTTGATCTTGAATTTGTATCTTCACTTTAATCGTCAATCTCAAGCATCATCTTCTTGTCCCCTTGATGAATGGCCTACCATTTGTAGATATTTGAATTCATGGGTTCTCCATTTTGTCCTTGCTTAAGTTTTGAGGTGGAAGCCACCTTTCGCTTGAATCCTTCACATGGTCATCTTCTTTGGTCCTACCACAACCCCTCTCTCCACGAGCATCTCCAATTTTGCTTGCAAAACAAGAGAAAAATTCCCCATATTAAGCTCACAAAATGGTAAGTGTGAACAACACTAAGATATTTTGATAATAATAGTTCATATGATATTAACTTGATATAAGTTGCATTTGTAAGATAGTTGCCTATTTCTGACTTTTAAAATTCTGATCTTCAATCCTCTGAGACCTAACATTCACTCATCCAACATACTCTTAGAAAACCTCCACACTTCATTGAAATGCCTGAGAGAAGTTTTGAGTTTGTTCTTTCTTCATTATCTGATTTTTATTCTCCATTATACATTAATTTATCAGCTTATCAATTTGGGAGGCAAGCTGTTCAAGCTTAAATATTGGGTGAGATTTTGGGAGGCCAAATAGTAGCTTGTACATGGGGAGCTCAGATTCTGACCTCTCCAAGTGCTAGGCTGTACATGGGGAGATTGGATTCTGACCTCTTCAAGTACAAGCTGATTCAAACATTCATTTTCTATATTGCCTGCTACACTTGAAATCTTCCACTTGCTTGGAATATGGTGATTTAGATCGAGTTTCAGTTTATCTGAGATTAAATCATAAGATTTTTGTCTAAGATCTGATTTTCATGACCTTGAGGGGAAAGTTTCCCCCTCTACCAGCCTAGATCAGACTTATGATACATGAAAATGCCCATACTTATGCTGGGAATTGATATGACGTCTAAGTGTGGTCTTTCCTTCAGGGTGGAAATTTGGAGGTTGAAGGCTTGGGGGGTCGGATTCAGACCTCTCTAGGTACAAGGCTGTACACAGGGAGGTCAGATTCCGATTTCTCCAGGAACAAGCTCATTCAAGCTGCCTTTCAATTGAATCCATGTTTTCTTGCCTCCAAATAACTCTAATTCTTTAACTCCTTCAATATGATGACTTTCGATGTTGATTTCACCTTGAAACTTAAGACCTGATCATGTTGTTTCTCCTTAATTGCAGATCTGATTTTGGTGTTTTTCATGAAAAAGTCGATCTTCAACCTTCTTGAATTGGATTTATTTGGTGGAATCCTGATTTGTGCCTCGAAAACTTCATATTACAAGGCAAGAAGTCAAATGGAATCGAAATTTGATCAAGATTAGAGGGCAGAATTTTGGGGGTTCAAGTACAAGCTCCAAGTTGCCCCGAGTCGTGGCTTTCAAAATGCATGCTTGTCTATGCAATTCCACGAAGTCACCCCTCCTTTCATGATCATCCTTCTCATTTACTTCCCAAAAGATTTCAAAACCTCATGTTTTCATGTTCCAACCTTCCCTTTTGGTTTAGTCTTGTCTTGCATTCTCATGTAGACTTCACACTGCATAATTGTCTCCATCGTCTTCTTGATTAGCTCTTCAAATCCATTTACCACTATATTTCTCTCTCTCTTTTGGTGACTAGATCTCAATCTTTCTATATGCCTTAACTCTTGTGCGGACATGAATTGCATCCAGACTTCATCACTTCAAAGCTATTGACTTGGGTACTCTGACATCACCATCAATCTAAGGCCAACTAAGACCCCTACTACTACCAAGCGAAAAGAGGGGGTCTCCATTTGCAATGGGATGATGGCGTGAAAAAGTCACAACAAGATTCTAGGAAGAAAATTTGACCTTCTAAATCAAATTACATAAAGATCTAGTGGTTTGGTTACTAGGAGAAGAGATTGAATATTGATGTAGGCCCATCGACCATTAGAAAAATATCTTTATTGAATTAGTGAAATTTGGGCATCATTGTTGGATTCTTGATTGACTGATAGATATGCATACACATGTAAATATATTAATGCATGTTGTCTTGTAGTTCTTGTAGCTAAGTGTTCTCTGCTAATGCCATATCCTTTGGTGCATTTTTTTTATTGTTGTTGCAGTTTTTGACTTAATGTTGCAAAACTATCAAAGCTTTTCTAGGGTGGATAGAGCTCAACATTAATTTTGTTGAGTAGCCTTTGTGTGTTAGAATAGGATCAGCATTATATGTTTAATAAGAGTTCGAAACCTCATGCCAAGAGATTGAGAAACATGGAATAGATTATTTCATTACAACACTTTCGTACAAACTCGCCCATATAAACTAGCTGGAATAGAGTATTTCATTCAAATAATTAAATTTGATTGTTCAAAAAAAATCCACTTTAATTGTTTTGTGAAAAACAAAATATTGCAATAAGCTACATATTAATGCCAAAAAAATTATTTAGAATGTTGAAACACCCAAATGTTGAAATCTAAGCTTGAAGTGTAGTTGTAACATTCAATACCGAAAGGATTTTGTCCTTACATTTAGCAAGCAAACACAAGTCTACTTTGCAATTTTGGGTTTGTTGACTTGATATATATAAGTGATCCAAATTGATGATCGCCTTATATAGAGTTTAGATGCCTAGCATGGCCCACTTGCGTTGAGAATCATTTTGATTATTGTCAGTGATGTCCCCAATATTATTAAATAAATTAGTCTAATAGTCTTTTTTACGTGGCCAACAATTAATTTATTTATCCCTTGGGCCCACTCATTATTTTATTACTTGTAACGTATCGGTCTATCGATGCTTTTTGTAATCCTTTGGGAAGTTTTCCTGTTGTAGGTTGTTGCAAGCATATTATTTGGATTATTTCTTTGTATTGTGATTTCCTGTTGGAGTTCAAGTGTTGTCTGCCATTTTGGAAGTGTAAGATCTTCCCTACTTGGCGCTTGCAGTTTTGGTGGGATTCAACCCTCACTCTATTCCATTCCATTTCATTCTCTGTACTACTTGCTCCGAATTTAGCACATCTGAAGTGCCATCTTTGTCTGGAAATATAAATTCAGCAATACATTGCATATATTTGTGACTTGTCTCTCTTGTTGGCACATATTCGTGTGTTTGGTGGATATCATATTTTCGCACTAAGATTTTGCATCATATATTACATTATTCATTTCTTGGCATACCTTATCCACTTACCTGTGTCTCCTTCTGTATGCTGAATTACCTCCACATCTACCCCTTTGGTAAGGCTCCCCTTACTATATGTCTACATCTTCACCTCCATATGACCCTCCTTGTTCCCTCATCACCACTTCACCTCACCATACAAACTGATAGGAACCACTTTCTTATGGTCTTGTGGCCACTACATAGTACACCAACCTCTCCAAGTCAAGAACCGTACATTATGTACAACTCCTGTCATCCCATACACCTCTCCAATTACCATCGTACGGTCTCTTTCTTTCTATACCATGCAATTCAAGAGCAACGCCCTCGTACACTCCTCCATCCTTGTTTTAACGTTCGTGTATTTATCCTTGTCGTACGACCGACAAGTATTTGGGACATTACATGGTCATTTATATTCAAATTTGGGTCTATTGATAGCAGCTATAGTCTACGGTGATGATTAATGAATTCCTTTGTTTGAATGGAATGTTTTTGTGAAATATGTTAGAAAGTGAGGTTTCAATCAAATGCTTTCTAGTAAATTTAGTAGAGAATACTTGTGAGATTCAACATTGGGAGTTTTGGAATATAGATGCTTGAAGAATGTAATATTGTGGAGTTCTAGGGATTCACTTATAGAAGGATGCAATGGTAGAGGAAGTAGAAATTAGGGCTTGGCAAATTTGAGTGCAAAAGAAGGATTCAGCTAGTGGGTTTGTAACTGAGAAGGGAGTGGGCGGCTAGGGATCAAGTTTCTTGGATATCTGATCCAAATGGGGAAGTGGCGATTGGAAAAGAGGTATGATACTATGATAAAGGGTGAACCTTATCCATCAATGAGAGTTTTGTGTCCACTTCAACGTGTAGTATTTCCAGATGCACTTCCTTCTCCTACAGATGCTATGGTAGGCCTTGGGTATTTCAAGTCTTTCAATCTAAGTTGCCTATTCGGGTTAGGTAGGGGAACATATATATTTATGTGTAGCACACGCTTGTATATATGTGTATTTATGTATATTGAGAGACACACTTACATATTCACACACATTGATATACATATGCATATATGTAATTGTCTGCAATATCAATGCTATATACCTGGGGTAAGTACTATATATTATCTTTATTTAACTAGATTTGCCTGACATTTTTTATGTATATTGTGAGTTAGTGGACATAGCATGTGCTAGATCTCACGATTATATCTTTTGTATTGGCATATATGGATACCTCGTGTTGTATTTTTATTACTTGCATTTATAGTGAACTAATGTAAAATTTGTACCTTGCAGAACTGATATTCAGTACATTGTGTCAAGAATGGGATGGATTCAGCTATTGCAGACTGGAAGTTTTCATCATGGAAAAGTTCTGACCCCTTCATTACACTCTCTTTATGGGTCAACTGAAAGGATCTTGGATCAGGGACTTACTCATGGTGTAGTATTTAATTTGATAAAAAATTAATTTAAATTCCAATTGATATTTCACAAATGAATTTTATTTGGATTGAAAAATATTTTAGATATGATAGATCATAAATTGCAAGCTTTGGATTAAGGTTTTACTCTGTCAAATTATTGGGTGTACAAAACTTGTTGGCTGTGCATGGGTATTTGATTGATCACAGATTGTGAGCCATATGGATGGAAAACATCTGATTCCTACTGAACTAACATCTTGTACTTCATGCCTGACTAATTTTGTAAGATTGAGGTATTGGACATCGTAAATGGGCATAGTTGTAGAACCCAATTAGCCAAATTTTTAAAATGAAGAGGCACAGTCCATGGAAAAACCAAACCACCAAATTAGCTAAGCTGTTTAAAATGCCAAAGAGTAAACGTGCTTTCGCTCAATTCACCTATGTTTCTTCAATTTTAAATTTATTATGATAGACTTCCCTTTTTGGCTTTATTGGGCAATCCATTTATATGATGTGAAAGATGAGAAATTCCATTGACATCACCTTTCTTTGGAGGTTAGATGTTTGTTAGAATCAGGATTGAACTTGTTGAAATACATGAAGTGCAAAACCTGTAGGGTATATTTAGGCATCCAATTGATGTGTCCACTGAAGGCATTTCAATGAAAAGTTATGTATTCGTACTAATACAGTGAGGGACACAGTTGTAAAACCATGGAGTAGCCTAATGTCCAAACTGAAGGGGAGGAGTGCTTTAAAAAGGTCAAAAGATTACCAGTGTGCTGAAAATAGCAGAGATAAACCATTCTGATTTGGGTCTAATCTGTTTGACTTTGTTTGTGTGCTACCATGCTTTTGACCATCCATTATTGCTTTACAATTCATAAATATGAAGTGGAAGGCATTGTAGTGACTGCTTTTCCTTGGTGATCGGTTTTACTGATTCATGTATAGGAGGACTGATGCCATTTTTACCTCAAATACAATATTGACAAATGGCAAGATTATCTTTTTCCTTATAGTCATGTGCGCTGGTCAGAATCCAATTCCTGTGTTACCAAAATCATAGCGAGAATGCTATATAGCATTTCTTGTAGGGTTCCTGATTGAAACAACTTAATTTCGTCTGCAACAAGGACCATTTTTTGGTAGGTTTCGCATATTACAGGTGAAACACAATAATATTAAAAATCTATATCAAATATTATAAGAAACAAATGTTAAATTCAGGAAAAGCTACCCAATGCTAACGTCAATGGTGTAAATTAATAATACTAAACTATACTACTGTTGTAATGTTTCCATTCTGAAATAAGATTTAATAATAATAAATAATGAAACTTGGGGACTCGCACCCTCCCCAAAACCTCGAAGCACTTGTACCTAGGACATCCTTGTATCCGCCATTCCACAACCATGGCTCCCCCCCCTGAGAAGGGTACTTGAATTTGTAATTAAATTTTGATTTTTGAATGTTATTGTTGGGTATCTACTAGGTTACTATGTTGAATGTTCAATGGTTTTGCTTTGTGTTGCAATTTTACTATGTTAAAGTATTTCGATTTGGTATGCTATACTGAAACATCATTTCATAACTAGTTCTATATATATAGTATACAATATCCCCTTGCTGTCCCACCCCTGTTGCCGTCCCCCCATTGTTCCAAATTGAGTCCTTTTGTCCCCCTAGCCCATTGAGAGTATTGCGATAATAGATATTTTCTATCCCCCCAGCGCGTTGAGATATTGCGATAATAGATAGTTTCTATTATCTCGTTTTAGTATCTAATGGTTATCTGTTGTAGTCTTTTATAAATATTAGAATGTTTCCAATATTTAGTTTTCTATTTCTAGAATAGAATGTTTCTATTCTTTACGATTGTTTCTTAAGGAAACATCGTTCAGTCTCTTGTATAAATTGATCTCTTGATCATTGTTTATAACAAACAAATATTTTCCAATTACTTTGTAATATGGTATTAGAGTCAACATCCTAAGTTTTTTCAGAAAATAACTATAATTTCTTGGTTGAAATTATTTGCTTTTTATTTCGAAATTATTTACATGCATATTTGCTTCCAACTTTCTCTATAATTCAACTAGGTTTTCCGTTCTGAGAGATTTGAATCCGCCGACTTCTCATTCTTGGTGGGTTTATTGAGAGCTCAACTGGGTGGTTGTCAGATTTTTCTGGGTGCCTCGATTGTCATGCCACAATTTTCGAGCCAGCCAATCCAAAAATTGACAACATATTCTTTGTGGGTATTTCAAGCTCTCTTCTGGGCCACTCTTCAAATTTTCTGGGTCTCTACTTTTTGAGGGTTGCATGTACTTGCATGTTGTTTGCATGTGCTGCTTTACCATGCAAAGTCTCGTGTTTTGTGTCCCTTAAAATTCTGGTGAGTTTTCATAATTTTTTCTCAAAAAAATAAAAATTTGATGGGTTTTCATATTTTTACCCAAAATATTCTTATGGGTTTTTATAAATTTTCCCTTAAAACTTTCTAATTCTGTAATTCGGAAAGATGTTGGGGATTCCTTTGTGGGTTTGCAATTTTTTCCTCAAAAATTATTAGTTGGGTTTTATTGTTTTTCTTAAAAAAAATGAAGCTTTCTAATGTTGGGTTTTGATTTATTTTTGACCTCAAAAATCATGTTGGGTTTTGATTGATTTTTCACCCCAAAAATCGTGTTCGGTTTTTTCGATTTTCTTCTAAAAATCATGGCTTTTTGTAGTTTGTTTTGGAGTATTATGCTCATCTACAAAGTTTTGGAGCATTATCCAAAGTACCATCAACAGTCTTCTCAACAAACATCCTCTGCTCCAGATTCAGAAGGCTCTTGGAAAAAGAACATTCAGTGCAACTATTGCCACAAGTATGGGCACATGAAGGTTGAATGTTGAAAGCGCTTAGCTGCCCTATGTAAGCAATTTGGTTTGCAGCCCACAACAAATAATGCAGAGCCCCTTGAGTAGACGAAATCTGCCTTCTACGCTTTTTGACAGCTTTGTGCTCTAGATAGATTAACCATTAAAGGAGGGTATTACAATAATAGATAGTTTCTATTATCTTTGTTTAGTATCTAATGGTTATCTATTGTAATTTTCTGTAAATATTAGAATGTTTTTAATATTTAGTTTTCTGTTTCTAGAATAGAATGTTTCTATTTTTAATGATTATTTCTTAAGGAAACATCATTCAGTCTCTTGTATAAATTGATCTCTTGATCACTGTTAATAACAAGCAAATATTTTCCAATTACTTCGTAATGGAGAGCAGTAGAGAACCGCATGTTGCTTGAGATTCCCTTGTGGTTACATCCACCATGGGTGTTGTTGGTGATGAGTTAGATGACAAGCATTATATTCAAAACTATGATAGTCAGCTATTGATTGAGGTGAGCACTTTTTATTGCCACTGCATAGGGAGTACTCATCACACTTTTTTTGGTCAACACATGGAGGATTTGATGATGCATCAATGTGGATTGGCTTCGAGGTTGGAGATAGTTGTGGTGTTGCAAACACCTGTGTTTTGTATGTCCACATAACAGATGGATGTGAGATCAATTCTCTTTGGGACTCGAGTGATGACAGGGTTAGCATTGTAGTTTGGGGCGGTTCCATTTGTTGGGTTCACCATTTTTGGCATGATGAAGTTGAGATCAGACTTCAGCAGCAGAAGTTTTGAGGATGTAATTCTTAGGAGGTTCCTATTGAGAGTTTGGATCCTTCTAGTGCATCAGGATTATGGACAGAGCTCACTGACGAGTTTCAGGTGTTTACACAGTGAGGAGTGCTATTACTTTGCTTGAAGTTTAAATATTTGCAAATTCCCTTGCCAAACTTGCCTGACAAAAAGCTTATTTTTTATATTAAATTTGTAAAGCAAAACCAAATCTTTCAAAAACATAATCATTTGCAAGTTGGTGGTTATATAAACCTTTGGGGTTACTACACAATAAGCTAATACTGGTTATAAAATATAAATATTGAATCAAAACATTCTTAAGAGATAAGAGATAATATATATACATACGTAGTATTAATTTTAGTTATAATAGTGAAATCAGAAGTTTGTATGTATATATATATATATAAAATTGTCAAATCAGAAATATATATACAACATTTATATATAGATTATTAATAATGAATTAGAACTATATATGGACTAATATATATTCTACATTTATATAAAATCTATCTGGTAATGATTATGAGTTTAGAACCATATATTTATAATTTATGTTACATCACACACACGCACACACATCTAATAACAATAATGGCATAGGGTTATATTTATGATATGTTATATATGTGTATATATCATTGATATATAAGACAATTACACACACACACTGATATGTGTGTGTGTGCAGCCGATTCCTAAAACACTCGCTAATACCAATAAGAAGATAGGTGTGCTTGTCAGTGATGAAGTGATACTGAGTGATGTAGGAAGATACTCCCAAGACGGGACAAGGACATATACCATAAATGCTGGAGGTTGTAGCCCCGATATAGGTAATGCATATATGTGTCACAAATTCCTTGTGGGAACCTACTCGCAAATGGTTTTCAAATGCCCACAAACACGTAATTTCCACATTTTCTTAAGGTTGTTGATTAGGAGAGGAGTAAGGAATTAACACTTATGTATTATAAACAAAGTTCCCAAAATCAGAATTGATAAAAAAAGTTCCCAAACTCGGAATCAGCTTGGAATCGGCAAGGCCGATTCGACTTGTGAATCGGCTATGACTCAGCTACAACTCGATAAAATGAAAAACCCCTTGAAATTTAGAGATTTTAATGGTTTAATACTTAATACTTGCACCTTTTATTGAATATAACTTAAAAACACTATAACATCATCAAATAGAAGATAACATGCATAAACAAGAAACTTAAATGATTAATCCATCACATGCGTAAAATGTAAATTTTAGCTGAAGTAAATTGAAAACATAAGATCATATGACATGTCACATAGATATATAGAATTATAAATGTTGTGAAATCATCATTGTATGTAAGATCCATAAAACGAATGACATCAAATCATAAATGTATGTAAGATCCATGATGATGAAAGTGAAAAGGTAAGATTGTGAACAAAAAACAAGTCTCTTTGCTCAACTCTAGCTCAAGCCTCATCCTCATCCTCATCATCATCCTCAAGTTCGGCTGCAACCTTAGCCTTAGCCTCTGAGTATCCTGTTTGCCTACTAGCCAGGCATCTAAGGTAGGTCCTAGAGGCCCAAGTAGCCATAGCCCTAGCATTGTATGTAAGATCCATAAAAGGAATGACATCAAATCATAAGTGTATGTAAGATCCATGATGATGAAAGTGAAAAAGTAAGATTGTAAACAAAAAACAAGTCTCTCTGCTCAACTCTAGCTCAAGCCTCATCCTCATCCTCATCATCATCCTCAAGTTTGCCTGCAACCTCAGCCTTAGCCTCTAAGTATCCAGTTTGCCTACTAGCTAGGCATCTAAGGTTGGTCCTAGAGGCCCAAGTAACCATAGCCCCAACATGTGGACTCAAACAACACCAACAAAGCATGTGTCTATGGTTGTGCATGCACGTGTTTGTTTGCTAGAATGTGCTCTATCCTCCTTTGCCATAACCGCAACCTCAGCCACTTTGACTTTGGATCGATCTCCTACAGAATGAACAAAGACAAGATCATTCAACCTCTGCTCAAACAACATATTTTGCCTCTTCGAGTGGAAATGCTCAAACATGTACCAATTGCACTCACATCCAGAAGTGTTGCCTGGCTGACTCAAAATACGAATGACAATTTTTGAAGATTTGGGGCTGAGGGCCCAAACATTTGCCACCATCTATATGAAATAAAGTAAAATAAAAACAATTAGTCTCATTTACAAGTACAACTTTAAGGCTAAATTACAAAATTAAAAATTAAAATGCATAACTTATAAGCCATAAACTTAAGAATTTATTATTTTTACAAAGGTGTAATAATGTTTGAGCATCCATGCACATCCTCCTAGAGAAAATTGCCCCTTCTTATTATTATATTTGCCTAGCTCAATGGTTGTAGCTGAGGCATTGCCATCACTACTCAACTTTTGCATCGCTGAATTTAAGCTGGTTAGATCCTTCTTATCCACCTTGAAGTCAGGGAGGAACCAAAATGCTAGATTCAAATTATAAGTTGCTACGTGGATGGGCCTATGGAGCTGATTCTACTATCTCCTATCAATGATCCCAAGTGGGGGCATACTTCTTCTGCACTTCTACATATTGGGCTCTAATGGCCTCCTTGGCCCTATCCATGCCCTCATATATATAGCCCATAGTGGGCTTCTCCCCTTCAACAACTTGTAGGAGACATACATGGGGTTCAATGACTTGCAATTATATTCAAAAAAATATTAGAGTTACATAAGATAAGATAACAATATTAATGTCCAACAAGAAACCACAAGGGTTTATGGGACTGAGCATACAAACAAAGGAGCCGACCAAAGTAGGTTCACCAAATGGTGTCTTAGAAGAAACAAAACAAGAGACACAACCAGAAAAACCAAGGTAAGGATTAAGGATCATTCCTTGATATGAAGAAGTCAGCCATAGAAGGGTAGAGCCGTGAACGATCAAGAGCCACGGATCCATGTCGGTAGCCACTAGATAGGTGTCGCTGCCTGGAAGGATTGGTACAATGCCAGATCGATCTGGAGTGAATAGTGCTGGATGGCCTTTTTGCCCCTCGTGGAGAAGAAAGGTGAGAGAAAAAGGCGATGATGAGCTGTTCTGAAATATGGCCCTGAGGTATGAATGACTGCATGGTATGTTCTCGGAGTTGGGTGGCCTCTTGTAGGTAAAGTGCAAGGCACCGTTGGTCAATATAAGTAAAGAATGCTGAAAGAGAAAAGCAATCTCTGAATAGGCAATAAAATCTCCCTTTGATCTCATAGTAGATATTTGATCTCATAGTAGATAGGATAGTGAAATATAAAGTGAGTCTTAGTCTCCACTTCAGCTAAAATACACAGTCGATAGATACGGTCCTCTCTAACCATATGGTGGTCAGTCTGAACCCGAAGACGATGAGAGCCAACATTGAATGAGTACAAAGAGAATCTCAAAGCGTGACTCCAACGTCAATACAGATAAGCAAGGTGGACAATAATATCATTTTGGATCTCAAGAAAATGCTCAACATAGAAGGCCATCTTCGAACGTAATCCACCAGGAGGATTACGCCCGGTAGTGATAATGTATTTTCTATAAATATCCTGTCTGATATTCTCATTCAATTGCTGACATGAAGGAAGGAGGTGAGCAGGAGCATCCAATGAAAACTGGTAAGGAGGGAGACGATAAATCTCGATCCTAATCGAACTCAAGAGAGAGGTGGCCTGAGCATACCAACAACGAGATCTAGTGCTAATATCAGATCTCATAATTGTAACAGAAGAACAATATGCCAAATGAGAATATTTGTGTTGGTCAACAACCGAATCCGTAAAGCCTCAAAGCCCATGGAGAAATCGGGTCAAGTAAAAAATGGCCACAAGTTTGAAAGTATGAGCTCCAAACTCGGCTAAAACAATGTTGTGGGGGATGAGTCTATGACATCTGATGATATGCCATAAAAGCAAGGTCTGAACACGCTCAATAGAGGCCCAATTGGAAGCAAGAAGAGAAGGTCCCCAAACCATCGAGCCATAGAGAATAGTCGGCCAAATCAAGGAGTCAAGGAGGGATGACTTGGACAAAATGTCCTGAAAATGGTGTCTTAAACACTATCTCTCGAGCACGGACAAAGAGCCCATGCCCTTACTAACTCTTGACTGAATAGCCAGTTTCAGGCTGAAGCGTGGTCCTGAGAACTTCACCCCTACATACATGTAAGAAAAAGTAATCTCGATCTCCTGACCTTGAAAGAAGAAATGAAGGTGAGAGGTCTTCAAACAATTAAAGATCATGACCTGAGTCTCGGCCAAATTGACCACGAGCTGACACTGATCACAGAAAGAAGCAAAACCATCAAGGAGTCTCTGCAAACTGTCAAGAGAAGAGGCCAAGAGAACAACATCATCAGCAAACAGAAGAATGGATTATTAAATAATTAAATACTAAATACTAAATGTTGAATTGTAATAAATTTACCTTCAATATTTCTTTAGAAGGTGCCCAAAAACTATCCTCATCAAAGACGCAACTCACGAGATCTATCCTTGCACTGGTTGTAGCAAAGGAAGAGGAAGTCCACTCCTATATGACAACCATCCCCCTCAATTCTTCTCTTGATGTCAACAAGGATTGCAGTGTTATGAAATTGGAGGCAAATCTCGTGATACCAAGACAAGCTAATTCCCTTTGCCCTATGTGTCTCCTCACTACGTTGAGGACCAATGCATGATTGTAGATAAATTCACAAATATTTTTGCCCCTTTCTATGCATGATTTGACCCACTCAAGCTTACAAATGTCCTCCAACATGAGGTCAAGGCAATGGGTTGCACAAGGAGACCGAAATATTGTGGGGTGCCCCTCCATCAAAACTTTAGTTGCAACAATTTTAAATTTATTAGAGATTACATATGTTAAGAAACTTATAAATTAGATTAAGGAAAGTTCAAATAAATTTATAGATGTCTTTCCATCAAAATTTAAAAACTTAAAAGTTTACCTGCAACAACATAATTTGTTACATTATCTGTTGCCACTTGCAACACATTCTCTTCCCCAACCTCTGCTATGACTTCTTCAATAACCTCACATAATTTTGTGGCGTTTTTAACATGAGCTAAAGCATCAATAGATTTGAGGAACATGGTGGATCATACAAAATTTAAATAGAGAAAAATAATTAATTATCATGGACCATTATCAATCAACAAATCAAAAATTAAATTATTCAATCACGATTTGCAATGAATGTAAGAATGTAGAATGATCAATCATCTCCATAGGAAACAATAAAATTTAGGAGTGTTCTATTCCTCATATCAGTCCAACCATCAGTCATAATGGTTCAACCCTTTTTGGTCATGCCTTTTGGTGGTCCTCTATCTCAAGCTTCATATCCTTTACCATTTCATCAAAGAGGTAGCCACTCAACTCAACATCAATAAGGGCTTTAAAACCAACACCACAAATAATTACAATATCTATCATGCCTTGTCATTAAGGAGACCTGTCACAAATAGATTATGATTAGATGACAAATTATTATGTAATATGGATTTATGATTACACAAGTAGAAATAATAAAAATTTAACTTTAAATTTAAAGAAAACAATTAAAAAGGAATTAATTACCTAGCTGCAATAAATAAAATGTCGCAAAAGTACCAAAATTTGTAAATTTATTTTCTGGCAGCATCATGAATCTCCTTGGTCCAACCTTTGCTCTTAAGCGAGGGTTTTGCACCAGGAGTAGTGTGCGGCACAAAGTAACTATCCAATCTCAAGTACTGCACTCTAGGTCCAAATGTAATAAGGTTAGTATCAGTAGTAGAACGACTAGCGCTAACACTAGCACTAGGATGAAAGGGAGGCTAGAAAGAACCCTTTCTAACACAACTTGCGGATGTGGGAGCATGGGAGCCAATAACACTTCATTGTTGAAGTCGTCTTTTCTTATTTAACTTCTCGTGTTCATATGTCTCTAATTGCACATAACAAAAACTTTTTGCCTCAACAGTTTGTTGCATGCACAAGGTAACATCGTGTCTAGGTATGCCAACAATATGGTATTTGAATCTATAGATGCCACCGGAATTTACATTTTCACAAAACATACATTTTGTTTGATGTTTTTTTCTTTGAGGAAATTCATTGGTATATTTCCAAGCCTCATCCTTTTTAGGCATCGTGAAAAATAAGAGTTAAGGTTGCTGCAATAAAAATATTCAAATTCTTACAAAGTTAAACAATAAACTAATTAAAAAACCAGCAAACCCTAATTTTTTTTGAGAAAATTATAAATACATGTTTACAAATTTGTTCTAAAAACATTGTAGGATTTCCAATTTTGCACTTTGCAATGTAATAAAAAACATTCAAGATTTACAAATTAAAACTAAGAAAATTTAACAACAAATGAAGAATACAAGTCAACACCTACCTCTTGTAAATGAGTTGAGTGTTTCTATTGACTTCTTAATGCTCCCAATGCAAACTTATGGTCTCCCCAAAGTGATTTGTGATTTCTTTGATGCTCTTCTTTCTTGCTGGTTGCAAACCTATGGTTTCTCTTTTCTCTTCCTCTCTCTCACATTTTTCCTCCCTTCTTGTCATACTAAACAATTAGAAGGTCTTTCAGGGTAATAAGGAAATGGGATGTTAAAAAAATTAGATAAAAGCATGTGATTTTTTTTTGTTTTTAACTTATCCAATAAGTCTTCCATATGACCGAGTAATGCTAGTGATTTCTGGTGATTTTTGACAAGTTGCCTAACTTGGCAATTCATGGCGAGTAATTACTGAGATGTTACAATGAGTTAGAAAAACTTGGCTTGGCTTGTTCGTATTGTTGAATCACCAAAATCGCCTGAATCACGACGATTCTGGAGACTCTGATTATGATTCAATGATTGTTCCTTAATTTGACTCAAATACCTATGAGTGAATGTTAATCCTTGGGCAATTGGCATTCTCTTAGTAGGGAACATTATAGGTTGCCATTTTGAAATACAATCCAAACCCTAAGTGGAAATCTTAGAGCAAATTAAGGTTGGTCCTAGTTAGGGACATTACAACTATTGGAGAGTTTTCTACATCATTTGGTAGTTGGTGAAGGCGATTTTTCTTCCTTTAAGTAATCCATTTTTTTTAGCTAGCATCTATAACAGATTGAATATCACATTCTTCTTGTGGATTACTAGTAGCTATTCATGACTTCAATATTAGTATTTTTAATATTAATATTTCTGAGCTATTTTTTCGTTCTTTTGGTTTTCCTTTTCACAAGATCAAGTGTCAGAATAAATTTTCTAGAGCAATACTTAAAAATGCATAATTGCACTTCATCTATACCCCAAAAAATGTGATCCCATGTTGTAAAATGTTTTCCAAGTTACAAGGTGTATAAAGTGATGAAAGAGCAACTTGAGTTGTAATTTTACATTACCAAAACATAATTAGGCATATTTAGGCACAAGCAGGTTGAATAAAGTGAATGTTCTTTGACGAATTTGTCAGTTCGGGTTCTTTTCCAAGTTCGAAGTTCGAGAACCGGTTCGCAAGTTCAATAAAATTTTGGAAAGGGGTTTGGGTTCGTTTGGGTGGGTTAGTACAAAAACATATATATATATGTATGTATGTATGTATGTATGTATGTATGTACATTTTTATGAAGCATGAGTTATAATTAGAATGTAGCATAGTAGCATAAACACATTTAAAGTTTAAACAACAAAAAATTTAAAACACCAACCACACACCAATCACACTAAGAACCTAAACACACCCTAGAATTCATTGTTTTTATAAAGTTTTAAAGATATCCATGCTTTATTTTGCCATCTAGTTCCCTTTTCCTCTCCTTCTTGGTCTTCATTGATACCTATCCTACTGCATCCGGTCCCATATATCATACAGTTATTGAAAACGATATTTGTAAAATTATACCTTTACAAAAATAGCATTTACACAATTGAGTGACAAGAAAATCCAAACAGTCCTGTGAATTGGACTAATAGCATCATCAAAAGAATGATATATCGTGCAAATTAAAAACAAAAATAGAAAAGACAATTCTTAAGATTCAAAGCAGCATTCGGAATAGTAAAATTGAAAATTTTCTACCACAACGATCCTTGTTCCATAAGCTATTATAAAAATCAAATCTGTACTGTCTACATCACATATAATATTGAAGCAAGCTGTGTACTATAAAGTAGAAAACAGATAGCAGAACGTGAAGAAATCTAAGGGTGTTAAGCAATAACTAAGAGTCTTGATATACAAACCTCATAAGTAAATCTTCATCACAATAATAAAAGAATCTCATAAAAATGATTCAGCTTAGTTGCAAGTTCGAAATTTGAAGGTGGTTCGCCCAGGTTCGAACCAGATCGAACCAGGGGTGCAAAAATCACACCCTGGTCAAACCAAGTTGGAATTGGACCTGAACTTCGAACCAGTTCGAACTTTCCTGGGTTCGGGGTGGGGGGGGGGGGGGGGGGAGGTACCTGTGCAACTTATGTGTTTGATCACGAGTCTCATTTCAGCTGAAATGAAAGCTTATGAAGGTGCCATAATGAAGAGGGCATAGAAGGTTTGGGCAATAGTAACTTGTGTTAAGACAACCGGGGCTACAAAACAACTTTGTAATGTATAGTTCTTTTCTCCTTTTAGGGTTAGGAGTTTGAGATTACTTCCTCTTATATGTATCTCGGTGTGAAGTTCTAGGGGCCACGTTTTAGCTTGAGACCAACCATTTAGTCCAGAGTTAGTTAGGGCATGGGTTCCTTGACTTTGGTGGAAAGATAGTGCTTTAGACATCATTTCTATGATATTTCATCCAAGTTGTCCCTTTTTGACTCCTTGGTTCGTCCAATAGTCCTCTTTGGCTCGGTGGCTTGGGGGCCTTCTCTTATTGCTTCTGATTGGGCTTCTATAGAGAGGGTCTAGATGTTAATGTTACGACGTAACATTAGATGTCATAGATTCACTCCCCACAGCATTGGCTTAGCTGAGTTTAAAGCTCATCCTTTCAAACTTGTCGCCATTTTTGACTTGATTTGGTTTCTTCATCGGCTTTGTGGTTTTATGAAGTCGGGGGTTGACCAGCACAGATACTCTCATCTTGCATACTATTCTTTTGTTGAGATTATGAGATCTAACACCTCTACTAGATCTCACTGTTGGTATGCCCGAGCCACCTCTTTGCCGGGTTCGATTGGTATTGAGATAGATTGTCTTCCTCCTTATCAGTTTTTACTTGATGCTCCTGCTCATCTTCTCCCCTCACGTCAGGAGTTGAACGAACATGTCAGACAGGATATTTACAGACAGTACATTACCACTACCTGGAGTAATCCCTCGGGAGGTCTTTGACCTAGGATGGCATTCTATGTTGAGCATTTTCTTGTGCTTAAGGATAGTCTTATTGCTCGCCCTGCATATCTCTATTGGCATTGGAATCATGCTTTACGATTTTCCTTAGGCTCATTCAAGGTTGGTTCTCACTGCCTCTGAGCTCAGACTGATCACCATATGGATCGGGCTGATAAGATATGCCAATTGTGTTCTTTGGCAGAGGTTGAGATTGAGATCCACTTCATTTTTTGATGTCCTCTCTACTACGAGATCAGAGGGAGATTTTGTTGCCTTTTCAGAGATTGTTCTTCTCTTTCGATGTTCTTCGGTTATATTGATCACCGCCGTCTTGCACTTTATCTTTAGGAGGCCACCCATCTTCGAGAGATTACCTTGTAGTCTTTTATACCTCAGGGGTATACTTCAGATCAGCTCATTACTGTCTTTTTCTCTCCCCTATCTCCTCCATAGGGTTTGAAAAGGCGTCCTAGTACTTCTCATTCTAGATCTATTAGACACTACACCAGTCTCTCCAGGCAATGACAATCATATAGTGGTTCTGTACGGCAGTCTAAGACTATGGATCGTCCATGGGCTTACCCTTCTATTACTGACTTCTTTGTGACAAGGAAGGACCCTTAGTCCTTACCTTGTCTTCTTTCTTGTTCTGTTTCTTGCTTTTGTTTCTTCTCAGTCATCGTTTGGTGCTTCTGCTTTGGTTGGCTCTTCTGTTGTAGGCTCAGTCCCATAAACCTTGTTGGTTTTTGGTGGACATTAATATTATTATCTTATCCTATCTTATCTTGCAGAATTTATTTACATTATCCATATAATTTTGCAGAAAAACCATAGAGAGAGGAAATTGACAAATTCCTTTTTAAAAATAAAATGGTAAAAGAATATTTCCTATTCCAGCTGCAGATGCAAAATGGAGCCAAACACTTTTAAACTGTCATCGGGATCACAAAATCAATGGCATCCTCAGCTCGGGAATCAAGAAGGTTTTTATGGTGGCTGGCTTTGGAATGCTAATCCGAAGCAGCTGCTAGGAAGTGCAACTGCACCATTTCTAGAGAAAACATGCAAGGAAATTATAGTCCATCCTCATGTCTTGGAAAAATAGGTCTCTCTTCTTGCAATATTTATGTAGTGAGATGGTAGCTTGTTTTCTTGTTCAATTGTATATTCTTGATAATCTTGTGACTATCTTGATAATCTTATGACTATATACCTTTCGCACGTGGGATTTCATGCGATTGGTCTGCACCTCTCTTTGTTAGAGTTTCCTAAACTCTTAATTTTTGATATAATTCTTTTCTTTGTCAAAAAAGAAAAATGCCTTTGTTAGTACAATTATTAACATTCAAAAACATGTTGATATACACGGATATATGAGCTGCTCATAACAATAAAATCACTCCACCGAAAAAGGGAATTGTTAGATTCAAATTCTTAGGATAATACGTATACATATATTATATTTTATAAATCTTGCAAACAGAGGGATAAAATGGCTTCTTTCACATTGATAATTTTTAATCAATTTGAAAGATAAAAATGGTTGTAGATTACTTTTAATTGATTAAATCTTGCATCTCACAACTTCTATTTTTTTACTCATTGATCTCCTTCACAAGCTTTCGAGAAAATCAAATAAAGCAAGAAAAATATTAAAGTTCCTAGAAACACAAATTTAACTTCTAAGTATGAAAACAAGATCTATAATGAGTAATTTGTAAGGATGGCATTTATTTGGCTTTAGAGGGACGAAGGAAGGTGAGGAGACTTCATCATTATGATGGCTATCCATAATATCTATTGGAGCCTGTGGTTCGATGGCTATCC
This sequence comes from Cupressus sempervirens, assembly GCA_028749045.1. Classification (NCBI taxonomy): domain Eukaryota; kingdom Viridiplantae; phylum Streptophyta; class Pinopsida; order Cupressales; family Cupressaceae; genus Cupressus; species Cupressus sempervirens. The sequence goes on from CM053788.1 coordinate 224,324,165, forward strand.
ATAATATCTATTGGAGCCTATGGTTTTTCTTTTCGACATCTTTGTTTTCACCATCTAACTTGTTGCCACATGAAATTTTTTATTTTCTTATTCAACTACTCAATATCTTGCTTTCATAATATCAAATGGATTAGAATTCCACATGTTTCCTTTTATTCTTTTTACCTTACAAAAGTAGAGCTCCAAGTTCTGCAACATTCATGGAGTATGTTCTACCATTTCCCATTAACAACTTCATAGGTTATTTTCATAAATGCTGAATTTGATTCGTGTGCAAATTTGGTTTTCAAAAATTGAACATGGGTTTCCTTTATAGGCTTCAGGGTTGGATTTTTCTATATATGCAGGTCTATCTATTCTATTTTTGAATTTGATGCTTTCTTCTAATGAATTATGAACATTGTATGCCTATAGCCTTATTTCCACACTAAAGCTTATCTGAAATAATTGGATGTTTTATTACCATTTTGGTTTTAATATTCTACTACTTTTAAAAAATTTCGTTGCTAAACTCGAATGCAAACAGGAGCCTGGATACAAGTGCATCAATAATTATAAGATTTGATTAAAAAGTTATGTAAATAGGCTTAGCTGCTGAGGGGAACCGTGATCTTCATCAACGGGCTGAGGATGGTGGTGTGGAGGACAGCACAATAATAAGCTATTTACCTACTTATGAAGAGAATGAGATAATGGGTAATGTCTTCTATCCACCATATGCAGTGATAGTACATATATGTATAGTGTTCTAGACGACCGAGGATGAGAATGTTCACGATTAGTGGTAATGTTTGCACTTCCTCTTCAATCCTCCATGTAGAATGCTTTAGGTATATGCTTCTAATTTTTTATGACTGTTATATAAGCTTATCGACTAGTGGGTCCTCCATCATGTTCCTGAGAATATTTGCTCGACTAGTGGTGGGACACCTTGTCTACGTGGCATTCACATTCACTTTGCAGGCATCTCTATATTTTTAACTTGTTTCCCTTTTACAATACTTATGCTACTGTGCCCTCTATCCACTTTAATAACATGGCTTTTATATGCCATTAAGGGGTTGTGACCCATTCAATGATGTCTGTTAGTTCATGGCATTTGATTTAAATATATTTAAAATATGTTGAGGAGCCGTAACTATTGTAAGTTAAGGGTGTAGATTTGATCTTTGATAAATATATTGAGTAATATAGTTTATAATGATAATACTTTGAATATATCTATTGTGTTTTCCATTAATAATTAGTGGTGTATTAGACGACTTATAAATCTTTATCTTTGATTTATGACAATATATTTAACTTTATAGGTTTGTATTTATTTAGATTTTATCTCAAGTAGGTGATATTACAAGGACATCACAATAACAAGCTATTTGCCTACTTTATGAAGAGAGTGAGATAATGGGTAGTGTCTTCTATCCACTCTATGCAGTGATAGTACATATATGTACAGTGATCTAGATGACTGTGGATGAGAATGTTCATGATTAGAACCTAAGGTTGACAATTCCATAGAATTTGTCATCTCTAGTGTGCATCTAGTCATCCAGAGGTTGAATGCAATGATATAAACAACACAAAGAAGATCCAGATATACTGGAGAACGTTTATAAAAGCAAATAGAGAATAACATCATGAGGACTCAATGGCTGGAGTATGCCAAGATACTTTATGAATGTGAGTTGGGGAACATAGAACCCCATTAACTAAGTCCACAATTGATCTATCCAAGGCATAAGGAGGTTAGCTGCAGGTAAAGTCCAAGATATTGTTGGGCTGCAAGATGAATACATAAAATGGGGGGTTGATATTCTTGCGCCTCATATCAATCGTGTCTTCAACAATGTCAATGAGGATGGTTTCTCTAAAAAATGGACTAGTGTAGTGATACCACTTCACAAAAGTGGAGACATAAACAATCCTTCAAATTATTGGACTATCATGATCAATCCCCTCCTTGACAAGTTATTCGGCAGCATGGTAGAATGAAAAATCAGTGAATGGGCTGAAATAGAGGGAAAAAGAGCAAATGGGTTGGTGGATTTTAGAACGAAGCATTCCACTATCGATCATGGGGTCACTTTTAGATACTTGGTTGAAAAAATATGGGATACCCAGGGGGCTGAGGCCTTTTGGTGTTTTGAGGACTTTAAAAAAGCTTTTGACACAATGCCACATAACAAACATTGGATAGAATGGAAGAATTGGAAATCCCTAAGGAACTTAGGACTGCGGTACATAGATTATATGAGCGGGTTAAGGCTAAAGTTAGAACCATAGATGGGCTGTTTGAATGCTTTGGCAACAACATTGGGATCAAAAAGGGGTGCCTGCCATTGCCTACCTTGTTTGGGCTTTATATTGACAATTTGAGATAATGGTTAAAAAGGGCCAGTGGTGAGGGGGTGCAAAGCAATGTGATAAAACTACTTTTGTATGTGGATGATCTCATCATAATTTCTAAGACGACTAATGGTTTGAGAGAACACATGAAGGCATTGGAAAGCTTTTATCAAGAGGTGGGTATGCAAGTGAGCACCAGCAAAATCAAAGTTATGATTTTTCTCGTTGAAGAGAAATAGGAGGTCCTCAAGTACGTTTCTCTTTGAGGGTAATGCTCCAAGATTGCGAGTGATTACAAATATTTGGGAATCGATTTTCAAAACAAACTCAGTTGGGAAATATATAGAACAAAAAAAATTCAAGGGGAGTGGAAGGTGCTGTATACTACAAAATAAGTGTAGCAATGCCGAATTATGGGATTGGAAGACCAAGAAAATGTTATTCAGTCTGCTTGTCACCGCGATGGTCTTGTAAGGTGTGAAATTTGGGGTAGAAGTATGTCAGATAAAAAATGGAGATAGGTTGAAAGAATACAAAAGCAGTCAGATAAAAAATGGAGATAGGTTGAAAGAATACAAAAACACTTAATCATTAATAGCTTCAAAATCAAGACCACTGTGCCTTATGAGATCTTATTGGCCGAAGCTGGTTCATTCCACTTAGAAGCTGTTGCGGTGGTCTGGCTACTATGTTACTTAAAGAAAACTCAGGGTACGGAAAGCCATCATTGGTCTAATTTAGTGACAAGGGAAAAGCTTAATAAGAGAAAAGGCAAGTGGACGAATCAAAATGTCAAGTGGATGCAACAATGGGATGTTAACATTCCTAGGTGTTCGGCTAGTAATGAAGAAATAAAGAAGGTTGTTCATGAAAATTTTCATAGTATCATATGGACAAGGCACAAGTGGCGGAAAAAATCCTATTATATCAAAGAATTTAATCCCACTGCAAACCACGAGGAAAAATCATATATAGGAGCAGCCATTGAATGGAGAGAAAAAATGCTTATAGCCCAGCTTAGAATAGGTACTCATAAGTTAAGATGTGAAGTGGGTAGATGGTGGGTGCCAAAATAGGAATGGGAAAACTGGACATGCTTATTTTGTGACATGGAGGCTATTGAGACAGAGCATGATTTTGTCATGGATTACTCAGCGTACAATGAGATCAGATCCAGGTATGGGGAGATTTTAGAGAACCGCATCTTGGACTACTTATTTGAAGAAAAGGAGTTGGGCAAAACTGCAAACCTGATTATCAAAATCCACCGATGAAGAGACGAGTTAGTCAAGAGGTTACAACTTGTTTAGGTTCTTTCCCCCTTTTTCGGGGCTGTGTGCTTGCGTGTAGTTCCCATAGGCTGCTTTGGCGTCACGGACGTTATTAAAATCTTTCATTCATTTATGTAGAACAATTTCTTTCTGGAATCATTGGTGGTTCACCTTCCTATAGATTGTAGGTTTGGCTTAATGATGCACATTATGCAGGTTTACCTCTGGGGCAACACCAATTGGTAGAAAAGGTGGCAGCAAAAATGTACCATGAATAGATGTTGCTGACTAAGCATCAACCCACACCGCAAAAATTAGAAGAGTACTGACTTGAATTAGTTTTTCTGTGAAATGTTGTACGAGTGCTACCAACTTGCAAGGTGGATAACACTGCCCCATGGGCACTAGTTTGTAATGTGGGCCTTTGCATGAAACCATCTGTGCTAACAAAGTTTGTTATCTTCATGTCTTCAGCTAGCTGCAGAAGCATAACTTATTTTTGTTGAATGTTGTACTACTTACCCTGATCATCACATAGTTCATCTTTGACAACTCAAAGAATATGATGTGTGCAATGGAATGTATGCATGTTGGTGGTATCAACAATTTGTTTTTTGGGTTGTTTGTAAATGCCCAAGATCAAGGATTCTGAGCTGTTGCAGACTCAAAAAAGGTTAAAAAATATGGCTTGATAAAATTCACATGTAATACTTAGTGAATTAATAACTCCAGATGTTATGGTATGGTGACCATAGTGGAAAGGCTTGATCTTCATGTGTATGGGCCTTTTTGAAGCACTCTTCACCTTATTCAGAACATTGTAATGTGTGGAATGTGCTGAATGATATATATGGAGTGGAGAAATCCATTAGAGAAGTTAACATGCAATGCAGTATGGCTAATCATCAGTACCATTTGAAAACATACTGCATTGAGGATACTGGCCTAGGCTTCATACGATGAATAATGATAAATTATCTCTATTTTGAGAGAGGAATTGAAACTGGTTGTTTTTTACCTTCGATATAACTTTTTGGTGAAGTGATAAGCTTGTTGAGAGTATTTAAGTAAAGGGCAAATCATAATGACAATGTGTGCTTGTTATCATTGTGCTAGAGTAAAATTTTAATCATAGGAGATGGGATATAGGTCTCTATATTCAATATGTCTTTCCAAGCAGCGTGTCTCTCAAGTTATTCTCAAATTTGTAGTTTATAAAAATAATTTGAGTCACCAAGGCAAAAAGAATGGTAGTTTTCAGGCTACTGTCCTCTCAAATTTATTATTTTTATAAAAGACATTTAGTTTACCAGCTATACAGACATTTTTTTTTTTTTTTTGAGATAGTGGTGTGCAACTGTATAACTAGTTTTGGTAGTTGTGATTGATTGAGTTGGCTGAGTCATTAGTTGAATTAGTTAGCTCTGATTTGAGCCACAGATGAATGCTAGTTACAATGCACATTGATTTGTTCTCAAGTTGATAGAAAATTTTCCCCTTTATATTGCTAATGTTATATTTATCTATGCTCTAGCCTCTAAATATCATGTGATTTATTTTGCCAGGGCTCTTTCCTATCAAATCATTTGTAGGCCATAAGAATGCTATTTTTACAATTGCTTACGGTAAGTGACATTCCATTATATTGGAAAACCAGTTTTGTTTTATGTTGTCTGAGAGCATGCTAACAATGCCTTCTATTGTATTATGTGGGGTCTAGGTTTAGGTTAGCATTTCTTTCCTTTTCATGATATTTTCTGTTGGAGCTCTATTGGGCCTGAATTGTTTGTTTTGGTAGTTTACTAATGCTATGTATGTTGTCAACTAGATGAAAAACGTAATCAGCTTGTTAGTGGTGGAAAGGATGGTTTTATTATCACTTGGACTGACAATGGTGAGGTATGTTAGTTTTAACTTTTGTTTTGGACTGAATGATAGCTAATTTTTGTTGAAATATAACTAAAGATATGCAAATTACATATTTAATGATAAAAAGATGTCACTGATGTGATTGCACATTTGAATGTGCATCTGGAGAAAGAACTAGTATTTAAATTTAACGTAGCGTTTTGAGGATTAGTGTTTGTGAGTATTACTGAGCTTTTCAATTCTGCATATCATTTATGAAATCAAGTAGTAGTTTTATAATTCATACTAGGTGCTTCTTGCTGTTTACCTTTAATTCTTCTTAGTGGCTCACTCAATTTTCTTTTATTTGTCATTTATTGCACTTGTGTTTGATCAATCTTGGCTTTTCCTCATATAACATGATGTCACTTCATTGACCCCCTCATATAATAAAATATTTTGTCATTTAACTTGTTTAAACATGTTGTCCTCAATTTTGTCTTCACAAAATTGAGACAATCCTACAGATTTCTCGTATGGATTCGTAGGCTCATCATCCTCTGTTTTATAGCATCAATAAAGTATCATAAAGATGATTCATTATCCATGAATTGTACTCTGTGTTGTTCTATCAATGCATTCTTTTGAAGGTTTCCATTGATTTGAATCCCAAACTTGTTTACTAGTGAGCATTTTCTGACTGCAAAAGCTCACCTTTTGGCAATCCTTCGTGTCCTTTCTTTGTTTTTCTTTGTGTTGTAAATAGGTTTTAGTCTTGTTTTTGGGTTAGGTGAATAACCCTCGGAATTCTGCTCGTTTCAAGCTAGTAGTCAAAATTGGAGTCGCCTAGCTCAAGTTATAGGGGAAAAAATGGGAATTTTCAAGGGAACTGCATATCTTGATTAAAAAACCTCTAAAAATTGGGTTTTTTATTGGTGAAAGCATGATATAAAATTATATTTGATATTTAAAGTGTTAAAATTTCAACTCATTCTAAGTTGATTTGACTATAATAGTTCGGATAATGATGGGGTTACTTATGATAGGGATGTTAGTTCTCATTTACACCCTTACTATAGCAGCTATCTATAATGTCCCCACTTTAGCAGTTGACCAAATGTGTGTGTGTGTTAGCCTAGTTCTACACGGTCTCGAGGGCTAACAAAGGGTTTAAAGGGGTCTTAGAGTGTTTTGGCCTAGTCATCTCCAGTTTGGGCCAAAATGGAGTTGATTTACTCAGTTTCAGGCATACTTACTATTTTTAGTAAGTCAGTAAGATACAAGGGAGGATAGTTTTGGTGATTGAAATTGATACTCCTCAGTGAGAGCTTTCCGACAAGCTATCACATGCCTCAAAGATTATACGGACGTGAGGATGAGACACATGCCTAGAGCAGGAGGGAGGAATCAAAACTTTGAGTTGAGAAAGAAAGTTGGAAAACTTTCTTTATCTTATTATGATGCTTCAGGGAAGATGGCTACACGAGCTTGGGTGCAGAAGCTAGATACATACTTCCAGCTGAAAGCTATGCTTGAGAAGGAGGCTATCAAGTATGCGGCTATTCATTTGGATGGTCCAGCGCATGAGAGGTGGCACCATGGCATGGTAACCTTGGGATATAATCAAATCACATCTTACGAGGAGTTCACTAGGAGACTCATAGAGAGATTTGATACCAAAGATCCCAAGTTACAATTTAAGGAGTTGGCACAACTCAAGCAGTGGGGATCAGTTGAGACATACATCAATGATTTTTAGAGGTTAGCTGTGTTGGTTACAAATATTTCAGAGAGGAGATTAGTAGTGCTATTTATGGATGGACTCTTAGATCCCTTGAGGGGTTGGGTGAAAGGGCATGACCCGACTATATTACAGGAGGCCACTAAGAAGGTTTGTGACTTAACAGCTTCTTCTTTTAAGAGCAAATTTCAGCCTAGGGATTTCACATATGAAGAAGGATAAGGATAAGGACAAAAAACCTTATTACCACGATGCGCAACCAAAAGGGGATAATAGGAAGTTGGATAATGACACCCTGAATGAGTTGAGGAGGAAGAACTTGTGTTTTCATTGTGGAGAGCCTTGGGACTTATCTCATAAGTGCCCTCTCAAGGCTAAGGCAAATCAAATGGAGTGTTTTTCAGCGGAGGAATCACAGTCAGAGGGGTAGGATCAACACTTTGATTCGGATGAGAGTAGCACTCTAGAGGAGAATATCATTCCTAAGGACCACGATTGACAAGGGCTCAAAAGATGATCACATTTAGGGTCAAGAGAACTATCCAGGGGCTGAAAGTGATCTCTCTCATTGATATTGGGGCTACACATAACTTCATAGATCCACGACTGGTAGCTAGAAGAGGTTTACAGATTGAGGAACATGCTGGCTTTAGAGTCATGGTAGCTAATGGTGACAAATTATTATGCACTTAGAAGATATCTAATCTTCACTTCAAGTTTGGAGATGGCTATGAGTTGGAGGATAAGTTCTATGAAGTAGACATGAGAGACTATGATGTCATCCTCGGCATGACATGGATGGCCTCGCTAGTTGAGTTTGCACTCAACCTAGCAAAATTGGAGATGAGATTCTTGCATGAGGGAAGAACTGTTGTACTTAGAGGATTTTCGAATGGGAGTTGCAGAGTAGTCTCCCTAAGGAGAATGCAAAGACTTTTTCGGCACAACGACATAGAGTGGGAAGAAAAATGTTTCATTATGCCAGCTCTACAGGAGCCATAGGTAAAGAGTCATCCACCAAATATCTAGGAGATACTTGACAAGCATGCTAAAGTATTTGGCAATTTCCCACACGGGGTTCCTCCTGACAGAGGAATAGAGCATGTTATTGAGCTTGAGGGAGCCAAATTGGTCATGATTACCACGTATCATTATCCTTGGAAACACAAGGATGAGATAGGGAAGGCAATTAAGGAGCTATTGGAGATGAGGCACATAAGGTCTAGCAAAAGCCCTTTTGCTTCAGCAGTAGTTCTAGTGAAGAAGAAGGATGGGACGATTGCATGTGCATTGATCATAGGGCACTGAATAAGAAAACAATAAAAAACATGTATCCCATTCCTAGGATTGATGAGCTGATTGATGAGTTGCATGGTGCACGCTTCACCAAAATCGATTTACGATTCAGATACTACTAGATCAGAATGAGAGCAGAGGACATCGAGAAGATAGACTTCCGATGTCACTATGGCCACTTCGAGTTTATGGTTATGCCATTTGGGCTAACCAATGCACTTGCCACGTTTCAGAGTTGTATGATCTAGGTGTTCAGGGGGCAATTGAGGAGATTTGTCTTGGTCTTCTTTGATGACATCTTGGTGTTTAGCAAGACTTGGGAGGAGCACTTGCAGCATCTGTAGGGGGTGTTATCTATTTTGGATAGAGAGTCATTATACGCCAAGGAATCAAAATGTGAGTTTGACATGACCGAGCTCCTTTACCTTGGGCATATCATTAGTGCCGATGGTGTTTGGGTTGATCTTGAAAAGATTAGAGCTATTGTGGATTGGCCTACTCCCACAACCTCACACAGCTTAAGGGTTTCTTTGGTTTATGTGGTTTTTACAGGAAGTTCGTTAGGGGATTCTCATAGATTGCCGCACCTTTGACAAATCTTACCAAGAAAGGAACCTTGACATGGATAGAGGCAGCGCAAAGATGTTTTGACTACTTCAAAGAGGTGATGTCATCTGGTCCAGTTCTAGCTCTACCTGATTTCATGAAGCCATTTGAGCTTCAATGTGATGCTTTAGGAGACGGGATAGGAGTGTTATTGATATAGGAGAGATACCTCATTGCATTTGAGAGTAGGAAGCTCCGAGGAGTTATTCTATATACGATAGGGAAATGTTGGCCATAATGCATGCATTGGCCAAATTCCGATCATATTTGGTAGATGGATGTTTTGCAATCAAAACTGATCACAATAGTATTAAATACTTCATGAGCCAGCGTGATCTTAATGACCGGCAACAGAAATGGGTTACTAAATTGTAGGCGTATGACTTTGATATAGAGTTTGTCAAAGGTAAGAAAAATGTGGTGGCTGATGCTTTTTCTCAGAGATCTCACTTATGTGCTCTGGCAGAGGTTTCAAGAGATTGGAGAGATCAAATTGTAGTAGAGTATGCAAGAGATGATTGGGCTTCTGGGATAGTGGTGGACACCATTCAGGATGACAGGTATGCGTTGTTGGATGGGTTGATTAGATTTCATGATAGGGTTTATTTGATCCCTACATCACAGTTTAGAGAGGAGATTTTGAGGGCATTTCATGATATACCTACAATTGGGTATCTAGGAGTCTTCAAGGCCTATTGGCAGATTTGAGTGTGGTTGTCATGGAGAGGGCTCAAGGATGATGTTGAAAGGTATGTTAGGGAGTGTGTAGTTTGTTAGCAGAATAACAGAGAGCACATGTTTCCTGCAAGTTTACTACAACCCTTGCCCATTCCAGACAGGAAATGGGAAGGTATTTCTATGGACTTCATCATTGGTTTACCATGAGTGCAGGGAAGAGATTGTATTTATGTGGTGGTAGACAAATTGACAAAATTTTCTTACTGCTTTTCTATTCCTTCTACTTATACAACAGTTCAGGTGGCAGATCTTTTCTTCAGAGAGGTTTTTAGGTTGCATGGGATACTGAAATTTATTGTTAGTGATAGGGATAGCAAGTTCATGAGCGCCTTTTGGCAGGAGTTGTTCAGGTTGTGTGTTATGAATCTTACACCTAGTATGAGTTACCACCCTAAGACAAATGGGCAGACTGAGATAGTAAATAAATGAATAGAAGGCTATTTGCGAAACTATGTGGCTGTGCAGCAAAGAGCGTGGGTCAAGTGGTTATACATGGGGGAATATTGTTACAATACCACATATCACATGATCATCAGGATGACTCCATTTATGGTAATTTATGGGTATGAAGCACCTAGTTTCATGGATTTAGTTTTGGGGAATAGTTGAGTGTCCAAAGCCAAAGACCTGTTACAAGATAGTCAAGATATCCTAACAACGCTCAAGGAGAACATACAATAGGCTCAAAATCAGCAGAAATTGTGTGCTGATCAACATAGGGTAGAGCGCAGTTTCGAGATATGGGATATGGTGTATTTGAGGCTACAACCATATAGGCAGTCATCGCTCAAGAAGAGCAGAGTAGAGAAGTTGAAGCCTAAATTTTATGGTCCCTACAGGGTGATTCACAGAGTGGGTGAAGTTGCTTATGAGCTTGAGCTTCTAGAGGGTAGTCGGGTGCACAATGTATTTCATGTGTCGAGGCTTAAGAAAGCCATTGGTCATAGTGTAGTTCCCTCTACAAATTTACCCCCTTTGGACGAGGAGGGGAAGCTTGTGTTAGTACTTGAGGCTATTTTGGACACTCGAGAGAGGAAACTTAGAACTAGGATAGTGAAGGAGTATTTGGTTAGATGGAAAGACTTGCCAAAGGAGGATGCTACATGAGAGAGTGAGCAAGTTTTTGAACACGCTAGATTGAGATTGCTTGAGGACAAGCAATTTCAAGGGGGGCGGACTGTAATGTCCCCACTTTAGCAGTCGACCAGGTGTGTGTGCGTTAGCCTAGTTCTACACGGTCCCAAGGGCTAACGAAGGGTTTAAAGCGACTTAGAGTGTTTTGGCCTATTCATCTCTAGTTTGGGCCAAAACAAAATTGATTTACTTAGTTTCAAGCATACTTACTGTAATGTCCCCTCTTTAGTTCGACATGACATTGATCATGGATTTTGCCTATTCCAGACTCTCATAGGCAAATGGTGTGGAGAGAGAGTCAATTCTGCGGATCAGATGGTCATATCTTGCTCTTGAAGAAGTGTTAAGAGGTTATATTTTATTATTCTGTGTTATTGGGGCCTACATGTTATAATTTTAAGTTGAGTTGCACTTTTTATTTTATAAAATTACTTTATTATAAAAAGTGCATTATAATGAGATTTTATAAAGGATGTTTCTAGAAGTTCTAGAAAAAGTGCATTATAATGAGATTTTATAAAGGATGTTTCTAGAAGTTCTAGCAACTTCTTAGAAAAGTGAATAAATAGAGGGCTGGGCCTCTCATTTTGGACATGCTTGGATTTGAGATTTCTTCTACTTCTTCAATTGTGGAGCAAATTTGTAGTCTCTTGGGTCTGCAAATTATTATTTGATCTTTGGGAACGAATCATTCCCTTGGATTGGCGACTTTGAGGGTGTGAAATATCACCTGAATTGTTGCATTTGAGGAGTTGGTAATGCAGCCATCTCATTTGGACTTCATTGAGATTCAGTTATAAGGGTTTACTTTGGTTGGAATAAGGGTTTCAGTTGTGCCCTAGCATTTGTGGATTGATTAACAGGGTTTGAAGACACAGTTGTGCATTATTTTCAGACTGCCAGTCCAGGGTTTGGACCCACGTTTTTGCTCATAACTCCTAATTGGCTTGATGGATGAATTTCATATTTTAGGGGGTTATTCAGCAACCCTAGGCGCCCAGATTTATTGCTTTTGGAGTGACAAAAAACGCTGCAATATTTTTATCTAGCAGCCGTACCAGGCCGTACCTGTACGGCCCTGTCAGTTGGGCAGCAGCAGCAATTTTGTGAGTTGGTTTGGGGCAGATTGTGAGGTCTTCGTGTGGCATTAATTCAGCATTCATGTCTGGCAAAATTGGAGCTATTCCAGGTGCTGTAAAAGTTTCGTCATTTGCATTCCAAATCTGAACTGGGTTATTGTTCATATCATAACATTGCATTGTCAAGAGCTTGATGTATTAGAAGTGCATAGTTGTGACAGTCTCTCATTGTAATCAGTTCTATTTGCTGTCATAAAAATCAGAATTGCATTGGACTTCATATGTGAGTTTCATATTGTCATCTATCTCTTAGATTGGTAGTGTTATAATCTGGAATTGTTGTTCATACATTATTGGCATCATATATTGAGGTTTCATTGTACAACAATTAGTAATATTGCAGCTTTATTCGGTTACATGCCAACTGTTTGACAAAATTCCTAAGTCCAGTTTGAGGGTTTCAGTGGCCTTTATAGTAAGGGTCATTACACTTACTATTTTTAGTAAGTCAACAGGATACAAGGGAGGCTAGTTTTGGTGATTGAAATTGATACTCCTTGTCGAGAGCTTTCCGACAAGCTGTCACTTGTGTTGTTCGGAGTCCGATAGCTAATATATATTTTTGTGCCTGAAGTATTATTAAAGTAACATTTAATTTAGTTGTAAAATATTAAAGTGTTACTTTAATGTTAGATTTTATGGGAATATGTGCAAATCAAAGGGGGCGCCTAAGGGAGACATAAGTGATTATTTTAATATGTTTTATATTGCACATCTTTTATCCCACATTGCTCATGTGAGTTGAACCGACCCTTGGAGAAAGAATTAAAGGGAGCATTAGTGACTTCATTCGGTAGGTGGAATATGAGAAGAAAATTGATGTGCGAGTTGCAAGTCCGTTCTTGGCATTAGAGGACGTCTATCCGCTCTTGTGACATTCTAGACATCATTCCCTTGGGGTCTAGCCTTTGGAATTGATTGCTATCAGCTTCATTAATAGGCAGATTGGACGCATTTCAAACTATTGGCGGATTGGGTATTTGCTCATATCATTCTCACTTCTTGCCCGATGCTTATGCTAATGTGAAGGGATGATTTTATCAGGGTCTTGGACTGATTGAAGGCAGATTTTACTATTGCAACACTGTAGCGCAGCACTATTCATATTACTATAGCAGCAAGATGGGAAGTCATTACCGGAATATTATGTTATAATGCTGGAGTAATTAGTGAGTTGAAAAGTCTGCTATTTATTTGATTTTATTAGTTTGAAAATTAATATTATTTCAGCAGTAGTTCAATCTTCAGTTTGCATATTATTATAAATTCATTCTTGTTCATGTTATGTGGTTTCAAATCTATGCAAAGACATAAAAACAAACAAACATTTTATTTCCGGAGCCATAAAGGGGTTTAGACATTTAACGGAGAAATTAAGAGTTGGATGCAAATTATTTGACTAAATTCCTATCAGCCGTTGGTTTAGTTTTTGGGCATTTCTAAGGTGCCCATTACACTATCGATCTATACAAATAGTTGGGAATTCTTCTATAACCCTTTGTTTGAGATGGATGTTGAGGAGCCATATGGCAATCCACGGTTGAGATTTGAGGTGGACTATCACTTGGTTCTAACATTGTACAAGGAAAAGTTAATATGGTATTTATTTTTGAGAGATGACTTGCTCCATGGTTTGGAACATGATTTTCAACTTGAGGGTGATATTAAAAGGGAATTTGAAAAGATTGTCACAAAATCCCAACATAAGGAAGAGACTATAGACTAAAAACCATCATTCAAGAAGGCATGTCACAAGCACACAAGGTAGCACCAATAGAGTTGTTTCTATCACTAAGAGGGAACAATATCTTCAGTTGCAGTTGACCTTCACATAAGTAGGGTGGCCTCGATAACTTGGGGCTAAAATATATTATTTGATGCGATGGTTAGGACATACAAGATAGTTCAAAGAATAATGGAGTCACTTATGATAGGGGTGATAATTCTCATTTCCACCCCTATTATAGCTGCAATCTACGTTTGCAAAATTAGGGTTGAGAATCCTTCTAGAACCCGTTGTTTGAGATGGATGTTGAGGAGCCATATGACAACCCATTGATTGAGATACAAGGTGGACTATCACTTGTTTCTAGAATTGCACAATGAAAAGATAGTATGGTATTTGTTTTGAGAGATGACTTGGGCTGTGGGTTGGAATGTGATTTTCAACTTGAGGGTGAGCCTATTTCACATCATGGAATGATTGTTTACTCACCATGGAGATTTCTGAGTGTGATACATGCAGACGAAGAGGTAGATCCAGAGTGCATAGGACATGCTATGACACTTGGGAGTGTGATTCCTTCATGTGTTTTATGGCAAGGGGAGGCCCATATGTTTAATTGTGAGCTCATTGATTAGTTGCAGGTCAGTCATATCATTTTGTGGTTTGCCCTTATGGCGGAGAGCAGGCAAGCTCTTCTTGGTCAAGGCAATGAGAGTTCACAGTTTCAGACTTTGTGGTGGTTGTTTCCAGTCATTTTGAGGCAATCTTGAGCAGAGCATTGCTCAACATTCATGTTAAGATTGTGGGCCACTCTTTTTCTTGGAGAAGGGTGATGCACTTAGATATCAGGCGATAATTCAATGATTTAAATTATAGGCAGTAGTTGTCCTGATTTGCTTTAGACCTACCAGACATCAGTAACCCATTTTATTCTGGTGTATCTTCTAAGTCTTGACAGTGCTATGTCTTGGGGTTGGATAGGAGTGAAAAACACATGAGCCATTGAGGATTCCCAAGGAAACATAAGGAAGATTACAATCAGTTCCAATTTTTTTGTTAAGTACAGGAATGTCATAGCTTTCCATTTACAGAATAATGCAACACCTAGACTACCCTTTGGAGCTACACTTGCAAGGGAACATAACATTATGGGGGAAGGTGTGTGGAGAATAGCAGGATGAAACACAACAACCGGTTTGTTATACTGATCTATGTCAGTGGTTTTGATTTTTTGATTGGGGACATGAGTCGTTGCTTTCAGCATAACAACGAGACATATTGGACAGAATGACAGGGTAGAGTATGCATCTGCTTTACATCAGGGATTCCTAGTGGAGTCATCTATCCATATGTGGCGTATACTTGGGGAGATAAGGGGACAAGGGGCTGTGATTTTAGAGAGCAGTATGGCATTGGTATCCCGGCCCGCTGCAATGGAGTTTTACTACATTAGTTGATGGGAGATGGCTGCCCTACTACATGGAACATATAATTCTTTCACAATTTGTGGACAGCAGTGGCACATGGCATTGGGGGCATTCCTTATGCCATTAGGGGCATGAGATCCAATCTGTCTGATGCTGTTTTCAATTATAATAACAGTCTACTATGGTTTGACATATTCTTTTGGGCACCTTTGGCGGGCACTCTTAACATATTTGAAGATTTGCTCAGAGTTAGATGGATAGTTTGCATTGATTACATGATGAGGATTAAAGAACCACATGGCTTACAGTGCTTGTCACCATGTAGTACTTGTCTTTGTTTCATAACAACATCATTCCTTGGTTGCATTTGGAGGGGATATATGATATTAATATATGTAGAAGACTTCATGGAACATGTAGAAGACAGCAATATGTGATGTTTGTATCTTTGGGTGGGATCTCTCACATTGGTGGTTGATGGTGGTTTAATACCGCTCATTACAGAGGTTTCATTTTGATCCTATACAACAACAACTAGTTGGAGAATGTAGGAAGTTTGGGATCATGCAATTTTTTTGGAGGTTGGTACAGTGCTGAGATTCCATCTTCTTTTGATAGTGGTGGCAACAGTTGCATTTTTTTGAGTGAGTTTTGGTTGGAGGAATGCTGTTCTATATTGTTCCAATAGTATGTGGTGGATGGGAATAGTTGTTTATATACCAATGATGATCTTTCTTTGCATCCATGAGAGCATTTTTTTGGTGAACATTTGACATTGGTACACTCCTAGCAGATGTTTGGTTGAGCACAATGAGTAGGCTTAATCATTGCTCTCGAGATGTTGCCTTTGGCACTTGGAAGTAAGTGCAAGTATCATCCTTGCAACTGGTGACAGCAGAGATATTGTTTGGTTGGTTGATTATAAATCCATCCTAGTGACTGATTGTTACTTGGAGAATGTTATGTTTGATTATGATTAGGATTGTGCTATATGGCTTGACAAAGTATTTTTGGAACATACTTTCACAATTTTTGGACAGCAGTAGCACATGACATTGGAGGCATTCCTTATGCCATTAGGGGCATGAGATTCAGTTTGTTTGATGCTGTTTTGAATTATAGTAACAATCTACTAGGGTTTGCCATATTCTTTTGGGCACCTTTGATGGGTTCTCTTCACATATTTGCGGATTTACTTAGGCTTTAGATGGATAGTTCGCATTTATTACATTATGAGGATTAAAGAACTACATTGCCCACAATGTTTGTCACCATGTAGTACTTGTCTTTGTTTCCTAATAACATCATTCCTTGGTTGCATTTGGAGAAGATATATGATATATGCAGAAGACTTCATGGAACATGTAGAGGACAACAATACGTCATGTTTGTATCTTTGGTGGGAGTACTCACATTGGTGTTTGATGGTGGTTTGATACTACTCATTATAGAGGTTTGATTTTGATCCCATAAGACAACTAGTTGGAGAACTTGTGAAGTTTGGGATCATCCACTTTTTGTTGGAGGTTGGTAGTGTGCTGAGATTCCATCTTCTTTTAATAGTGGTAGCAGTAGTTGCATTTTTTGGAGTGAGTTTAAGTTGGACGAATGCTGTTCTAAATTATTCCAATAGTGTGCAGTAGATGGGGATAGTTGTTTATGTACCCATGATGCATCTTTCTTTGCATCCATGAGCTTTTTTTGAACATTCGACATTGGCACACTCCTAGAAGGTGTTTGGTTGCACAAAATGAGTAGGCTTGATCATTGTTCTCGAGATGTTGCCTTTGCCACTTGGGAAGTAAGTGCAAGTATCATCCTTGCAACTGGTGAGCACAAAGGTATACTTTGGTTGGTTGCTTACAAATCCATCCTAGTGATTGGTTGTTACTTGGAGGATGTTATGTTGGGTTATGATTAGGATTGTGCTATATGGATTGACAAAGTATTTTTGTTGATGCACAAGATCATGATAATAAGTGAGGCTTTTGGTGTGATATCCTCTGGGGTGCTTTGGTAGGAGATATTCCATGTCATTGATTTCAGTCTTCCGAGGTATTACAACTTGATTTTTGATGATGATTACCTTGGCGAATTATAGGAGGGTAGAGTACAGTTTTGACACAATTTGTTTTAAGTTATGATTAGAGTGGCACAACATCTGCATGGTGGATTCCTTGTGAGATTGTCGTGGGACCTTGTGATCATTCTTGACTTTAGCTTGGATTAATTTGTTGTTTGGAGATTGTACTAGCATTGCTTGAGGACAAGCAATCTTTAGTGAGAGCACTGTGATGTCCCCACTTTTGGGCTTTCCTTAGTGTTATTGCTTCTAGCAGGATTGGCCTATTATATGGGTTCCTATAGGCCTATAGATTTGCGCAGAGAATCCACTCAGGGGCTAATGGAGACATATTGGGGCTTTTTGAGCCAATATGGCTAGTTTGGGACAATTTGCTAGATTTTAGTAAGAGTCCCTATTTATAAGGATGGACTGAGAGTTGACCAAGGTACATCAGGTTACCTTAGGGAACAACTTGTAGACTTTTGCCGTGGTTCCTACTTTTTAGGAGGGTTCCTAAATTTTGGAGGAGATTGTTTGTTTGTTCACAGTGGTTAGACAACATCAATGGACATTGTTGTCCTTTGTAATCACAAAATAGAGGAAACACTATGAAACTTTGACATTTAAAGTTTCCAATGTCTCTTGTTAAGGTAGGATCGTTGCAAACATAATAACATTGCTTACGACTTTTGTGTATTCCAAAGGCAACAATCTCCCTTGTATTTATATTGTAGATGAGACAAAGGAGAGATGTGTCCCTTAATGGAACATGTCTTTTCACTAACACATGTTTCATTATTTACGATTAGTAATTATTACACAATTGTTAATTATATACATACATACATACATACATACATACATACACATTAATTGTCTAATGATTACTAATCAGAATGATTAATGTGTAATCATAGCAATGTATCTCATGGTTAAATCAATCTGACTGAAGCTACAACATTAACTCTCCCTCTTAGCTAGGGAGTATTGTTATAGAATTAACACACCTTGCCCTCAAGCAATGTAGAGAGATATCATCTCAATATGATATTCTTAGAAATGATGTATTTAAGGATATCGACATATACCCACCAAATTAGATGTTATCTTTCGATATCATTAGAAGTATAATTCAAGAAGGAATATCAACCATATGATGTTCATTATACTTATATTTTCTTGGTATGTGCATTGGCATCAAGTTCCATGATGCCTACTAAGAAAATATGTGCACATGGTGTCTCCAATACTATGTCTCATAGCATGCACCATGCCTTATCTTAGTATGACAAATTTAAAAGTTATTTGTGAGATATGCACTATCAGAGTGTTTAGCATTTCTACAGATATCTTAACTTGAAGATATCCACCATAATGATATAATCTAATGATATAAGGAGTAATGGCCTATAAATCTCAAGTCTCATGATATTTACTAAGTACTTGTAGTAATGGCCAATGGATATAAAGTTTCATGATATTCACCAAGTATTCAATATGTCCATAAGGTATGTGCACTCATATCACCAATGTGATATTTACCATAGGTTGCAAGATATAATCTATCATGATCTACTTAGATATCAATCTCATTGACATCCATCATGATCAAAGTAACGTGAATCGGAATCGTATCGGAATTGGCACGGCCGAATTGAATCGTGAATCGGGGGTGAATTGCCGGTGAATCGGCGAGGAATCGGCAAATTTGAAAAAACCCTTTAAATGTAAAGATTTTAACAATTTAAGACTTATTTCATGCACCCTTTATTGAATATAACTTAAAAACACTATAACATCATCAAATAGAATCTAACATACATAAACATGAAACATAAAATCCATCACATACGTAACTATGTTATCATAATGTACTAAAATGTAAATTGTATGCTAGCTGAAGTAAATAAAAATCAAATGATCATAATGATTCAAATCATAGAATCAGTAAGATGAAATCATGAAGATCTATAAGACATCAAATCATAAATGTATGTATAAATCTAAGATGAAGATCCATGAAAGTTTGAAACATATGTCTATCAGTGATTCAGTATCACTATCAATATCTATGCAGTGTAAACAAAATATAAAAACAAGGCTCCAGCTCAAGCCTCATCAACATCCTCTAGCTCTGCTGCAGCCTCAACTTCAGCTTCTGAGTATCCAGTTTGCCTATGAGAAAGGCGTGTAAAGTAGGTCCTAGAGGACCGCCGAGCCATGTCCCCTGCATAGGCAATGGGCTCACGAATAACATCGCTAGGGCCTGCGTCTGTGTGTGCGCCTGCGTCTACCAATGCCTGAACGTGCTCTAGCTGCCTCCTCTGCCCTGGCCATAGCCTCAGCCTCTACATCCACCTGGTCAACCCATGCGCGGTCTTCCTCAGTGAAGACTAGGTCCACGGTCTGTGTGATCCACTCTGATTCTGGATCAATCTCCTCCAGAATGATCAGAGAGGAGTCAGCGCTCAAACTCTGTCTGATCCTAAGACGAAGGTTGTAATGAACAAAGACAAGATCATTCAACCTCTGCACTGTCAACTTGTTTCTCCTCTTCGAGTGGATGTGCTCGAACATGGACCAACTGTGCTCACATCCAGAAGCCCTGCTCCGCTGACTCAGAATGCGAATGGCAATTTTTTGAAGGTTTTGGGTTGTGGCCCCAAACATTTGCCACCATCTATCTGAAATAAGGAAAAAACAAAAACAATTAGTCTCATTTACAAATTACAACTCTAAAATTAATGCATTATATAATCAACTTTAAGTTTAGAATCTAGATTCATGAACATTGAATATATTATTTAATTTTTACTTGGTTGTAGTGTTGTTTGAGCATTTATGGCCATCCTGCCAGAGAAAAGTGGCCCCTCCTTATTGTTGAATTGGCCTAGCTCAACAATCGCAGCAACGCTATTTTCATCACTACTCAATCTCTGAATCACTGTGTATAAGCCAGTTAGAACCTCCACATCCGCCTTGAACTCAGGATGGAAACGAAATGCCGGATTCAGATAGTAAGCTGCTGCGTGGATGGGTCGATGGAGCTGATTCTGCCATCTCCTCTCGATGATGTCTCAAATAGGGCCATAGCTCTCCTGCACTCCTGCATATTGGGCTCTGATGGCCTCCTTGGCCCTATCCATGCCCTCATAAATGTAGCCCATAGAGGGCTTCTCCCCATCAGCAGTTCGTAGCAAAGCTACAAGGGGCTCAGTGACCTACATACAAAGTAAAACAAAAAATTTGAGTCAAAACTTAAATATAAAATAATATAACTTAAAGTAAAAGAAAAATACTAAATGTTAAATTGCAATAAATTTACCTTAAGGATTTCTCTAGCGGGTTTCCAAAAACCATCCTCATCAAATATGCAATCCGCCACATCTAACCCTACAGTGGTCGTAGCATAGGAAGAGAAAATCCACTCCTACCCAACAAACATGCTCCTCAATCCATCCCTTGATGTCAACAAGGACTGCAAGGTGATGAAATTCGAGGCAAACCTCGTGATACCTGGGCGAGCTAACTCCTTGCCTTTTGTGTACTTCCTCATTGTGCTAAGGACAAATGCATGATTATAAATGAATTTGCATATGTTTTTTGCCCTTTCCACACATGACTTGACAAACTCAAGTTTGCCAATTTCCTCCAACATGAGGTCAATGCAGTGTGCTGCACAAGGGGACCAAAATATGGTGGGGTGCCTCTCCATCAAAAGTTTACCTACAACAATTTTAAGTCAATTAGAAACTCAAATTTCAAAATTCAAATAAATTTATTTTCAAAACTTGAAAAGTTAAAAGTTTACCTGCTGCAACATAATTTGCTGCATTATCCGTCACCACCTGGATCACATTTTGTTCCCCCACCTCTGCTATAACTTTCTCAATAGCCTCACATAAATATGTGGCATTTTTCACATGTGCGGAAGCATCAATGGATTTTATGAACATGGTATATCCTACAAGTAACAAAACAACGAATTATAATATTAAATGGATCATTAACGAATTGGCATTCAACAAATCAAAATTTACAATTATGTATGTAGGAAAGTAGAATGATCAATCACCTCCACAGGATACAAGAAAATTGAGGAGTGTTCTATTCCTCCTATCTGTCCAACCATCAGTCATGATGGTGCAACCCTTTGCAATCCATTCCTTTCGGTTCTCCTTGAGGTCAACCCTCATGTCCTCTACCATCTCATCTAGGAGGTATCCGCTCAACTCAGCCTCAGTTGGGGCTTTAAACCCCGGACCACAAATAGCAACCGCATCTAACATATTCTGCCAATAAGGAGCCCTGTTACAAATAAAAGTTTAGATGTCAAAGACTCAAATTATAAAACAAGTAGATATAATTAAAGTTTTACTTTTATTTTTAATTTTAACTTTAAAGAAAACAAAGAAAAAAAAATCAATTACTTGGCTGCAATAAATGGAATGTTGCAAAAGTACCAAAATTTGCATATCTCCTTTCTAGCAGCATCGTGAATCTCCTTGTTCAAACCCATGCCCTCAAGCGTGGTTTGGGAACCAGGAGTAGTGTGGGGCACAAAGTAACTATCCATTCTGTTTTTCTGCACTCTAGGCTGCAATAGGTTGGTGTGGGACTCTGTCTTAGTATGTGACCGACTAGCACTAGCACTAGCACTAGCACTAGCACGAGCAGAAGAACTAGGATAAAAAGGAGGCCTAGAAGAACCCTCTCCAACACAACCTACAGATGCGGACACTGATGCAGATGCAGATGTGGATGCGGCTCCGGATGCGGGAACATGGGAGCCAATACCCCTTAACCCTTCAACTTGCATTTTCCTATTTGCTTTGTCTTTTTCAATTTTTTCTAATGCCATTAAGCAAGTGCGTTTTGCCTCAGGAGTTTGGTGAGTGCAAACTGTAACATCGTGTTCAGGTATAGCAGCAATGTGGAATTTCAATCTATAAATACCCCCGGAAGTTATTTTTTGTTTACAAAACATGCATTTTGTTTGATATTTGGTTCTTCCAAGAAACTCTTCATTATATTTCCAACATTCATCTTTTTTTACCCATTGGAATTTGCGAAAAATGAGAGCAAAGGCTGCTGCAATAATTTTTTTTATGTAAAATATCAAAGTTTGAAGCTGATAAAAATTAGAAAACAACAAACCCTAGCTTGCAACTTAGTAAAAATAAAGAACATTCAAGATTTACACTAAAATTCTTGAAAACTATAGAAATTTAACAAAAAACGCATAATACACTAAAAATTTAACAAAAAATGCATAATACACTAACATGCAAGAAAAAAAAAAGCACTTACCTCTTGCAAATGAGTTGAAGAGTGTTGATATTGGCTCCTTAATCCTCCCAAAGCAATTGATGGGCTCCCCAAATGGCCTGTTAATCTCTTTGGTGCTCTTCCTTCTTGCTGGTTGGAAACCTATGGCTTTTCTTTTCTCTTCTTCTCTCTCACTTTTCCTCTCTTCTACTCATGGTTAATGAATAGAAGGCCCTTTAGGGTTATAACAAAGAGAATAGGTCAAAAACAAAGTGAAAAAAACAAGTGATTTTAAAAAAAATTTCAACTTCCCTTTTTACATGCCGCGGGCAATTCATACTCGACTTTTACAGGCGATTTTGGCGATTTTTACATGAATCGCTTGAATCGGCAATTCATGACCTAGAAGTCGGTGATATCGATACACGATGCAAAAAAAATCGCATAGCACGAATCTGGTCGCGGAATCGCCGATTCAGGCAATTTTTGGGCGATTCTCGATACTATGATCATGATAGAAGGTTAGACTATTGTAAGATCATCACCCTACCTTAGAAACCATAAACAAACATCAAAGAAAGATCATCACCTTCCATGATGTTTCCACAAAGTCATGTAGTAGTTCACATGACATCCACCATGAACATTTCTAGAGGCTGGAATATGAGCTTTCACCTGAAAATTCTCTCACAGAGAAAGATGCATTGTAGTACATCTCAAGTAATCACTGATGTTGAGACTCCGTCTTACTAAAGGCTCCAATCCATTACTTCAAGTTTGTCTTCAATAATCAAAAACTTCACTTTGGCAGAAGGCTTGGAGGAACTATCGGTTGTCAGATTTCAGTGATAATGTACTTTGAAGAATAGTATTCTAGTATCCATCTGCGATTTAGGCATTCGCATAAAGATCTTTTAGTCATATGGAACTTCATCTCATGAATCATAGTCCTCTGGCTGCTACAATTTCTTGTTCAGTGGAGAATCCATCTTGACATGGTCTACTTCCTCTAAATAAATATGATTGAGATCCTCAAAAGTCAAGTGAAACATATCTTCTATCTGCTCCCTCGGTCACGAAAGCATACCTTGATTCCTATTAACATGAGTGATTGCACTAAACTATGAATTTATCCTTAGGCTTAGAAACATTAGATATTAAAAAAATGTGGTTGCCAAGCTTGACCTCTTTGTCCAAGGTTGCCTTTAATGAAATTTCATGCTCCCTCTTGATATAGAACTATACTCATAATCTCAATCATCAAATATATTTTCTTCAATAACCTCACTTTATCGAGCATGATCATCAAATGACTAATGAAACCTAGATCAAAACCTCTCTAGAGCTATTGTCATAAGATTGAGTCTTTCACAATATTTGGTAGCATGCCTAATGTACCATTCTTCTTTTCTTGCAAGAACATCCCTGGAGACAACATAAAAGATCAATGCAAGTAGCTCTTATGGTACATATAGAAATACAAATGAGAGAGAGACTACCATGAGTAGATAAATGTAATCCTCAAAGATAATGAATACTTATTTGCACATCCTTGATACAAGTTGCTTCAATGAAGGTTCATATACACTGTTGTGTGGATATTTTGCAACCAATAGTTTTGGGTAAAAATCCAGTCGCAAAATAGGATGACTAGCCACAACGTGTGAGACAAAGTCTTTCCTACTTTAAAGGGAAGGTTCCCTCTTAGCAAGAAGTCGAGAGACTTTGTAAAATGGGTGTTACCAATATCCTTTCTTCTTAACTTTCAAGAAAGAATCTACTTACTCGTGGAGTGAATAATGGCAGGGTGAATCTCTAACTACACTTCTATCAAGAGTCGGAAATAGTGATACCGATAAACCTTTACTAACTCAAAGGCTAGTTGAAAATGTATTGGTTTGGCTCTAAGTTCGATCGTACTTCTATATGAAAAGCCTTATAATTAGGCCACAAAGACTCCTAAAAGTAAGAATAACTTAATTATTTTGCAAATTAAGAAAGAAGTATAAGCTACAAACAAAGCTTCTAGCTTTACGCTTTCACAATTTCTCCAAGTCAGAACTTTGGCTCCGATTGCTTCTTAACTCTTTTATATTAAATTCACAAGATACAATTACCCAAAACACAAGATAACATGAATCAAAGATAACTTAGATGAATTATTGACAAAGCTTATAACTCACACAAGTAACAATCTCACTTAATCAAAGTTAAGTCTCAAATGCTCCCTTTTATTCAGTGTCTCTCAAAATAGTGCTACACAAACAAAGTTCTGCTAGTACAATTTCTCTAGAGCTCTCTTGCATAAAGATAATGATGATTTTACAATGAGGGGGCACTCTTTTATATAGGCACAGGAGTTGAGAAAAATGTGGAGGAAAAAGTGGGAGCAACTCAACCAACTTTGACCTAGTCTAACCACAAGAGAAAATATAGGGTTACATGCAACTGCACATGCAACTTGCATTACATGCTTTTACATACATGTAACTTGCATTGCATATAATTACACTTTCTCATGTATTGCATCCTCTTAAACCTACAAACATGAAATAAAAACAAAAACAACAATCTTAAAGATTGTTTCTCAGACTCTTGAATTTGACGATGATATCACACACTGTGGAAACATCAACAATTGCCATGGTCTTTGATATGGCTTCTATCCTCACTACATTTGCATATGTTGATTTCACAACTTTGGAATTTGATGCCATAGTACCTAACAGGTGTTTTGTCGAGGATTTATATAAGACAAACTTGTTCATTGTGTGTGAACCAAAGTCATCAGAATCTACATCAGCAGTGATCGTGATTGTATATTCCAAGCTTACCCTTTCAACCGCAATGAGATTACCAGAATCATCAATAACATGGCATCCCATCTGTTCCAAATCACAAGTAACACCTGTTTCAACTGCCTGACAATCTCCGAGTGTTGCCTACAACTTTGTGATTAACTTCCTCAATGTTTCCTCTTTGTAATGAATAAGTCCTTGAAATCTGAATAAACATTTCACATGATGGAAGAATATCACATGAAACCAAGGCATCTAGATCAAAACTTTCCATTTTATTCCAATCATTGAGGATTTCCTTCAAATTATCTGCTCCTTGAGTCAAAGAAGAGATTAGGTTTCGCTCCATTCCATTCATTTCTTTGATGCGCCTAAGAATTACAAATGTCTCCGTGATGGCTTGGACTCCTTTAGAGATGATCTCTCCTATTCAAGACTTGGTAGATTCAATCAACTTTCTCCCCTTGGATGTTTGAGATATAGCAACAACTCTTTAAGAAGATTGTTGCTGGATGAACTCGTTCAGGCTCGAACTTCTTGTTTCAGTTGATTTTTCTTCTCCCATAGCTCATGATTGTTCTTTGACACATTTGCCAATGCATCTTGAGCACCTTGTAAACAACTCAAACACGACTATTTTTCGATTTCTACTTTAGTGAACTTGTAATCAGAAAGTGTAAGTTCCTCTGCAGATTTGTCCACCAAGGGCTTAGCAACTTCAACAAACTTGGTTTTGTTTGAATCAACCAAAATCCTTGAAACAATCTTATCTTTCAAAGATTTGGATGTGGTCTTCTGAATAGGAAGATTATCTGGTGGTACGACCACTTTTCTTCTTTTTGTTGTGATTATGCTCAACCATGCAGGCAAGCTGAAACCTTCATCTGTAGAAGCAGATACAGTGGAGACTATTGGCATTGATCCATATTGTATTTCCATTGTAATAGAACAAAATTTAGTTTGCACAGTTGAAGGCATAGGAACGTGCTGAGAAGATTCTGTCATGAAAGGTGTAATAACCACCCCCTTTTTTTTTTTTGAGTAGACTTGCAAACTACTAATTATTATTAGCTAGAGTGTTATTTTTGAACATGGCATTTTGACAAACACTTAGCAACATACAACAATAAACATGCGAAGTCTAGAACTTCCGTATTTGCTGATAAAATATTAATTTTGCAATAGAAATGTTTACATACAATTGCCTTATAGGATGCACCAAATATTCAGATTGGTATTTAACAATTACAATGCCTAAAATGAATAGTATGATGGAAGGAACTTGAAAGTAGTGATTTGTAGATGAAATGACAACATTCCAACATTTTAACTGGCAAGAGTGGGCAAGAAAACTCAATGCAACACTGTTCATGCACTGTAGGAACACTATTCACGACATTGTAGCAACTTTACTATTTACACGCATTGTAGCAAAACATTGTTCACATGCACTGTAACAAAACACTATTCACGTGCATTGTAGCAAAATCACTATTCATGTGCATTGTAGCAAAACACTGTTCATGCGCACTGTAGCAAAAACACTATTCACGCAGACTATAGCAAAAACACTATTCACTCACTGTAGCAAAATCACTATTCACATCTGCATAACCTGAACTTCAGAGCTCTTAAATCATGTGTAAAATCACCAATAAATCCCACTGTGTTTCCTGAATGAAAACACTTAATAATCCTCCTGACTTTGTCTTTCAACAGCAAAGAGAATGCTAGCAAAAAGGGGTTTCGTCCTCCAAGCTCAACAATTAGATTTCCCAAAAATCCAATAGCATAATAATAATATCATCCAAGCATGCCCCAACTCATTACAACCAAGATAATATAAAGCCCTTCAAGTAGTTGACTTCATTTGCATAAGCAATGTGGGATAAATGGGAAATAACTTTTTAAAACAACTTTATAATAAAGTGACTTAATTAAGTCTTTTATTTAATTATCACTTTATAATAAAGTAAATTAACTTTGGCAATAAAATCATTTAAGAGTCGAACTCAAAATACCATGTATGATAGCTCATCGGAAAGAGCTCAACCAAATCCACCAAGCCAAACACTGCAAATTTCCATATCACTTGACTCCCACTGACTTACTAAAATAGTAACTCCTGAAAATACTGCCAAATGAGCTCCCTAATCACTTCGTTAGCCTACGAAAGCTCCTGTCATAGGCTAATCTATTGTCCTTGATGGTCACATTAAGTAGGGGACATTACAGTCCGCCTCCCTTGAAATTGCTTGTCCTCAAGCAACCTCAGTTCTTGATGCTGCAATACCTACTCTTTTTCCAAAGTAGCATCCTCCTCTGACAAGTTTCTCCACTTAACCAAGTAATCTTTAACCACCCTGTTCTGCAGAGTCCTCTCCTTGGTATCCAGAATAGCCTGAGGAATCAATATGAGCTTCTCCTCATTAGAAGGCGCAACTCTTTGACCAATGGCTTTCTTAAGCTTCGACACATGAAACACGTTATGCACTCGACTGCCCTCTGGAAGCTCAATCTTGCCCACCCTTGCCCACCCTACGAATCACTCTATAGGGACCATAAAATCTAGGCTTCAACTTCTCTACTCCACTCTTCTTGAGTGATGACTGTCTGTATGGTTGTAGCCTCAAGTAAACCATATCCCCAACCTCAAAGCTGCGCTCTGTTCGGTGCTGGTCAGCATACAATTTTTGCTGATTTTGGGCTTGCTATATATTCTCCTTGAGCATCCTCAAAGTATCTTGACTATCCTGCAAGAAGTCTTTGGCTTTGGGCACTCTACTACCCCCAAAACTAGATCCATGAAGCTAGGTGCTTCATAACCATACAGTGCCATGAATGGAGTCGTCTTGATGGACATATAATAAGTGGTGTTATAATAGTACTCTCCCATATGTAACCATTTGACCCAAGCTCTCTATTGTGTAGTCACATAGTTCCTCAGATATCCTTCCACCCATTTATTCACAATCTCTGTCTGCCCATCTGTCTGCGGATGATAACTAGTGCTAGGTGTAAGATCTCTACCACACAACCCAAACAATTCCTGCCAAAAAGCACTCATAAATTTACTATCCCGATCACTAACAATGAAACTAGGTAGCCCATGTAACTTGAATATCAATCTAAAAAAAAGATCGGCCACCTGTGCTGCTGTGTAGGTGGATGGAATAACAAAGAAGTGAGCGAACTTCGTTAACCGGTCAACTACCACATAGATGTAATCTCTCCCCTGTACTCGTGGTAACTCGGTGATGAAGTCCATAGAAATACTCTCCCATTTCCTATTTGGAATGGGCAAAGGCTATAACAACCCTGTAGGATATGTGTGCTCTCCCTTATTCTACTGACAAATTGCACACTCCCTGACATGCTTTTGAACATCATCCTTGACCCCTTTCCATGTGAACTGCTCATGGATTTGCTTGTAGGCCTTAAAGACCCTTGGATGTCTAGATATAGGTGCATCATGGAATGCCTTCAATATTACCTCCCTAAAATGTGATGAGGGAATCAAATATATCCTGCCCTGGAACTTGATCAATCCATCCATCGCCACATAATGATCATCCTGTATGGTGCCTACAATCACTCCAAAAGCCCAAGTGTCCCTCGCATACTCTGCTATAATCTTATTTCTCTAATATCTTGTAATCTCAGCTAGAGCACAAATATGAGGTCTCCTGGATAAAGCATCTACCACCACATTCTTCTTACCTTTGACAAACCCAATGTCAAAGTCATAAGCCTGCAACTTCGTAATCCATTTCTGTTGTCTATCATCCAAGTCACGCTGGCTCATGAAGTATTTGATGTTGTTGTGATCAGTCTAGATAACAATCTTCCCCCCAACTAGGTAGGACCGAAACTTGCCCAATGCATGCATAATGGCCAACATCTCCCAGTCATAGATTGAATAACTCCTCTCCACTCCACAGAGCTTCCTACTCTCGAAAGTAATGGGATGCTTCTCCTGCATCAAGACCACCCCAATCCCATCACCCGACACATCACAATGAAGCTCAAATGGCTTTGTGAAGTTCGATAGAGCTAATACTGGACATGATGACATCACTTTTTTGAAATGATCGAAGCATCTCCGAGCTGCCCTTGTCCATACGAAGGCCCCTTTCTTGCTAAGGTCTGTCAAGGGTGCAGCGGTTTGTGAAAATCCCTTAACAAATCTCATATAAAGCCCACAGAGACCAAAGAACCCCTTAAGCTATGTGAGGTTTGTAGGAATAGGCCAATCAACAATAGCTCTAATCTTTTCGGGACCTACCCGAACTCCATCTCCACTGATGATTTGCCCAAGGTATAGTAACTCAGTCATCCCAAAATCGCACTTAGATTCCTTGGCATATAGTGACTCTTGCTCCAAAATGGACAGCACCATCTCAAGATGTTGTAAATGCTCCTCCCAAGTCTTACTGAAGACCAAAGTGTCATCAAAGAAAATTAGGACAAATCTCCTAAGCTGCTCCCTAAATACCTGATTCATGCAACTCTGGAATGTAGTAGGGGCATTGGTTAGCCCAAATGGCATAACGAAAAACTCAAAGTGGCCATAGTGACACCAAAAGGTTGTTTTCTCAATGTCCTCGACCCTCATCTTGATCTGATGAAACCCTGATTGTAAATCAATCTTTGTAAAGAAGCATGCACCCTGCAGCTCATCAATTAGCTCATCTATTTGTTGGATGGGATATCTGTTCTTAATGGTCTTCTTATTTAATGCCCTGTAATCGATTCACATGCGCATTGTCCCATCCTTCTTCTTTACCAATACTATTGCTGAAGAAAAGGGGCTCTTACTAGGCCTGATATGCCCCATCTCCTTCTCTATCTCATCCTTGTGTTTGTTAGGATGACGATAGGGAGTAATCATAACTGGTTTGGCTCTCTCGTTGAGCTCAATAACATGCTCTATCCCTCTGTCAGGAGGAACCCCATGCAGAATCGTGCCAAAAACTTTAGTATGCCTATCAAGTATCTCCTAAATATCTAGTGGAAACTCTTCACTTGTGGCTCTTGTGAGGTTGGCATAGTGAAATATTCTGCCGCCCACTCTACATCATCATGTCGAAACAGTCTCTGCATTCACCTCAAGGAGATTACTCTGCAGCTCTCGTTTGAAAGTCCTTTAAGTACAACAGTTCTGCCCTCATGCTGGAACCTCATCTCCAATTTTGATTGGTTGAGTGTGAACTCAACCAGCGAGGCCATCGATGTCATGCTGAGGATGACATCATAATCCCCCATGTCTACTACATAGAATTTATCCTCCAACTCATAGCCATCTCCAAACCTTATATGAAGGTTAGATATCTTCCAAGTGCATAATAATTTGTCACCGTTCGCCACCATGATTCTAAACCCAACATGCTCCTCGGTCTGTAAACCTCTCTTGGCTACCAATTGTGCATCTATGAAATTATGTGTAGCTCGAGTGTCAACGAGTGAGATCACTTTTTGCCCTTGGATAGTACCCCTGACCTTAAATGTGATTGCCTTCAGAGCCCCCGCTAATCGTACAAATGACTTCTTATCCTCGAGAACGCTGCTCTCCTTTGTAGTGCTACCCTCGTTTGAATCAGAGTGTTAATCCTCCCTCTTTGACTATGACTCTTTTGCTGGGAAATACTCGATTTGATTTGCCTTAGCCTCGAGAGGGCACTTATGAGATAAGTCCCAAGGCTCTCTGCAATGAAAACATAGCTTCTTCCTCCTCAACTCATTCAGGGTATCATTATCCAACTTATTATCCCTTTTTGGCTGAGCATCCTGGTGAAAATGTTTTTTGTCCTTCTCCTTATCCTTCTTTGTATGTGAATCCGTAGGCTGAAGTTTGCTCCTAAAAGAAGAAGGTGCTAAATTACGAGCCTTCTTAGTATCCTTTTGTAATGTAGCTAGGTCATGCCCCTTGACCCAAACCCTCAAGGGATCTGAGAGTTCGTCCATAAACAACACTACTAACCTCCTCTTTGAAATATCTGTGACCAACACAACTAAACTCTGAAATTCACTGATATACGTCTCAACTGATCCCCATTGCTTGAGTTGTGCCAACTCCTTAAATTGTTATTTGGGATCCCTACTATCAAATCTATGAGCCTCTCAGTGAACTCCTCATAAGATGTGATTTGATTATGCCCCAAGGTTACCATGTCATGGTGCCACCACTTGTGCTGGGTGATCCAAATGAATAGCCGCATACTTTATAGCCTCCTCCTCAGGCATAGGATTCAGCTGCAAGTATGTATCTACCTTTTGCACCCAAGCTCGTGCAACCATCTTCCTTGAAGCATCATAATAAGGTAAAGAAAGTTTCCCAACTTTCTTTCTCAACTCAAAGTTTTGATTCCTCCCTCCTGCTCTAGGCATGTGTTTCATCCTCAAGTCCATATAATCTCTAAGGGAAATGTCTGTCTGAAACTCCGGTCCACTAGCCTCCCAGTCCCTTCTGAATTGATCTTGTAACTTGGTAATCTGCGGTTTGTTTACTGGCTGAATTGGATCTCTAGATGGGAAGGTGGGTGGAAGAGGTCTTGAGTTTTTTTTTCCAGCTGGGTGTGCAATGCGTCTAAACTGATCAGCCTCATTCCAATTGTTGCCATAACCATTATTACCATTAATGTTATTCTCAGGACCGTTTTTGTTGCCTCGGCCTTCATTATTATCATTGCCCCTATTGTTATCGTTTCCCCCATTGTTATTGTTTCCATTGTTGGCATCACTTGTATTAATATTGACGCCCATCTGTCTAGTCATAAGCTGCAACATCATGGCCATTTGCCTATTCTGCTCCTGCTACATATGCTGCCTCTCCTCTAATGTGCCCAATAACCATCTGAACATTACCCCCTCTTGATCTGGACTGACATTCCTACCTTTGCCTAGTCCTGTTTTCCTGTCATCTCGGTCACTCATACTGCTGTCTTGTTTGAAGAATATCTCCTCTATGTCTATGTGACTGGATTCTATGTCCACCTGCACGGATGAACTAGATTGCTCGCTCTGTAAGTCTGAATCTTTGTTGTCTTGCTCTGGTATGGCGTAGGTTAATGGTCTCTATTGCATGCTTAAACATACATTCTAAACTTGTTATATTTCAGACTTTAGTGTTTTGACATTTCGTCAAGCACTTTTTCCCTTATCCAGTTGTTCCAAATTCTTTGTAAGGCTTCCACAGGATGGCAGGACTTAAAGTTCTGATACTATTGTAATAACCACCCCTTTTTGTTTTTTTGAGGAGACTTGCAAACTACGAAGTATTATCAATTAGAGTGTTATTTTCAATATGACATTTTGACAAACACTTAGCAACATACAACAATAAATATGCAAAGTCTAGAACCTCTGTATTTGCTGATAAAATATTGATTTTGCAATAGAATGTTTACATACAATTGCCTTATAGGCTGCAACAAATATTCAGACTGGTATTTAATAATTACAATGCCTAAAATGAATAATATGATGGAAGGAACCTAGAAGTAGTGATCTGCAGATGAAGTGACAGTGTCCCAACTTTTTAACCGGCAAGAGTGAGCAAGAAAACTCAATGCAACAGTGTTCATGCACTGTAGCAGCACTATTCATGACGTTGTAGCAATTTCACTATTTACACGCACTGTAGCAAAACACTGTTCACACGCACTATAACAAAATCACTATTCATGCGCACTATAGCAAAATCACTATTCACGTGCATTGTAGCCAAACACTGTTCACGTGCACTGTAGCAAAAACACTATTCATGCGCACTATAGCAAAAACACTATTCACTTGCATTATAGCAAAAACACTATTCACACACACTGTAGCAAAATCACTATTCACAGCTGCATACCCTGGACTTCAGAGCTCTTAAATTATGTGTAAAATCACCACTAAATCCCATTGTGTTTCCTGAATGAAAACACCTGATAATCCTCCTGATTGTGTCTTTCAATAGCAAAGAGAATGCTAGCAAAGACGGGTTTCATCCTCCAAGCTCAACAATTAGATTTCCCTAAAATCCAATAGCATAATAATAATATCATCCAAGCATGCACTAACTCGTTACAGCCAAGAGAATATAAAGCCCTCCAAGTAGTTGACTTCATTTGCATAAGCAATGCGGAATAAATGGAAAATACCTTTTTAAAACAAGTTTATAATAAAGTGAATTAATAAGTCTTTTATTTAATTATCACTTTATAATAAAGTAAATTAACTTTGGCAATAAAATCATATAAGAGTCGAACTCAAAATACCATGTATGATAGCTCGTCGGAAAGAGCTCAACCAAATCCACCAAGCCGAATACTGCAAATTTCCATATCACTTGACTCCCACTGACTTACTAAAATAGCAACTCCTGAAAATAGTGCCAAATCAGCTCTCTAATCACTGCAATAGCCTACGGAAGCTCCTATCATAGGCTAATCTATTGTCCCTGATGATCACATTAAGTAGGGGGACAATACAAAAAGCTCAAAACCCGTCAAAGATGTGTCAAGTTGGGAAACTTGACCATTTGTGAGAGTTGCAAAATCGTCAAACACATTTACCAAATGCTCATATTGTTCATTTGCAGGAATGAGAGGAGCAACCGAAGAAATAGGAAGGGCCATTGTATTTATTTCCAAGACTGGAAGAGGAGTGAAAACCGTAGAGAATGAATCCACATCATCATCTACCTCATTCAGAAAAGGTGCTTCATGAATAGATGGTGCAGGGTTTGGGGGAGATATGATCATGACTTACCCTTCTTCATCTGTATCTTCCTTATCCGATTCTATCTCCAGTTCCTCTTCCGATTCTTCTGTTGACTCTTCAACTGGTCCAGAGTTTTGAGAAGACTTAGAACCTTTTCCACCCTTCAATTTGAATTTGAGGGAACCCTTAGCATCAAAAGATGAGACACCATCTTTCCTTGTAATCTCTAGCTGTGACTTTCTGCTAGGAGGGCCAAAGCTTCAACAATCCAATCCCATCTTAGGATTAACACTTTTAAGGCCTTTATTTTTCAGCCATTTGTTAGTGTTTACCAAGATGGATTGAAATCTTTTCATGATAGACGTTCCCTCCTTTTGTTGCCACTGAATAGGAAAATGACACTTTTTATCAAAGCCAGCTCGATGAAGCTCCAGATCAAGAATGTTGCCATCATCTTCAACTTGGAAATTTGAAGGGATCTTCAACATGTTGAGATCAATTATTTGTTGCAGGGTTAATCTGTAGCATTCCATCTTCATGATGTCAAGCTCTGTTCTCATATCAATCCAAATATCCTCGATGTGATGAACATGTTTGAAAGCTCTTTTCATCTGAGAATTCATCTGTTGGTAATCAAAGTCAAATCTGGCCTTGAACTTCTTTACGGCAATCAATAGCAACTCTGCTTCCTTGTTCTTCGGTTTGGGCACAAAATTGATCGAATATTTGCCAATAGCCAAGGGTTTAGCTGAGTTAATACCAAAACTGACGTATGCATAACATGCCGATCACTCTGCACGTCCATGTGCTGTCTAGTTAGCTCCATCAAGATGATTTGATCTGTAGCATACCTAGGTAAGGTATACGACTCACTTTTGAAATATCCAACTCTCAAGCATGTAAAAATTGGAAATTGAGTGAAAATAAAGCTGTATTGATTCACCTTTTCCCATGCTTCATCAGATACTCTTTTGACAGATCACTGTCTATCGAACAAGTACCAGGAATGCCCAAAGAAGGCATCTTGGACTCTTTTGTAATGAAATATACTATTTGCCAAAGTGATTTGGTCATAGTAATCCCAAATAGGAACCTGAAGATGATCTCCCTTCGTTGAGAGACTAGAGAAAGATCCCATGGCAGCAGCAATGTAAACTAGGTAAGAGTTCATGTAGAAGGCCGTTGAAGTTCCCACATTGCCTATTTGCTGGCAAAATGCAGTGTTGATGACCTCTCCCCAAAAGATATGTTCTTTGTTTTCCATGATTTGAAAGATGAACTTATATATCCATGGCTCCAACTCAACATAATTTTTTTGACCGCAAATTTTGTTGAGAAGGATGATGAGATCCTTATATTCTTGTTTGAAGTTAGACCGATGAATGATCTTTGGTCCTCTGGAGAAGTTGTTCCTTTTATTGTCTAACTAGTATAGGTTGACAAACTTTTGATAATCACCCTTTTGTCCATTCCAGCATGCCAAAGATGATTCTTTGGTTAAATTTGCACTTTCTGCTTTATGTGGTACTTTAAAGATTTGCTCAATAACTTTTGGATCAAGGCTAATGATAACCTTGCCATCAACATCCTTGATAGTCTTCGTCTCTAGAGTAAAACGCCAAGCACATCCAAGAACAAAAACAAGTTCCATGGCTGCCATAGGAAATGCAGACACTAAGTGAATGTTACTTCTTTTGATGCACTTCATCTCATGACCAACAGGATTTTCAATTCTTCATAAAAAATCAGCCATGTCCACATGACCGATCATCGTGTCAATTACATTGTCAAGAACAGATGCAACTGATGATGGAGTTGCATGAGCCAACGCTTTATCGTGTTTGATATTTCATCTTCCTTTGGGTTTTGATGATGACGACATCTCTTGTGTTTGGGCTGCAACACAAAAATCCCTAAACATAAACACATTGTTAAAAGGAATCGCCATACAAGTTGATTTGCGATCAGTATCAAAGGTTTGTAAACTGATTGGAGACTTTGTGGATCCAATGAAATGATCTCAAAAATAAATCATCATGCATATGCAATGAATGAAAATGAAATTGTGATGTCCCCAGAGTGGGCCCCTAACGGAAGGTGACGTAGGTCTGTCCGTGCGGTTTGTCGCTACCACGTGTCCGGGGTTCTCGCCAGCGAGGCTATCCTGGGGTTGCCCCCTTAACGCGGGGAGGTGTCGTTTACTAACAGTCCGGGCTTTTGGTGCAATGGTTATTAACTTGGTATCAGAGCCGGAGGTCTCGAGGTCGAGACCCGCGGAGCGTGGTGGGCTGTGATGTCCCCAGAGTGGGCCCCTAACGGAAGGTGACGTAGGTCTGTCCGTGCGGTTTGTCGCTACCACGTGTCCGGGGTCCTCGCCAGCGAGGCTATCCTGGGGTTGCCCCCTTAACGCGGGGAGGTGTCGTTTACTAACAGTCCGGGCTTTTGGTGCAACAGTTATTAACTAAAAATACCAAGTTAATAACCGTTGCACCAAAAGCCCGGACTGTTAGTAAACGACACCTCCCCGCGTTAAGGGGGCAACCCCAGGATAGCCTCGCTGGCGAGGACCCCGGACACGTGGTAGCGACAAACCGCACGGTCAGACCTACGTCACCTTCCGTTAGGGGCCCACTCTGGGGACATCACAGCCCACCACGCTTCGCGGGTCTCGACCTCGAGACCTCCGGCTCTGATACCAAGTTAATAACCGTTGCACCAAAAGCCCGGACTGTTAGTAAACGACACCTCCCCGCGTTAAGGGGGCAACCCCAGGATAGCCTCGCTGGCGAGGACCCCGGACACGTGGTAGCGACAAACCGCACGGACAGACCTACGTCACCTTCCGTTAGGGGCCCACTCTGGGGACATCACAGAAATGAACGGAATGTGGAATGAAGCGTTATGAAGGTGGAAAATGGAAGATGGAATGAAATGAAAATGTGCGAAGGTGGAACGCATGAGAATTTGTGTGAATGAAGATTGTTGACTTCGAACGTGATTTAAGGTTTTCAAGGCATTATTGCATGAAAAATGAGTACATGTAAGTGCAACATGTAACGGGAGATGAAAGGTGAGATGAGATGCGGATGCGAATGGAGGATGCACTTTACATGCAAGTGTGAATGGAGGATGAGGTGCGAAGCATGAAAAGATGTGGAAACATGTATTCGCTCCAAAAGGTGCAAATGCATATGAAGAGATGGAAATGGAAAATGGAAGAGGGATAATGAGCTTTATAGTCATCTTTGGTGAAAAGATGAAGTCAAAGTACATGAAAGATGAAAATGATCTCTTTTTGACTTTTCAAAAAGTGACTTTTTAAACAAAATCGGGCATTTTGGATGCAATTACACGTAAGGCTTTTTGTGTAATCGTGTCGTGTGAGTGGATGCGAAAAGTGAGATGAGTGAAAATAGAAGCGGAAAATGGGATTACATCCATGTGCCGATGGTGAACGAGATGGAAAACATGTAATCGCATTTGCCGGTTGAGATGTGAAGTGTTGTGACATGGAAGATGGAAGTGAAACGTGACGATGCTTTCGCATGAAGTGAAACAACAATAGGTTCTTGGGAAAGAAATTGTGACTTCTCCAAAGTGGAGAAAACTGGAAAGCAAGCACAAAGCACAAAAACTCAAAAGAAAAATGTACCTTTGGAGAGTGACTCAAACATGTCAAGATGCAATGCACTTCAACACACAAATTCGAATTTGGAAATTGGGGAAAAACGGAAAACAAAAAAATGAACAATTTCTTTATTTTTAAAGGAAAAATGCACTTTCCATGAGATTGATTTCAACAAGTGGCAATCATCAAGCAATAATGTGCATAAAATCAGCAAGATAAGCACAAATTAAATAGCAAGAAAGAATAATACCACGCACATAAGATTAAGTGCCAAAAGTGAAGGAAAAAGATGCTCCAATATTGAAAATGTCTTCAAAAACGTTTGAATCTTTCAAACTCTTGCAAATTCTAATGGGAGAAGGCAATAACCAAGGAGTATTTGTTAAAAGATGCCAAAATGTGCCCTAATAATACTCCAAGATTCAATGTTTTGCATATGCATGCTCATGGAACATTTTTGTTTGCTGAAAAACGTGTTTCACCAAGGAGCATGATCAAATCGATTTGAAGTTTACAGGTCAAAATGTGTATCATAATGCAATGCAATCACCATAAAACATCAAATCGATTCAAACTTGTGCAAAAACATTGATAAAAACTGGATTTGTTTGAAGTTATTTCCAAAAACATACCCTATGATTGAGCTTTCAAAAATGATTTTCAGCATAGTAAATCCATTCTTGATGCAAGAAAACTCATTGCCAAGCAAAAACGCCTTCAATGGAGAAGATCTCATGCAAATCCACCAATAAAATCTCTCACAGTGAGCAAAATCTGGTTCTTGGAGAGCAAATGCATGCATTCTTTCAAAATCGGACCTTTTGGAGGGCAATACACATTAGAAGATGCGTTTGGTTAAAATCGCAGCTTTTGGGGTGATAAACACATTTTAAAAACTTGCAACAAGGCAAATCAGACCTTTTGGATGCAATGACATGTTATAAAATGAGCAAGTGATCAAAATCGCACCTTTTGGAGAGACATGCATGTTTTAAGTTCTATCTCACATTTTGGATGCAAAGACATAAAAACTTACCTTTTGATGTAATGACATCAAAAAGGTCCACTTATGATTTCAAGTTAAATTTTATCTGCAGTGAGATGTAAAATGTCCACTTTTGATAACTTAAAGTCATTTAATCAACTTAATTTCATAAAAATGTTACTTCATGGGACATAACAACATTTTTATATCATATTTAAAAATACAACACATAAATATCATTTAAAAAGTAACATTAAAATGAGCATTTGATCTAAAAATCAAGAATTAAATTGAAACTATATAGTTTATATAGTCACTTTAAGTGAAAAATCAAAAAGTAACTGAAATTAAAATTATAACATAAAGTGCACTATAGTTATTTTAAGTGAAAATTTAAATGATAAAGTAATTTAAAAACATAACATAAAGTGAATTTAAGATGTATTTTTCAAAAAGTGAATGTCAAATTGAAAATATAACATGATATTTTTAATTCATGCTATTGCACCAAAAAGTCCACTTTAGGCACTAAAACAACCATATATCTTGACTGACAACTCTGATTGAGCTCTAGGTTAGTCCAAATCGAAGGGGAAACCAAAAGCCAGACATGAGCAAAACCAAAGGAGTACAAACCAACAAATGCAAACTCAAAAGCAAAGAAAAGGACAATGAATGCTTTAAAAGTCAAGCAAAGGTTCGATAGAAAGCAAAATGTAAAAAAAAATTGACGAATGCCTTCAGCAAAACGATTTGATATACGAATTGAAACTGATCAATCGATCAACATTAAGCAATTGAATATCAAATTCAATCTTAGTGATACACAAAACTAACTTGAAAAAGTTTCGTGCTGTTACTACCATTTTGTGGTGACAAAATGCAAGACAACATACACCAAATCAGAAAATGCTTTCTTAGATTGTTTGAGACACATCTCTTGTTTTGAATCATCTCCCCACTTAGGATGGTTCAAATTTGGAACTTTGATAATGTCTCTTCTCTGACATCTGCCCTCTAAAGATGTTTTAAGTGGGAATGAATCATTGGTTATTATTTCCCCCCCACAATGTAAAATTCTCACTGTTATATTATGAACAATTTTGCCTCACATCAATATGACATACTTCTTTTTGTTCTTCTCATAGTATTGCAAATAACACATCCGTTGTGGAAAATGGGTGCTTGATATTGCAAAAGTTCTTTTGAATACTCTTGTCCCTATTTTTTCTCTGCAATTCACTATCTTGTGACAACGAAGTTTATAGTCCAAGAGGCAAGTCGATTCAACTCAATCTCAGAGTACACAAGATATACAAATGAGAATTATGGGTTGTTTCCAGTTTCCAATGTCTTTAGTTTGCTCAAAACACTCAGACCTTTTATCAGGTAGGAAGGACAAATTATATTGTCTCTACTCCACCATAGTTGTTCCACGCAATTTCAGTATGGCTCTTTGTCACAACCACAACAACGAAGATGGTCATGCCTCTTCTCTATCCAAGAGACATGCATGATAATCTAACCTATGTAAGAATATTGGATGTATACCTTCTCTCCGCAAATGGGGTGGCAATATCATTCTTCATATAGCACGGCTGCAATCACTCGCATGCACACACTTTTCCACTCAAATAGAAGAGAGTATATTGAATGCATTGTTAGTTGGAAAGGGGGGCTGTAACCAAAAAAAATTGTAACTTGAACAACTGATCAACCACCTATCCAAATGGATTATCATCACCTTATTATTTCCTATCTTGACTTTTACAAGTCTATCAAACATATGATAAAGAAGCACCGCTTAATTATTGGTTGGGTAGTTGTCGCAACTGACAACCACTTTAACTGCTATACATCCACTGTACTCAAAGATGTATAAATATTACAATAGAGGGTAAGTCTTTTAAACTGTTTATTGTATAAGTATATACATATTACAATGACTCATCTGTAATTTGAAAAATAACGCAAGTGTTTGAACATAATTTGAACTTGGCATAATTTGTGCATAAGATATCGTGCCATCCTTGAAGTTATCGTGGCATTGTTTTCTTTTCCATCCCTTCATAAATGAATTATTGAAATTAGTGAATTGTTGTTCAAACTTTCTGCTATAATCCAATCGCTTCTTTTAATATACGCCCAGAGTTTATATTTGCCAATTTGCCATGACAAATGTAAAGTAATGGATGCCAACATATATGATGAGCCTTGAAATACATTTCTTCCTTATATAAAGCACATACAAACCTGTTTTATCTGATGAGGTGCAATTTATATGTCAAACTCATGACAAATGTAAAGTAATCGATGACAACATATATGATGAGCCTTGAAATACATTTCTTCCTTATATAAAGCACATACAAACCTGTTTTGTCTGAGGAGGTGCAATTTATATGTAAAACTCAGATTGAACAAAAATTAAGATTGTTGTCTCAATGATCCTGCTTCTGTTGATAACTTCTGTCAGATCCCAGTTTGTACAAGTGGGAAATATGATTAGTATATATAACCATCTTCATTGAACCTGATAATATATATTCTTTGCAAATCAATAGTGAAGAGAATGCTCTAGAAGGTCCCACCTCCTTACGAGGCATTCTGAAGAAATTTCACATTATTTTGATACACACTCACGTCTGATAGATCTGATAGAAGACATTGTTTCGCAGACATATCAAACAATATAATAAAAAAAATGCAGATCAATGAGGATTCTAGTCACTGTGCCATTACCTAGTTATAACTAGCCGAGCATAGAATTGGAGTTCCAAACAGAAGCAACAATAGTTTTTTGCATTTGCAAGTTATTTCTTCCATCGAATATCTTTTGTCTTCCATTTTTGATAATAGTGATTCTTCAATCTGAGCATTCAATTCGATGTAGGTGTGATTCAATCTGAAGTTTATAACTTTGGCAGCAATGCCAAAACATTCTAATAGCCATACGAGAAGAAACACAACTTATAGTTCTAGTATTGGCTTCTTACTCAGTGACATTTAAGAGAATGAGAGATAGACAGGTCTAGCAAGGTGCATCATGGTAGTTGATTATTGTAAAAATATCTCAGCATTGACAGATCACGGAGTCTCTGCTCTAATATCTCAAACTTCACTCCAACATCCAATTCCTCCAATGTAAACCTCGTATTGAGCCCCTGGTCATTCCCCATCGGCAGCAACACAAGCCTCACCGCAAACTTCACCGCCTCCAAGATAGAATTCCACCTCGAGTGGTTCAGAAATTCCCCCAATTGCAATTTCGAGTCTTGAAGCCCTTTGGCAATACCATCTCCTCCCTATGGCAAAACCGAGGAAAACATGAAAACAAACCTGCGGTGCCCATCCCACGAAAAAAATGATATACGGTTACAAGCAAAGACATTTTACGGTATGACAAACCTTATGTTGAACAATGAATTATTTGTTGACCATGATAATATGGAGCAATAGTAATTTTGGCTCAACACAAGAGTTTTATCTTTGTGCTCTTCAAATATATTTATATTTCTGTTTCAATTTCCGAGCGAAATTCATCTGCTCTGATATAAATCGAAGATATCGTTTCCTTGTGAAATCAAATATTAGATCGAAGGACTAAGGCTTTCCGCAGTATCATTATCAACTTCTTTTTCCAATACAATGTATATATAGTTAGTAAATTGCGCATCATACGAAAGATCCCTAAGACCAACCTGCTTTGATACCATGTTAAGGTAGGATTGCTGCAAACGTAATAGTGTTGTATGTGATTTCTGTGTATTCTTAAGGTAGTGATCTCTCTTGTATTTATATTGTGGATGAGACAAGGAGAGACATGTCCATGGGACTTGTCTATTCATTAACACATATTGTTTCATTGTTTATGATTAGTAATTATTAGACAATTGGTAATTAAATATGAGTATATATATAATGTATGCATACTTTAATTGTCTAATGATTACTAATCAGAATGATTAACTATTAATCATAGCAATGTATCTCATGGTTAAATTGATCTGACTGAACCTACAACATGAACATCTCTAACTCTAAGTTGATTCACTAAATGATCTGTGAAAGTTGATCAATTAATCTTTCCTACTTCATATTATGAATCCTTTTATAGAAGATTCTCGTCAAGCTTCCTTTGGTTTTTGTAAGCTTAATTAGGTTTATCGAATCTAATGTCATATGCTTAATTTTTGAGGCCTTCAGAGTCCTTTTTTGCATTTTAGTGTGTTTATTTTGGTTGTTTTGGTCCTTTTGTTTCCTTCAATGTCTTGCTTTTGGTCACATGCTCATTTTGAGCTATCTTAGCCTAATCAGACTTGCCAATCAAAAGATATTAAGGTTTAAGTGGATATATAATTGGACTTTAGGACCCTGATTGCATATTTTAAACTTTAAATCATTTATTTTGTTGTTAAGTCGCACTTTTTGATATTTTTAACGTAAAGTGACTTTTAAATGTGCTAATAAGTTATTATGTTGCACTTTTTGACCTTTTAACTTAAATCACTTAAGTTATAAAATGCACTTTTTGAACCCATTTACACATTACACATGCACTTTAAATTAGAACTTAAATCACTTAAGTTATAAATTGCACTTTTTGAACCCATTTCCACATTACACCTTAATTTATATGCAATGTGTAATAGACTCCAAAAAGTGTG
Organism: Cupressus sempervirens; assembly: GCA_028749045.1. Classification (NCBI taxonomy): domain Eukaryota; kingdom Viridiplantae; phylum Streptophyta; class Pinopsida; order Cupressales; family Cupressaceae; genus Cupressus; species Cupressus sempervirens. The sequence goes on from CM053788.1 coordinate 224,367,554, forward strand.
ATTTCATTTAAGTGAAACAAGTAGACGTGCAAAATAGAAACCAAGTGAAGTTTAACTTAAAACAAGTCAATAACATATGCTTGCAAGTGAATATGAAAATGCATATGAAAAATGTGATGTGCTCCATGTGCAATATGCTAGTGATCTTGAAAACCATGATTTGGCTTCAAATACTCTCATTTCAAGTGCCCAATCACATTTCTTGAAGCACACTGCATATTACATCAATATTACCTTCATATGCAAATGGAGTCAAAAACCATGATTTGGCTTGTTTAGATGCAAAACAACTTTTTTTTCTTTTCGAAAACTACTTGGCGGGGCATTATTTTACACTAAAGGAAAGCACATGTAATCACACTTCTAAAGTGATATTGCATATGCACGTTAGAAACACAACTGACAACTCCACTTTATGCAATATGCATTCCATTTCAAAAACCACGATTTGTCTCTTGGCTACTCACGTTTTTGCAATATGCAATATGTAGTCAAAGCCAAAAAATTTGATTGGTTTCGTGTTTGCAATTGGCATGCAAAATGCAATGTGTAAATCGCCCCAAAAAGTGTGATTGGCATAGAAGGCCAAAAGCAATGTGTATGTCATGCCCGAAACCGAGATTTGCACGAAATAAATATGCAATATGCATTGCATGCCCAAAAGTGTGATGTGCACTTAGGCTTTTCACTTGCATATCATTTAAATGTGTATTCAGTTTCAAAACAATGTGATTTAGGGCCGAGGATGAAGGATGTTTAAATTTTTTGCATGCAATGTGCAATGCATTTGCAAAACCTGATTCGGAGAGAAGAGTTCCATTCCAACTTCGTCTTTGCTCCAAGATTTTCTCTTGCTCTCCAAGTAAGTGTAAATCTTTGGTTTTGTTTGTATTTCTTGATTTTGTTGCATATTTGATGCAGTCTTTTTCTCCTCTTCCATTTGTTCATTGGCAGCCCTAGATTTTTGTTCTTAATCACAAAAGAATTCAAACTCTCATTCCTTGTAAATGCAAGAAGGTTCTCCTCTGCAAAATGAATTTGCTTGCAAGATTGAGGTGTTTGAAAGTCTCCATTTTGTGTCACAGAAAGAGGTTTGTTTTTCTTTTCTTTTCTTGTTTTGTAAATATGTTTGTTTGTTGTTTGCTTGTTTTTGGTGCCTTTAGAGAGCAAGTTTGTGAAGAAAATGATGAAAGTTGTCTCAAAGAATGCAAGTTTCCGTTCATATTTTAGCAATCATAGCAATCATTCTCATTCCATCTCCAAATTTTCCCAACTCCATAGTTCGCAAATATGTAATTGGAATTTAAAACCCCAATTACACATTTACACAAGTTAAAAACGATGAGTTTTCACCATATATAAATTCATTTTTAAATCCTAACTTTTGGGAAAACTCTCATTTTTAAACAAAATTTTTCCTATTCACATGCCCACAAGCTACATCTACTTGCATTCTTAGCCATTCAAGCCAAAAAAAAACTACATTTTGCCCCTATGCAATCCACTTGGGAAAACCTGATTTTGATCATTTTTACCCAAAAAAGGAGCTGTCCATACCTTTTCCAGCCTATCTAAGTGTTCAAAAAGTATCTAAAAATCACGTCTAGAACACTTATCATTCATAGATCTACCATTATTGTCCAAATCATAAAGCCCTCATAGATTCAATGCCATTAGAAGATGTTTTAACCGTTTGGGATTTTCATGTTGTTGTGAACTCTCCAATTTGACATATGTTCGAAGAATCTTTACCTTCCAAAGGTAAAGGTAAAATGAAGTATCAATATGGCAAAGAATTGGCTCACACCACCCCCTCTCAAATTTCGTCTTCATACGATGGAATTAGAGCTACAAAGATTGGTCATGTGGATATGTCATATTTTCTACAAAGAATAAAGACATCTTGTCAGGAAGACATGTTGCGAATAAAGAAAAGCAATATTCATTTGATCTCCACTTTCTCAATGGCTGCTCTAGAACCTGAGTTCGTGTGGGAATGCACCAAGCATTTTGAAAGTATTTCTAAGTTTACATCTGGACATCATTGAGAAGGTCTTCAAAGTGTTGGAAAATCCACTTGATTACACAAATAAGAATTCACAATAAATGTGGAATGAGAATAAACATGATTACATCAAGGTTTCAAATGAAAATTAGTTAATCAACAAGAGAATCAACTTCTTTAGATGACCAAAGGTGATGCATAGAACTGATTTTTGTGAAGAAGTCAATGATCTGATTACTCTACTTAGTTGGATATGTGGGCTCAAAGAGTCCAACATTTTGAACAATGGATGTTTTATAGGGGGAAAACAAAATATATTCAAACAATGCTTTTTTAAAGGTTTTTCTCGGTCAAGCGCTGCACATGCTTTCATCTTTGAATGTTTTATCTGTGCCTTTTTCATTTGTGAATGTCAAGTCCGCAAGAATGTATTCGACGTTGACCACAATGAAAATTTTCTATGCCCTTCTACAACGCCAACCACAGTGACATTTTTCGGAGCCCTTCTCAATGATGAATGGTGTAAACAGTATTGGGAGAAAACTTCACTCTCAATGATGAATGATCAAAATGCTAAGTAAAATAAATTGCTTGATAAGTAGATTGGAGAATTACTATATAAATTTTATTCTTTGTGATCACTAATACTAGGCTACACTTTCAATATTAAATATTAAGATTTGATTTTTAAATTTAAACATTTAGACTTGGTAATTAAGTTTTTGTTTTTGTACAATAAAATTTAATAATTTTTATTAAAACATCTATTTTTAATTTTTTTTTAAAATTTTTAAATATTATTATATTAAAATTTAATATTTTAAATATTTAAAGTGATCAAATTGGGGCCTACTTTTTGATAAGGGCCTTCATTTGGTTTGTCCAATTTGAACGTTTCCGAGGGATGATGTGACGATTCGGTCACACTTCGACCAGTTAATAGCCTATTGGCTGAATTAGTTCCTGCCATAGGCTGGAGAACTATAGGCAATGAGAAGAATCTAATTTGTGATAAAATTTTATAACTTTAATGAATCTAACTTTGTTAATATTTTTCACAATATTATATTTTTGTATTTAATAAAGTTAGATGCCAAATATTTAACTTTACTAATTTATAAAATTAATGTTGGCTAAAAAAATGAAGCATAAGGCAGATTTTTCAGAAATATTCACTATACCAAATTTATGACTAAAGTTTGGCCTTATGCTATACATTAGATATATTTACAATTAAAAAAATCTATCATTTTTGGTTTTAATGTTTACAAAAAAAATATTTTAAAATCTGGGCCTTATGGCCTTTTACCTATACAAAAATTAAATTAAATATTTAAATTATAACTTAAAATATAACAAATTTTTAATTTAAAAATTTAATCTTTATATATTAGATTTTTATTTGACTCTTGTTTTATTACATGTATTAAAGTTAATTTTTAAAGTGTAAAATTATAATATATTTATATAAGTACTTAAATTTAATATATATATTATTTATATGCTATAATTATTTTATTAAAATTTTAGAATATTAAAATATAAATAAATTTTAATATTTATTTATTTATGTTTAAATTTAACATAATATTATTTTATTTTTAAAGATTTATTATTTATGTTTAAATAAAAAATAGAATAAGTATAAGACAAACTTAATGCTGAATTTAATTGGAACATTTTGTTCAAGTCAAACTTCACCTGAATTTTATTGTTGTCGAACTCGAACTCGAACCTTGTGACATAGCTTAAAATGATAACAATGACGAAATAATAGACCAAGCTTCAGTAACATTTTGTAGTTACTAAATTGAATTGAATCGAAAAACTTATAAATATTAGAGATCCATGCATGTATTTATGTGTATCTAATTTTTGATTAGTTAGATATATGTGATGACACCATCTCTATAATTAAATTTAATAAATAAATAAATAAATAAATATTAAATTTATAAATAAGAAAATAAATAAGTAAAATCCTAATGATAGTCAAATAATAAGATATTATAAATGATAAACAATTAATTAATAATTAACATTGTTCAATAAATATACTCATTAATGGATATTACATCTATTAATATAATAGCATAATATATCATTAAATATAATAATATATTCTCATGAAACAATAACTTTCTCATCTATTACAAGGAGCCTTGATATAGGACTGATTTTTATTGGAGATACAGGAACATGTAAGTCCAGGTCAGTTCATTGGCATGAAATGAAATATGAGAAAAGGGTCTGACATTAAAGATATCGGCTGTTCAAAAAGTAATAAGTCAGCAACCAATAAATTCAATACCATGAGCATCGATTGTTAAGAGGGAGACGGTTAATACATTTGACTATTCTTTGCGATGGTAACTAACGTGGATATTTTCATATTCGTTACGAAGAGATACAAATGGAGTAAAGACATGTCCCTTAAAATGCATTGATTGGTAAAGAGAGACAGTCAAATATAAAATGGTATAAATATAGAAAGAAAGGGTGGGCGGGGGGGGGGGGCTGGGGGGAATAGAAGAAATGAAAATATAGAAAGATAAACACAAAACAATGAGCAAAGATAAAAGGAAGATATCAACAAATGAATACATATCTGCTAGTATAGAAAAGTAACAAGGGCGCCAAGTAGAAGGCGAAGGATCAGGTAAGAAGGAAAAAGTCGAACACAGGGAATATTGTGGCATGTACATATAATGAACGACAGAAATCGTGAAGACAGATCATTTGCTGACAATTTCCTATCATCAAGAATTAGAAGAATATATATTACTACATTTTGTTTAATACAGTTTGGGTTTGCTCTCAGTATAACCACTGATATATAATATAACGATCAATAAATTAGGAAGACGTCAAACATTGCATAGTTATTAAATTTAGAAACCATAATAACATCCCTACAGGTGAGGGTTGGAAAACATTGCCCACTTAGTGTTTGTAAACCAAAGGAAATATAACACGCAAATCATCTAAATAGAGTTTTCCATAAGAGGAACCAATATACATCAGCAATATATATATCAAGGGAATACTTTGTACGTATAAACATTATTATCCGACATTTGTTCAAAACAAAGTTAGTTGTCTCATTGGCATAGCATTTCTCAAATAAAATAGTGGAACAAAATAAACTATTTGTGCACTAAAGAAAAACCTTAAGCCATTATTTTCAACTGCATCACAGTATAATTTATCATTCTGATAATAAGTGATCACCAACATCAATACAAATTTGTAAAGTATATTGTGCTAAAAGGAAGAGTTTTTGACTATAAAAGAACTAAGTTGAATTTTAGAATAAACCAGTCTTAAAATCGTTAAAGATTGTACTAGGGACATTACAATGGTATCAGAGCATAATCCTGCCATCCTGTGAGTGAAGGCTTATGGAAACTTACATGAGAAGGACAAATAAAACTACAATGAACGACTTAGCAAATGAAGTGAGAACATATATGGAGCAAACCCACCAAACCAACCAAACTATATTGAATCAAATGGAGAAGTCAAATTAGGGCCTCCTGAAAGCATTATAGAACATGAGAAACTCGATCAATAATTTGAGAAGTCAGCGTAACATAGGGAGGGAAACTAATTCAGTCCATTCTGAAAATAACAATGTAACTTCAAGCTCCAGCCTGCCCCAACCTACATTCGTACCTAGAAGAGTAAATCTAAGAGAGGAGGAAGGAGTCGAGCAACCCCTAACTAGTACGGAAGATATTGCAAGGGCATATGTTGCTCTAGAGCCCAATATTAGAGAAGTGATATCATTCAGAGAATTTTGTGATGATAAATGAAGAGAGACTAGGAGGATGGTAAATGAAGAAATCAAACATAAAATTAACAAAATAAAGCTTCCACATTTTGATGGTTCAGAAAAGATCACACAGTGCCAATGGTAAGAAAAATTAAACACTTTTTTTTATTCTAAATCCCATGACGAAAGAAGATGCATTACAATTTGCTATAGTGCATCTAGAGGGAGCAGCACATGATTGGTGGACCCATGGGCGTATCTCATTGGGACATAAAGATGTAAAATCCTATGGAGAATTATCCCAAAAGCTCATGAATAGGTTTGGTGATAAGGACATCAAATGGTATTTCCAAGAACTAACTCAAACAAACTGGAATAGTGGAAGGTTATGCTCACAAATTTCAAGAGTTGTCAGTTATGGTTCTAGACCTTTCCCAAAAGAGAATCACTCATATATTTATAGAAGGATTAAAAGACTCCACTAGGCACTTTGTTAAACTACATGAACCACAAAACTTGGAAAAAGCCATTAGAAAAGAAAAAATGGTAGAATCAAATTCATCAAAAGAAAGATCTAAGAATTTCTCGACAAAGATAGAGCATAGAAATGAAGACTCACACAAAGACCAAAGAGAGAAAGAATGTTATTTCTGCAAAGCAAAATGGAGCAGAGGACACCAATGCCTGAGTAAGGAAGCCCAAAAGCAAAAAGAGGATACATTGAAGAAAGACATGTTTCAGATATAGGGGCCATTGGGAGCCTGGACGTAAGTGTGACAAGAAAAGTCAAGTCCATAAAATTGAAGCAATGCATGAAAAAATTAATGAAAAGACTTCAAACAAAAGTGCGAATGGTGATAAAGAGAGGATATGGGAATCAAGAATCATTGAAGTTTCAAGGAAAATTCAACATTAGTCATACTCTAATCAGGAACTGTAAACATCAAACAATACATATATGTACATATTTTTATGATTGTTAATAGAACTTTAATATTCAATTTAAATAAAAGGAAAGAGTGGCAATTAAGGGAGAATTGCTAATGACACCCTATTGTTAGCACCTTCCTAAGAGTGCAATTAATGGAGAATAGCGAGGGCACCCTATTACAGTAGTAACTTAGGGAGAACTATGATAAGGATACCCTATTGCTATGTAATTAAGGGAGAACCGCTAGAGCACCCTATTGCAGAATTAGTCAAGGGAGAAGCATTGAGGGCACCCTATCATAGTGATACTAGAGGGAGAATTGCTAGCAGTGGACCCTACTACACTGTGATTATGGGAGAACTACTAGGGCATCCCACTAGAGAGAGAATATTATATCCATAGAGACCTTAGGATGAGATAAAGTCGCACCTAAGGATTGTAGAGAGGGATAATCCTAAAAGGATATTCATAACAGGTCTTAGGAAGAGATAAAGTCTCTCTGAAGATTAAATAGAGAGGGACAATCCGAAAGAGATATTCCTAGAAGACCTTGGAAGAGATAAAGTCTTTCCCACAGTTCATATGGATTATTCCTCAGGACTTAACATGGGACAAGGCAATACATCGCAAGAGCATGGAAGTACCACAAAAAAAAAATCAAGATAAGTTTAAGTTATTAATTTATTTATTTTGTTGAATTATTCTCAATCATTTAAATTAGGTATTATGATCTCTTCATTTGATAAGTTTGTATTCATAATAATATTACAGTTCTAATCTCAAGTTGAAATTTGTATAGTAGGATCGTTCGACTGAACATCAAAGTACTTGGAAGGTTTGAATTGCTTGAGGACACGTAATTTGAGGAAGGGTGGACTGTGATGATGCCATCTCTATAATCAAATTTAATAAATAAATAAATATTAAATTTATAAATAAGAAAAATAAAATAAAAATCCTAATGATAGTTAAAAAAAAAAGATACTATAATTGATAAACAATTAATTAATAATTAATATTGTTGAATAAATATACTAATTAATGGATATTACATCTATTAATATAATAGCATACTCATGAAATAGTAACTTTCTCATCTATTACAAGGAGCCTTGATATAGGACTGATTATTATTGGAGATACACGAACATGTGAGTCCAGGTCAGTTCATTGGCAAGAAATGAAATATGACAAAAGGGTTCAACATTAAAGATATCGGCTGTTAAAAAAGTAATAAGTCAGCAACCAATAAATCCAATACCATGAGCATCGATTGTTAAGAGGGAGACGGTTAATACATTTGACTATTCTTTGTGATGGTAACTAATGTGGATATTTTCATATTTGTTACGAAGCGATACAAATGGAGTAAAGACGCATCCCTTAAAATGCATCGATTGGTAAAGAGAGACAATGAAATATAAAATGGTAGAAATATAGAAAGAAAGGAGTGTTTACTGTAGTGGTAAAGAAATCAACGCATACAGACAATGGAATATAATAGCAGAATAATATTCGCAATAGTAGATGATGATGATTTACAATGATCCCAAACTGGATATAAATACTACCGCCGAACCTTCCCGAAGGAGTCCGTCGGCCACAACATTACATCGGCTACAAACTATTTACCCGTTGGCTACAAAATACAAAACACCAACGACAGTCAATCCGTTGGTTACAGAACACCGCCGGACCCATCCAGTCGGCTAACACCATCCCCCCCTAAAAAAGTCGTCTCCTGATGACTAACAAAATTAGGAGATAGCTTACAGACACAGAAGAAATACTAGAGAGAATGGGGCGTCCCAGAAGTGTGCTGCTGGCGACGTAACTCATACACCTGCTCTGTCCTGATGTGGAAGTCTGTCTGAATCTGAGAATTAACCTCGACAGCCTCCTTTAGAAGAAGCGCCGCATCCATAGCTTGCCTGCTAGCTAACTGCATCTCGTGCTCAACCGCATCCTTATCTCGAACCGCCGCCTCTGTACCTTGTCGAGCCACGTCCCTCTCCTGTACTGCTGCTGCCATATCTGCCAGTAGTGCTGCCCGCTTTGCGGCCCATGTTGCCTGCTGGTCGGCCAAGTCAGCGACTATCTTCTGTCTAGCCTCTCTCAGCTGCCAATGATCTCTTTGCTGCAACCCTGTTCGCCTTCGCACGGCGATGACCATAGTAAACATCCTTGTATAGTCCCACAATCTCATGTGCCAGCTTCATCATAGGGGTGTCACTGGGTCCCAACTCCGGCTCAGTGGCCCAATCTGCCAACATCTCAGTTGTCTCCACAGCCGGCCAACCCCTGTCTACAAAACAAGTCTGAAATCGTTGAGGACAAATCCCACGGATATATGCTCTGATCAAATGCCACTCCCTCCGCCAAGTCAGGGCCTGAATTGCCACATCGTGTCCCTTCTTCAATGCAGACTTCATAGTCCTGAGGTAATCCCGGCACCTGTCCTCATCCGACCCGTAATCCTCCTTGGCGAAGTCCTCCAATGACCATTTCGCATCACTGTTCTCCTCATCAGCGGGAGCCATGCCCACATCCGGTGCCGCCTTCTCTGTTGTTGGCACAACCATGGCATGTGGCATTCCCTCCTCCTGAAGCTGAGGCTCTGGTACTGCTGGTGATGTTCCTGAATGCCTAGGAGACTGAATGGACGGACCCCGCTTGGTAGGAGTGAGTCGGAACTGCTGCCTTAGAAACTCACTAGCTCTATCCATCACCTCTAGTTGGTCTGACTGTGCGAGCTCCATGTGCTTCGGTACTGGCTGGGCTGACTCGGCCTTTGCTAAAAAAGATGACGAAACAGTAACAACTGCATCACAATCAATGACCTCCAACCGAACCTGCGGCTCAGACTCCGGCGGTGGCAACTGTGTTCTCTGTGAGACTGCGACGGTGACATCTGCTGGTACAACTGGAATCACGTCTGCTACAGCCGTCGGCAATATCTTGGCGACTATCCGTGGGATAACATCTGTCGTTGTCTGTGGGACCATCTCCCTCAGTGTCCGTGGGACATCTGTCTCCGCTAGAGGAGTCATAAGGACCGGGGCATGGCGCTGACCAAACGCCGGAATTATTGTAGGAAAGGTAGTAAAGTGTGTCGAAGTTGACAACTAAGGAGGAGTAAAGAATGTGGCCCCACTACCCGCTGCCTCACCGTCAACTTCTGTCGATGTGCTCACTTCTTCTTCCACAGACTCAGCCCCGTCACTCATCGAAGTGCCCTCCCATCTGCTATCTATCTCTACGGAAGCAGCCAATCTGCGGCGTACTTTCTTGTGACCTGCTGCTGATCCTCCTGTATCCAAGTGTCGCCAGTAGAATCTGGGAGGCTCCCCGTCTGCCAACTTGCCCCTTGGAGGAGCCTCAAAACCATCTAGTGGGATCTGGCTAGCAGCAGCCTCCAAAAACAACCCGATGGCATGGTGCGGCATAAAAAATGTTCGGTGCTGAAGTGTCATGAATTCCTCCATCTTGTCGGCAAGCACTGAGGCCCAATCATATACCACTCCCTGCATGATACCATTCATAAACACAATCTGCGGCAAAGCTATATCCGAAGCTCGGGTGGCGCTTGTCAACCTGCTTTTGATGACGTCCATGATACACCGCCAATGACCCTCCCGAATAAAGTCCCTGCGAAGTCCTCTGCACTTTGTCCCCTGGACCGCTGTCTCTCTCTCAATGGGTGTAAGATCCTGGCACACTAGATCTATCCAATGCTCTTTTCGTTCCCGTGACAGTTTATGATTCTTGATTTCCACTTTCCTCCCATCGGGGCCAGGGATGCCAAAAACCCTAGTGAAATCCCTAGGTTTAAAAGGCACCGTCATCTGCTACTGCTTGTACAGGAATGTACTTGTTCTGTTCCGGCCGCTATATGTCTTTATCATGGTGCGCAATACGGATTCGAACAACTTGATGGAAAAGATGGGAAGTTGGATGGCCCAATGCACCTGTGCCCGCATCAAAATCTGTTTAATCTGGTCTGCCTCTGGGGTCTCCTGCCACCACTTCCGGCATTCGCTCCCATTGAGACTCAAACTGGACGGTGAGATAAGTGATTTCCTCCTTGGTCTTCTGTTTCTTGCTACTGGAACCGGAGGGGCCTGCAACTCGAACTCCCGATGCCAACACCCTTGAATTCTTTTCCATATTGGCTGCCAACTGACTCTTCCACGACTTCCGCTTGCCTGCTGACTCCATGCAAAAATGGCTTATTTCTCCTTATATTTGTTTCCTTCGTCTGTTACAAAAAAAATAAAAATAAAAAATCTCACCCCGTGGAAGAGGTCGAGAATACGCTGTACAAATATCCTTATCCCGCGGAAGAGGAGAAGACAAATCTTAATCAACCGTCTTTCCAATTAAAACAATACACAAACAACCCAACTTTGCCTTCGATATTTCTCCTTTGTCGAGTTCGATAATTTCTAGGTGCAGAGTGTTCGTCCTGTGATTATTGTCAACACCCGTGTGCGATTGTTCCTATTGGAGAAACAACAGGAGAAGAAAAACTCGTAGCGTCCAACTATATAGAATCGATTCTCTACAGAATAGAAAAAACTTTATTTCCTTTCTCCTTCATCTTGACATCCACCGAATCAACTCCTTGAAGGCTGTGAAGGCATAGCTTGAGCCTAACAGGACATCTCTGTGAATTGAGTGCTAAAGCATAGCCTTCGAAGACATTTGTGCTTGGAATTCACACTTTCCAGTACCTAGGCCCTGGGTGGAGAAGCCACATAACACCATTTTTTTCCTTCTATTAGCTGAGTTTGCAAAGAGGCTCTGCTGCTTTTATTGTAGTAAAGACTTCCGCTTTCTTAATTCTGCAGAGAGATACCGTTTGTCTTCACTGTACACTGTTGATGTGACCTTTGCCATGGTTCTTACATTTGCTACGTGGAAATATTACGATTGTAATGACCCTAAATCGCCCCGTCCATCTGATTTACTCTGCCTTCAGGGCTTTTGTTGCGGCTTCCCAGACGAAAGGAGGAGAAAATATTGAATTTCCTTGCATCTCACCCGCGCTCCACTCCTTCCATTCATGATAGAAATTTGAAACTGCTCGTTTTGTTTGCATACCGCGGGCTTTTTTTTTGGCGGAGGAGGTTGACCGGCGAAGAAACTCTAACTGGCGGAGGAGTTTTAGGTTTTATAAGTTCAAAGCCCGCGGACAGGCTACTCGCGGGGCTTTTATTAACCCGCGGACACCGCGGGGCCTTTCACTTTCTTGCCTACGGATAGTTGGTTGCCCACAGGGCTTTTGGCTTTGCTCGTGGACAAGCTGTTGCTTGCGGGGCCTTTCTGTCCGTGGGGCCCCTCAATTTTTTTTTTTTCGTTTTTTTAAATTTTTTATTTACTTTTTTTTAAATTTTTTTTTTTTTTTTTTTTAAATTTTGTTTTTGTTTTTTTGTTTTATTTATTTATTATTATTATTTTTTTTACACATCAAATAACAGAGGTTCTTCCAGATGATGTTGCCGCCAGAGAGTCCTTTAATGACGACAATGGAGGATTCAAGGACGGCGAGAACTTTCTTGCGCGATATAGTTTCAATTTAGATCCGTTAATTGAGCCATCTCTTGTCCATCCAAGGTCGCCAGTTTGATTGCTGCATTGTCGCCAATTTCTCGGATCTGATATGGTCCAACCCATCGCACCTTGAATTTTCCTGGCTTGATTTCATTACGGCCATCATACTTCAATACTAACTGTCCCGGTTGGAATCGGCTACGTTTCAGATGCTTATCATGCTAGAGCTTGCGTCTGTTCTGTGCCACTTCCGTCGCCCACTGTGCCAACAACCATTTCTCCTCTAGCTTATTCAGATTATTTAATCGCTCTTGTAAGCTTCTGTCGTCATCCAACTTGTTTTCCAACGCTATTCGGAGACTCGGAATCACGAATTCTGTTGGAACCACTGCTTCTTGTCCAAACATTAACTGGAATGGTGTGTGCCCTGTCGTCACCTTGTACGCCGTGCGGTAAGCCCATAGGGTAGCGGGTAAGTTTTCCTCCCAATCAGCACCTTCCACCACGCAGGATTTGTAGATGATGGATACTAGAATTTTATTGGTGGCCTCTGCCTGTCCGTTCGCTCTTGGATAGTACGGACTCGACAGTGAATGATAAATCTTAAACTGAGTGGTGAGCAGTCGAATAACATGATTAACAAAATGACCTCCCCTATCACTTGTTAATTGTAACGAGATTCCATACCTGGTAATGATCTGTTCATAAATAAATTTCGCAGTGTTGACGGCCGAGTTATCTGGTAATGCACGTGCCTCCACCCACTTGGTCAGGTACTCTGTTGCAACAATGATGTACCGGCACCGTTGAGTCTTGCTCACCCTCAGTGTTCCAATGAAATGTAGTCCCCATCTTTCAAAAAGTTCCTGCGCATGTGAGGGTTGAAGTGGCATAAAATCTCTCTTAAGCGGCTTCCCGGCCCGTTGGCACGTGTCACATCCGACTACCCATTCCCGCGCATCATTGTACACCGTCGGCCACAAGAGACCTGCAAGTAATATCTTCTGTGCAGTGGTGTTGGCCCCATGTGTCCTCTCGCGGGACCCTCATGTGCTTCTTTTAACACCTGCGGTATCTCCTCTTCCAACACACACCGTCGAAGAATATGATCTAGCCCCATTTTGTAGAGCAATGCATTGATCAATTGAAACGTACGACTTCTGATTATCAACTTGCGCCTATCATTCGGTGACATCCCCGTGGGAAACTATCCTGTTGACAGGCACTTGCCAATACTCCTGTACCATTCCGACAGTACCCCAATTTGAAATAGCTGCGCGTCAGGGAAATCGTCGTTCACACCCTCCGCTGGTTCCCCTGTTTTGATCCGCGATAGGTGGTCGGCACTGACATGTTTCTTTCCTGGCCGGACAATGATTTTGAAGGTGAATTCCTGCAATAGGAGTAGCCATCTACTGATCCTCCCCTGGATGACGGGTTTATTAATCATGTACAACAAGGCCTGGTGATCAACATAGAACACAAACAATGTAGCAAGCAAATAATGACGGAATTTTTGCACAGCATAAACCATTCCCAACGCTTCTCTTTCAGTCGTGCTGTAGTTATGCTCGGCCTTTGATAGCAACCGACTGGCAAAGTATATTGGATGACCCAGTCCATGATTACCAGTCTGTGCCAGGATCGCGCCGATCGCATAGTTGGAGGCATCCACATGAACATGAAATTCTTTATTCCAGTCCGGATATGCCAGGATGGGTGCCGTAGCTAGTCGTACCTTTAGCCCTTCAAATGCCTCGTCCTGTTCTTTATCCCATCTAAATGATTCTTCCTTGCAGGTTAACTTATCTAACGGTTGGGACACCTTGGCAAAATTTTTAATAAATCTCCGATAATAACCTATATGCCCGAGAAAAGATTTTACCTCCGTCACATTAGTAGATGGCTGCATTTCAAGAATGACTCTCACCTTGTTGGGATCCGTCTTTAATCCTTTCTTACAGACAATGTGTCCAAGCAGTCTGCTGTATGGAACCATGAATTTGCACTTCTTGGGATTCAATGCTAGCCGGGCTCTGTGACATCTCTCCATACATTCACTAAGTGCTGCTAGGTGTCCGTCCTCCGTGCTAAATATTGACCAATCATCCAGGAAGGCTTTGAAATTTCCCACAGACATCTTGTCGAAGATGTGCAGTATAATCTACTGGAATGTGGCCGGCGCATTACACAACCCAAATGGCATCCGGTTGTACGCATAGACCCCATCTTCGATGACAAACATTGTCTTCAACTTATCCTCCTCCGCTATAGAAATCTGATTATATCCGGAAAACCCGTCCATAAAGGAGTATATTTCATGTCCCGCAACCTCCTCCAGAATGCTATCTGTGAACGGAATCGGAAAAGGATCCTTGATCCTCACTGCATTCAGGCATCTGAAATCGATGCATATTCGGATCTGAGTAGTATCCTTCTTCAATGAGATGACTATTGGTGACACCCATTCGCTGGTCTGTACCTTGAAGATAATGCCAGCTTTCAGCATCTGGTTGATTTCCTCCATAACCCGTGCCGCATAATTTTTGTTCATCCTGTAGGGTTGCTTTTGTACAGGTACAACTCCCTCCACCAGTGGGATGCGGTGCACACATAATTCCGGTGGCACTCCCTTGAGGTCCTTGTATGTCCATGCAAACACATCCTTGTAGTCCATAAATATCTTGAATGCCGTGGCCTTGAGTACGAGATCCCAATTATCTCCGACTAGTATGTTCTTCGGTTCTGCCTCGCCCCCCAAATTCATCGTTTGCAGCGTAGCTTCATTATACTTGATTGTCTCCCCTTCACTGAATGCATGGGTGGGTGTAACATCCAACGGTGCCTCCCCCTCCTTTACTTTACTAAACTCCTTCGGATATTTGTTCTCAATTGATTGGACATTGCAGCTATGAAATAATTCATAGTCCTCCATTTGCCAGTGGTAGAGACCGTTGACGGAATCCAAGTCGTCATCCGTTGTTCCTCCGTCCAATCGGAGGACGCCCTCCTGATCAGGTTCCATCCGTTGCCTGCCTTCGTCCTCCTCTCCCTCAGAATCTGACGACAGGGCCTCTTCTCCTACCATTTGGGTATGCAGATCAATGACGAATCGACGACCTTTGCTTTCCAGTGATAAAGTGTTCATCTTCCAGTCGTGTCGAGCTCTTGCTTCGATAAGCCACCCGCGGCCGAGGATGGTGTCATAGCCTTTCCTCTTCAACGGAATCACCACGAAATCCATCAGGAACGGCTGAGTGCCAATGGTTACCGGCTGTGCCATGAGAATACCCAGTGGTTTAATGCCATGCTGATCGGCGGTTAGCAGCTGAAATCTTGGAGGCCACAATGTCGGCTGTCCAAGTTTCCTCCAGGTGTCTTCTGGTAATACATTTATGCCTGACCCTCCGTCAACGATGGTGTCTGTGAGAACACGTCCAAGTATCCCCATCTCGATGACTGTAGGGTGCCGTCCGGATGTCAGTGCCAGCGACATCTGATCTTCTCCTCCAACAGCAATTTCCTTCTCCTTCCCTCGACTTGGTTCTCCCGGTGACTTTTCCTTCTCTTGACTTGACTCTCCTAGAATATTTGAAAGAGCAGATCGAAGTTGAGGCATGGTGAGAAGCAAATCACTTACCTTTACTTGGACCTCTGTTTGCAATATTTGTCGTACTATGTTTTGTTTTGCGGAATTCCTCGCTAAAGTGCCGACGGTATCCAGAGGTGTTATTGCTTGGGATACTTTTCCAACCTCCGCTCGTGCTTCCGCAAATTTCCTCTTTTCTTCGGCGGGGTCTGGGTATTCTTTTGCTTGTTGCCGCGTAATTGCCAAAACCTCTTCCTCATTCGCTCCGACAGTGATCAAGTTCACTCCGGATTTTGGACATTTTGAGTCGTTGTGATCACCTGGTCCGCACCATCGGCACAATAGTTAAGGTGTATTCGCTATTGGACACTCCCGTGCAAAATGCCCCCACAAGTTACATGCGCGGCACTGAATAATCGGTCGTCTGTTTGCATCATATTGGATCCGGCTTCTGCTCGTATTGGTATTGTTATTGTTCTGTCCACGCCGATTATTCTTGTATCCTCCAGATGTAGCACCGGCGGTATTTGTGTTTCCGCTACTACCCGACGGGGAAGCCTCCTGTGTGAGAAGCACCTGCGGAGATCCTCTTGTCTTCATATTAAAGGGGTAGTCTTTTGTCGAATGGCCCATGATCTGACAAATGTCACAAAATTGGTTTTTTGGACACGATCCTTTAGTATGGCCGTCGGTTTTACACTCTGTGCACCACAGTTCACTTCCTTTTGGCTCCTTCTGCATATTTTTAAACTCCTTCATCATGCGAACCATATCCTTCTGTAGGGCCCGAACTTTCTTGCTGCTGCCTTCGTCGTCGTTGCTATCATCTCCGGCAGGCTAGTCGTCATCAAAATCAGATGAGCTAGTTTTCTTCTTCTTTGTCTTCTGTTCACTTTCAAGATCCAGTGCTTTGCTATACGCATCCACATATGACGATGGTGGCACAATTTTCATTTTCCTCCGCAATTTCGATCGTAGGCCATCCACGAACCATCTTTTCTGCAATCCGTCTGCCGGCTTGCTTTCCATTTTGTTTATTAAGTCTTTTAATCTCCTGGCATAGACACAGACAGTTTCGTGCTTCCCCTGCCTGGTATTGAAAATTTCCGCTACGATTTCATTATCATCCCTCAAGAGTTTAAATTCCGCCAAGAACTCCTTTTTAATGTTATCCCAGGTACTCAAGTTTTGTGGATCTGTATCCGAAAACCAATCAATCGCCACACCTCGTAGGGTTGCCGGAAATTGCCTGACCCATTCGTTGGCATTTGTGATTCTGTTTGCCTGCCAGATCGTCTCACGTCTTACAATGTCGGATGGAATTGGCTGTACCATCGCCCTCAAACTTCGGTAGCTTTTCTTTGGGTCCTGCCATCACAACACTAGAGGTCTGTACTGTCACACTGGAGGTCTGCACTCCCGCACCGGCGGTCTGCACTCCCACACCGGAGGTTTGAACTCCCACACTGGAGGTCTGCACTTCCACATCGGCGGTATGTACTCCCACACCGGCGGAGTGCTCTCCCACATCGAAGGTGTCGACAGCTGCAAACTTTGGTGAAGAAGAAGGATCTGTTTCCCGTGGGAATCTATCTCGGACGAAGAGGTCACTCCACGCTTGTGCTCCTTTGGCACTGCGAGCCGTGCGAGTTGATGCTCTTCCGTCTGAATTTTCTTCCCTCGGCGAACACAAATTCAAGAACTCCTCCCGTGCTTCTTCCACCAATTCCACCCGCTGCCGAGTCTCCTCCAACAATTCCTCCGCACTCCTGTTTCCGTTAGCAACCTTCTGGAATCTTGTTCGACGGTCTGCCTGCTGTGCCAGAATTAAATGTTCTTGTGCAGTACAGATTCCATCTTTTCCCTTCGCCTTATTCCGATCCTTGTTAAGCTGATTTGGCATTAATCTTCATTCTTCCCAACTTCCAGATTCATAAGGCAATGGCGCCAAATGTTTACCGTAGTGGTAAATAAATCAACGCATACAGACAATGGAATATAATAGCAGAATAATATTCGCAAGAGTAGATGATGATGATTTACAATGATCCCAGACGAGATATAAATACTACCGCCGAACCTTCCCGAAGGAGTCAGTCGGCCACAACATTACATCCGCTACAAACTATGTACCCGTCGGCTACAAAATACAAAACACCGACGACAGTCTATCCGTCGGCTATAGAACACTGCCGGACCCATCCAGTCGGCTAACAAGGAGGGGAGGGAATAGAAGGAATCAGAATATAGATAGATAAACACAAAACAATGAGCAAATATAAAAGGGAAGATATCAACAAACTCATACATATCTGCTAGTATAGAAAAGTAACAAAGGCGCTAAATAGAAGGCGAACGATCGGGTAAGAAGGAAAAAATCAAACACAGAGAATATTGTGGCATGTACATATAATCAATGGCCGAAATTGTAAGGACAGATCATTGCCGACAATTTCCTATCATCAAGAATCAAAATAATATATATTACTACATTTTGTTCAATACAGTTTGGGTTTGCTCTCAGTATAACCAGTGATATATAGTCTAACGATCAATAAATTAGGAAGAAGTCGAACATTGCATAGTTATTAAATTCAGAAACCATAATAACATCCCTACAAGTGAGGGTTCGAAAACATTGTCCATTTAGTATTTGTAAACCAAAGGAAATATAACACGCAAATCATCTAAATGGAGTTTTTCATAAGAGGAACCAATATACATCAGCAATATATATATCAAGTGAATACTTTGTATGTATAAACATTATTATCCAACATTTGTTCGAAACAAAGTTAGTCGTCTTATTGGCATAACATTTCTCAAATAAAAGTGGAATGAAATAAGCTATTTGTGCACTAAAGACAAACCTTAAGCCATTATTTTCAATTGCATCATAGTACAATTTATCATTCTGATAATAAGTGATGACCACCAACATCAATACAAATTTGTAAAGTATATTGTGCTAAAAGAAAGGGTTTTTGACTATAAAATAAGTTCTTAACTCGAATTTTGGAATAAATCAGTCTTAAATCTTTAAAGATCATACTGGGGACATTACAATATACCTTTATAAACAATGGACATTGAAAAACATACGAAAATAAAGAAAGGAAAAAAATTGGAAGATAAGATAAATTTATTAATGTCCAACAGTAGACCACAAACAAATCTAAGGGACTGCAAAGAGTACAACAGGGCCAAAACCAATTGCGGGAACACCAAACAGTGTTTGTGGAAAGAATGGAAAGCAAAAAGAAAGGAGACATAATAAGAAGCAAGAAGAGCCAAGTACATCCTACAAGTGAAAAGTAACCAAGAACCAAAAGATAAGGTCTAAGGTGAAGGCGAGTACAGGTCCTAGACTGTCTTGAAGAACCATCGGAGGTAGGTTGGAGTTGCTAAGTGTAACCATTGCGAAGTCTCACGAATTTGGTGCAACTCTGAGAAGTCGAGGAACGACCTCTTTGTCCTTGGGCAGAAGGCACATGAGTGAAGGAGGTGATGAGCTAGTGGGAGTCTTGTCTCAGAGGGCATTGTGACTTGAGAATGTGGGCTTGAGGCCGCATGGTTTCCTATAGGTAAAGTGCAAGGCACTACTGATCGGTGTATCTGAAAAAGAAGGATAGACTCCCTCACCCTCCAAACAAGCAGTAAAATCTCCCTCTGATCTCTTAATTAATAGGGCAATAAAAGATAAAATGCATCTCGGACTCCACCTCCCCAAGAGAGCAAAGGCAACAATCCTATCCTCTCTGAGAATTTGATAGTTTGTCTAAATGTGAAATAGATGCGAGCATACCTTGAACAAGCCCAAAGAGATGCAAAGGGGATGGGTCTAGGAGCGAGTGAGGGACCAAGGGGGAACAATGATCCTATCCTGAATATCCATGTAGTGCTTAGGGTAGAAGGTTATTGTCGACTGGAAACCCCCCATAGGGGTAATCCAAGTTGTGCTAATGTACCGTTCAAAATTTGATGGGAAATAAGGAGGTAAGCTGGAACATCTAGGGAGAACTAAAAGGGGGGAGACGATCAATCAAGATCCCAATTGAACCAAGAAAAGCAGAAGCCTGAGTGAACCAACAACGAGCTCTGCTAGCAAGGTTGGACCCAACGACTACCACAGAGGAGTAGTAAGCCAAGCAAGAATATATCTCGTGGCTCTCTGAGGAGTTAGAGAAGCCACCTAACCGGTGGATAAGCCAAATTAGATCAAGGATGGTCCCAAGTTTGAAGTGATGAGCATCGGACCCCTCCAAAATGATATTGTGGGGAGTAGATCGATGACATCTGAGGATGTGTCAGAGCATGAGGGTTGAAGCCCAATTGGACTTTAGGAGAGATGGCCCAATGCATTCTTTCAAAATAAATACTGTGAATTTCCATTGACTGTGAACTGAATTCAAATGTCAACTGAACCGAATTTTGAATTTGAGGTGTGTTGAGTGAATGTGGTAACTTAGTTTTTGAGTAATGAGCAGTACAAAAACAAGCCACACATCAAAGAGGTGAGAATAAAGTGGGTGGTATTTAGCTGGTTTTATGCTGTTCTCCCACTGTCAGGGTTGTTGAAATCATCAAAGAGATGCCTGACAAAAAAACCCTCTACTGTTCCCTGTAATGACCTTCTAGGAGCACATTGATCTCAAGCTCTTCTAAAAGAATTAGGTCAACGAGGAACAAAAAAACTTAAAAGTAAATACAAATTAAAAGAAAAAACTGTCTTATTCAGACATGCTCTCCGAGTGTTCTGTCCAGGTCATGCAAAATATACTTGGATTTTCTTGGGCTCCCCCTGCACTGGATCCGGCTGAATCAGGGTTGGTTGTGAAGTGTCCTCACAGTGAATTAAAACCAAGGTTAAGACCTGAGGGTGTCCTTGGATGAACGGGTAATAGGGCCTCGGAAAATAACCTGAAATAATATCACTATTGAATCAAAACATTTTTAAGAAAAATGTTGTACTCAATCATTCATTAAGGCAATATTTCCATATGTGGATATGGTGCATCTAGTGTAATAACAATATTAATTGTTCAGTTTACAAGATTATTATATGATTTGTTGGTTACTCTTGTAAGTCTAGGATTAGTTTTAGTCTTTTCTTGGTAATCATTGAACTAACTTTCATGCAGTTTTTCATGGAATTTCAGATATGCAAGATTTTTTGATTTCATTAGCAGTTTAATTTTGATGTTTCTGATGTCATTGTATCTTATTCCGGCTCTCCTGGAACTCTGACTCTGTGCATTTTGAAATGTAGATTGTTGAGACCTTTAGTCTTCATCGACATTATGCTTGTTCCATGGATATCAGTCCTCTTCTGCATACTCTTTTTATCTGTGGGGTTGCATCGGTAATATCTGATTTATATCATATATGATTTTTTTTGCTATTTTAATCTTGGTTGTTTCAGGAGTATAATGATACAAATTCTACTATATTTTCATCTTTTCTGTAACTGGTGTTTGTATATATAGGAAAGGTATCTTAATTTATATTCTAATATTGATAGTTGTTGTTTACTAGGCTTAGCTTTTAAGTATAATTCTGGATGCCTATTTTACCTATGAGGGTGCAGAAAGAAGACAGTGTCCTAGGCATCAGTCCACTTCCTGCACCTTGTATTTATCGGTATGAAGCAGCTGATCAAGGATGGAAACAACGTGGAAATTTATCAAAAGATTCTTTCAAACTTATTTCTAATATAAAGGTATTTAGAATTAAATTTTATAGATAAGGTTACAGAAGTTATAATGAGTATAGAAAAATGTTTGTGTAGGTAGTTAATCTTATTATAAAGGAAATTAATCTGAAACTGAATATACATCACATGTACACCAGAGTTACCTGCGTGAATCTTACACAATGATTGCAGACAGAGATGAGAATACCATAAAATATGTTGGGAATATGAATGCTTACACTATATTCACTTAAATGCACATGGTCTCCAGTGATTTCAGGCATCGGCCACAGATGATACTCGAAAATTTATCAATGGTAGCCTCTGAATATAGAAACTCAATACAACATAGGATGATTAGTACAAAGGTTGACCTGAAGAGTCAATATGTACCTAATCTTACCAAATCATCACCAAGATATATATTTATTGCAGGGAGTATAATAACTTTATTGATTATTATTTTCAATCACAAGAAGATGTAATGGTGAAATAGCAATCTACAGCTTTGGCTTTTTAAGGGTACTCTATCATTATGGTCTTATAAGTGTACTCAGAGACATGCCCGGACTCCGTTGCTTTTTCAATTCTTTTCTGTCTTGTTAGCTCTTTCCCGGACACCGTTTGGTGCTCCTGCTGAGCTGCTTTTCTCTGTTGTAAACTTCTAGTCCCTTGGACCCTTTGTTGGATATTAATATTCTTTTCTTATTACAAGAAATTCCTTTTAAATCGGAGAAGCAAAAATCTCCAAACGATCCCAAACTTTTGCAAACCAGCCTTATGGACGATTTTTCCACCTAAAATTCCTCGATTTTTGCAAATCAGTCCTGAGGGTTATTTTTCACCCTAAAATTTTGGTCTTTTGAAAAAAAGACTGTAATTTTCAGGAATTTCTTCACATTTAAATTACATTCAAATTGCATTTGAATTGTTAATCAATCACTGACCTTGTGCTACACCTCTCTTGAACTCTTGAGCTTGCAAGCATTTTTTCAATCTTGAAGTAGATAATGGTACTCCTACACCTCTCTTGAATCCTTAATTTTTTAAAGCTTGCATGCATAATCTTTGTTCTCTAACAAGATGAATCTTATAGGTTGTTTGATATAGACCTCTTCTTTTAGATGTCCTTTAAGAAATGCTAACCTGATGTTCATTCGAGAAAGTTTGAAGTTTTTGTGACAACAAAATGCTAGGAACATGCTATTGGTCTCTAGTTGTGCAACTGGGGCAAATGTATTTTTAAAGTCAACCCCTTCCACTTTTGTATCAATCTTGCTTTATGCTTGACCGCTTAACCTTTTTCATTTTGTTTATTTTAGAAGACCCATTTGGTACCAATTACATTTTGAGCTTGTCTTGGAACAGTTTCCCAAGTTTCAGTTTTCACTATTTGGTTTAACTTGTCTTCCATTGTAGTCATTCAGTGTGTGTCTTTGCTTGCTTCCATAAATACTTTGGGCTCAACCTTAGAAAGTAAAGACGTTTCCGGGTGTGGTGGCCAATCTTCTGCTTGTTTGAATTTTTGTGTCTATGTCACAATAACTATGTCTTCTAGATGATTTCTTTGAACAAACCTTGAAGGTGTTTTGGGTGGCTTTGTTGGTGTTGTAGATTTTTCACATTATTAACTTCTTTTGCTTCTTCTTCTTTGCAGCTCTGTTCCTCTTCACGATTAATGTCCTGAGTTATTCTTTATGATGTATATTATCATCTATGCAGACTTGGTTGCTTTCAATTATTTTATGTAGCTTCTTATTGTAACACCTGAAAGCTTTGATTCTTAAGGAATAGCCAAGAAATATTCTTCTTCGACTTGTGTTATTATATGACTCTAATTTGCCAAGAGGCAATGTGCTCAATAGAGCAGACCCAATATCGGTTATGTAAATAAGAAGAAATGTCCAATGAGTCTGTTTGAATGATTATGACTTATATATTGTGTTGAAATGATGAGACACGGTGACAAAGGAACTTCTCTTTAGCATCTCCCTTTCCTTAGTGTAAACACACCTCTCCATCGCTAATCAGTTCTTCACTTGTAATGGATTCCAATGATTATTAATGAACTCTTAAGACATGATTGTTATTAGACCATATCTCTTCATGAAGTTGACATGCTTGCATTACTAGTTATTGCGATCTTTTTTATCAACTTTTGTTGCTTGTAATTACCATTGGCTAACTCTTAATTGCTTGTTACCCTCCTCCACTCTACTACACAGAGGAGGCACATTCATAGCTGTATATCTCAACCGCTGCCATACCTCAATTTGTATAATTGTTATTAATCAAATGACCTGTTAAATTCTAGTTGATACCTCCAATGAAGGCCTAGTACTTAACCCTTGGGAGAATCACTTAGATGCAATGAGTTCTAAGTGTGCCATTTATTCTTAAGATAGATGGGTTCTAATGAACCACTGCTCATGAAACATGGGTCAATGGTTAAATCCTAATAACAATATCACAATGTCACTCGCTATGAAAACTTCTGCTTATCAATTCATGAGCTAGAGGGGCTCTATAATGAGGGGTTCATAAGGCACAACGCTTGCTGGAGGTTTTGCAAATGAGGTAGCAAGATAAGTGGGCTTGACCTTGGAGGAAACTCCATTGTTAAGAACACCCGATTTGGAGTCATACTAGAATGGGTGACTTTCCATGAAGGCTCAATGCTTTGCCCCTATGAGCATTACCTAGATGTAGTGAGTGCTAATTGTTTCATTCATTCTCGTGAGAGATGGGGTCTTATGAACCATTGCTCATGAAACACGGGTCAATAGATTTGACTTGAAAACTACATAGTTGAATCTTGATAACAATATCACAACCTTATTTCACGTTTTCAAGTTTTTTTTGATATAGATCTCTCTTCATAAAACAAAAACTAACCATTCCCCTAAAAAAATTACTTTCCTTCTACCACTCTTCTAAATTACCTATGAGTGAATTATCCCTCCACCAGATCAATTCAGACTTAAAATAGCCATTTCTAGGTTTAACTTATTTAGTTACTTAGAATAACATTGGGAAATGGCTTCCAATGACATTGGGACACGATTTGATACGAGATAGGTAATATGGCAGAGAAAAGGGAAAATGATTTACCATGCAACTCTGCCCTATAAAAATCGGTCCAATTTTTTTAAAAATATTTGTAAATCCATTCTTTCTCTTTGTCCATGTGAAATACCCAATTTTAGGAACCACTTACACGAGATCACTTGCCTCCACAAAATCCTCAAGTTTTGACATCACTCTATCAACTTTTGCAATGCCACCACCGTTCTTTTTTGGGATTCAAGATCACATTGAAATTCCCTTCAAGAATATAATAATTATTTTTAAACGTTCCAAATTTCACTTAAGAGTTTCCCATAATACACCTTTATCTTCAATACATGTGGCCCCATATTAAAAGAATGAAAATCTAAATTTTAAAAATAACACTTGAAATTACATAATATTCAGTTGTTGTCTAATTCAACTGATGACACTTAAAATGCATATGCATTCCATAATATCCCATTGCCTCCAAATTGTTCATGAGCATCATGAAAACACCCATCACATCTTTACATACTAGCCTATTGATTGAATTTGGTCTCCTAAATCAAAGTCAACACCTTCTTTCTCCAAATAGCGCTTTACCAAGCACCTCTTGTGAGGAGCTGAGAGGCCCCTAACGTTACATAGAATTTTCATTGCCCTTAAGGGAGATTGTTGAAATAACTGAGATCTATGTCACAAGGTTTGCCGGATTTCTGGCTTGGAGTTTGAAATTTGGCGAACATTTTAAAGAGCTGGAAAATTTGAAAAAATTCGTGGAGCAGTCAGCTAGGATTTTTGTTAAGTAATTTTAAAGCATTTACCGTTTAGGGTTTTGATCCACTGGTTTCAATAGAGCGCAAATCTGGAAATATAGACAAGCCTGGAAAGAGAGCTTATTGAGCCGCAAAAACTAGACATGGAGATCCCAATGCTTCCCACCAGCCATTTGATTTTCTTTACTACCAGCATTTGCAAAAACTATCCTTCTGCAAAGAATTAGTAGTTTTCTATCTGTATGCCTACAAAGCCCACCCTATAAGGCATTTAAATCTTTGTGCACCCACCACTAGACTTTTCCATTTTGGTCTCAACGGTTCTTTTTAAAGTTTTTTCTTCAGAAATTTTATCACGTATTTTAAAGTTTTAAAGGATGTTTAAGTATGTTGTATGTAGTGTTTTAAAGTTTTAAAGGATGTTTATTAAAACTTAGCATTTACATTTTAATTAGCTTTATTATTAATATATTTTTATTTCTTTTCAATATAAATATTTGATATTCAAGATGTAACATTTTGATACATTTAATTTTGATATTAAATTAAAAAATATAATTTTTAATTAGTTTTTAAATTTTTTAATATCAAACTTATTGATATTAAATTAAAAAATATAATTTTTAATTAATTTTTAAAACTTTTTATGTTGTGATATTGATATCATGATTAATTAACTGTGTGATTTATCTCCTACTTTTTATGTTATTAATGATTATAGTATTTATAAATTATGTGTTTCTTTATATAAAGTGTTTTTTATGGTTTATATTTTATAAATGTTAAATTTAGATATTTTATAAATATATTATTTATATTTTTAAAATATTAAATTTATATAGGGCGAATTTAATGTCAAATTTTTTTTGAATTTTCCACTCTGTCGAACTTCATCCGAATTTTATAGTTGGCAAACTCGAACTTGAACTCGAACCTTGTGACTTAGATTGAGATCGTTTCTACAAATGTACTTTTCATTACCATTGTAGTTGTTGATTTCCAAATGCAGATTTGGATCTCATATATGTATAATATGAGAGGAGACATGTCTCTTCAAGAGACATGAAGAGACATGTCTCTATAGTTAATCACCATTTAGTTTATAAATAACTATATACATATCTCATCTTATATATATAATATTAATATATTAACCATATATGTAATATAATATAATATTATAATATTATTATATAATAATATATAATGCATAATATATATAATACATATTATATTACATATATCATATATATTATATATATAAGATATATAATGCATAATATATAATATATATTATATATATAAGAATTACCAATAACAATTTATTTGAAAAACATTAACACAGATTAATATATCAAATAATCAATGTTTTACTTCTACTGACACTAAAACATTAACACTCCCTCGTTAGCAAGGGAGAAGTAAAACATCATTAGAATCATAATCATTATGTAATCAACACAATGTATATTAAAATCTCTTAGCAACATAAAGTATTTCCAATGATCTCTACTTGCACTTAAGCAATGTCTAGAGATGTCCAAAGTGATTAAAATTCCCATGATCTCTACTTGCACTTAAGCAATGTCTAGAGATGTCCATGACACAGTTGCAGTTCATGATCTCTACTTGCACTTAAGCAATGTCTTAGAGATGTTCATGACACACTCATGATCTCTACTTGCACTTAAGCAATGTCTAGAGATGCCCATAACACATTCATGATCTCTACTTGCACTTAAGCAATGTCTAGAGATGCCCATAACACATTCATGTTCTCTACTTGCACTTAAGAAATGTCTATAAATGTTCATGATACACATAATAGATTTGTTACCCATGATCTCTAATTGTCCGAAAGCAATATCTAGAGATGTCTATGATAACAAGACTATCATTTGTAAGATTGTCACCTTACAAAGATTACCTTCTGTTTGTTATCATGGCGCTCAGCAAATTCTGGCACAAAGAACCATTATAACAGGCCTATCGTATGTAAGATCGTCACCTTACAATGTTTACCTTCTGTTTATATATGCCAATGAAAGATCGTCACCTTTCATTACATATCTGAAACAACAATTATATAACTAGATATAGATTGAAATCAACATATCAATTTTTACCTTTGAAATAATTCAATTTTACATTTCACTTTAGAACCTCCTCATAGAGAAGATATCATCCATAAGGGATTGCATCTCAAAATTTCTCCCTTTGAATATAGATCTCGGGATGTCAGGTACTCTTGTTACTTCCTCAAATAAAAGAAAAAAAAAAAAAAAAAAAAAAAAAAAAAAAAAAAAAAAACTCAAACTCTTGTTGCCCAAGAATGCTTGACAAACTCATCACTTCCTCATGATATACGTAGGAGTAGGCCCATCAACATCATGTAGTCACACACATGGATTTCTAGACTCCCTCTGAGTATCAATCTTCTAAGCTCCAACATTTCCTTCGAAGAAGTGTCATACTCCCTCTTAATGTAGAAGAATCTCATAATCACGATCATCAAAGATACTTGTATCAAGAGCCATACTTTATCCATCTTGATCTTAATGTAGAAGAATCTCACAATCTCAATCATCAAAGATACTTGCATTAAGAGCCACACTTTATCCATCTTGATCATTAGGGTCTTTGGAACTGCTATCATTAGATTTAGTCTGTTACAATATTTGGTAGCATATTGAAGTACCAACCTTCTTTTCTTGTAAGAATATCCTCAAACATAAAGGAAAAGATTAAAGCAAATGACCCTTATAGTATGTATAGAATTACAAATAAATGAATAGATAAATGTAAAATATATAAGTACTTATCTGCCCATGAGGGTCATGGAATATCTCCTTTTCTAAGGATGGTTCAAGTGGGAATGAAACATTGGTTATTATTCCCCCCCACAATGTAAAATTCCCACTCTTATATCGTTGAACACTTTTACATCACATCAAACATGGCATTTTCTTTCTAAGTTCCAACTTGCTCTTTTCATCCGTTGAGGATCCAAACATTTAATGAGCTTAATAGTAGAAGCAAATGCATCCACAATTCATCAATATCTAGATTGATTATGATTGTGCCACATGAATGAATCTACAACTCATACCTCGAGTTTCATTCATCAAAGAGAGACTTTTAGATGGTTTAGATGAATTATTAAAAGATTCATTAATGTCTCACAACAACTCAAGTTTCCTTTGTGCTTGCAAAGGTATTTGTTAGATCTTTTGATTAATCATATATTATGCATCACATAAGATTGTCATCATATATCAGTGGGCAGGCCTATTATCACAATCATGAGGTATATTCATAAATCATGGTCCTCTTGATTGCGAAAATTTATTGATCACTAGAGGATTCATCTCAACATTGTTTACTCCCTTTGAATCAATATAATTGAGATCACCAAAGGTTGATTGAATTGCAACCTCCATCTGCTCCCTCTCTTTCAATGTTGTTTATAATGAAATGTCAAGCTCCCTCTTACTACAATAACATTTTTAGAGGAAAAGATCAAGGCACATAGCTCTTACAACATATTAATATTAATTAGGATGTTAGTAATTTAACTCATGCTCATTACTAACAACAACATTAATGATTATAATATGTCTCTTTAATTTCAATAATAGAATTAAGATAACACAATACATCACTTTTGTATATGACTTTCCCTTAAATGACATATTCTCCTAGCAATTCAATATTTATAAATATATTTAAATTTCATTTCATTTCATCTCTTATACTTTAATATGATCAGATCCTCCAACCTTACTCTCTCCTCCCTCAATTAAGTGCAACAAACCCTTAATGAGATCCGAAGAGTAAATTTGTGTAGCAATAATAATCCATGTCATGCATATTAGATGGGATATATTCCAACCATTTGTGTTTCTTCACAACTTTCCAATGAAGTTCTAGAATCATGAAGAGTTGCAACCTTGGCGTATCACTCTCGTCTTCATTTCAATAAAGTGATTATTGCTGTTTCAGAAAGATGCAACATCGAGTGAATTAAGAACCTCTAAATTCAAGACCATTATGTTCATATTATTCAAATAAAAATCTATATTCAAAATTGATAATATTTAATGGATCTCATATCAATGATGACTGTAATATATTATATAAGACTATAACATTTACCTTTAAATGATATTAAAAAAATACCATAACTTTGAATAATATACATAGTCCATATTCTAATTATTATTTCGATATCCCTACTGTATATATTTAAATATCTTCACTAACATATTCATAGAGTATTAATACTTACCTCTACCCTTCATCCACATAGATAACTTTCAATACACAGTGGATAGGTACTATACAAATCGTATCATTCTCCTTACTCTTGTTAAATATACACTGCTGACTCTTATATTCTTCTCTGCACCTCCTTATCTTCTTCCATTCATTAAAAACCGTTCACACAAAAGTCGTGCCTTTTCTTTACTACTTTTAAATCAAACCTAAATACATCCTTTATTATTACTTTAAGTTTGATTGCCCAACAGTGACGTATGGCTCCTTAGCGCTGATCTATCGTCGGTGCCCAATGTGAAAGTTAGTTCTGCATGGATGGGTGACTAGGCGGAGCCTGGTTTATTCCTCCCTAGAGACTGGTTGTATGCCCACGTCACCTAGTGTACGCTTACCAAAACATCCAATCCAAGCATATTAATATTCATATCAATGGACATAGTAGTAATTTATGTGAGTTTGAAACTTCAAGGCAGGCTTTGCTCTTCTTGACCAGGAGTTGTTCAAGGAGGCAAAGACATAGATAGTCGGAGAGAGAAAGCACAAGACAATGTAGAAAGTGCATTGTACAGTGAAAGACTCGAAATTTATTTCGTAAGCTGGAAAATAAGGTGTCCCATCACAATATGTGTTTTCTTATGTCATTATAATCATAGTTGGAAAACTCGCCAAATGCAAAAACTCGCCAAGGCCCCCAAAAGTTTAATCGGGAAAAACTCGGCGATTTAAAAAAAAAACTCGGGAACCTAAAAAACCGCTGACATTTAATTAAAATTACATTTATTTTGCAAAATTTAATGAGAAGATGCATCTAATAAGTTAATTAAAGACAATACAAAAGAAAGAAACGAAGTTTAGATATATATAAATGCATAATGCGTACAAAATTGCATTCTCATGCAGAATGCTCATGGTAGGAAGCAAAATAGTAAATTACTAAATAGTTTCAATCTGTCAAACTAGAAGTAAATACTAAAAGTCTAAATACATCAATACAATGTGACAATGTCAATCACATCTTCCTCTTTCCACTTGTACTAGCAGGAAAGCGAGGGGGTCTAGTCCTAGAAGAAGTGCCCCACACTAGGATAGGGCGTGAGCTGCGTGATTGTGAACTCTGTGGCTGTGCCCCGTCGCTCGACGTCCCTACTGACTGGCTCGGCGTCCTAGAAGAGGATGCATCTCCTCCTAATGGTAATACCTGATCCTCGCCTGAATCATCATCATCCTCGTCCTCATCCTCAATGTCATCCATAGTGAACTGAAAATCAGTGTTAGCCTCCCCCTCCATGGCCTGCCTCTCCAAATCAGCGATCTCATCTGGTGTAAACAATGGACTTGGCTCCTGTGCTGTCCAATCAGAATAAGGATCTATCTCATCTAGATCAAGCGGACTAGGTAGTTCTAAGAGCTGTGCCTTTTTTATGCACAACTTAAAATTATAGTGCACATAAACAAGGTCATTAATCCGTTTTTGAGTCAATCTGTTTCTTTTCTTTGTATGGATGGACTCAAATAAGCTCCAATTGCGCTCACAATGGGATGAGCTACAAGGTTGGGATAGGACTCTGAGAGCAAATTTCCTTAAATTGGGGGTATTGCCACCCCAACTTGCCCACCAAGCATCTGCAAAACAAAATTAAAAAAGTTATAAAGCAATAAAAAATAAATCAGAAGCACAACTTATCAATTAGCAAAATTTTTAAAGTTTGACGCTTTACCTGGTGCTTGAGTAGATCTTGCTCTCTTTGCTAGCATAGAAGAGAACAAAGGACCCCTTGATTCCACATAGATTTGTTGTTCGGTCACAATAAGGTCTCTCTCCTCTTCACTTGATATCATTCTCTCAATGCATTTAGAGAGACCTTCCATGACCTCTCCATTAGGATCTGAGTAGGAATCATCAGCCCTAAAACAAATAGAAAATGATATCAAGTCTTACTACACAACCTTAAAAAGTAAAGTAAAATAAAGACTTATTAAAATCCCAACTTCAAGGACAATCAATTATCATAGTACCTGAATTTGGGATTGAGGAAGTAGCCTGCTGCATGAATAGGTTGGTGGAGCATATTGTTCCACCTCCTATCAATTATTTCCCAAATGGGGTCAAATCTGAGACTATCCCTGTGATAGTAACTTCTAACAGCCTCTTTCAGCCTATCCATGGCCTCATAAAGACCTCCCATTGGGGATTGCTGCCCATTACATGTGCGCAAGACTAGAACCAGGGGTAGAGACATCTACATTTGAAATTTGAAAAATACAAATTAGTTAATAACATAGTAAGTTATGAATTGATAATGAAACTTGAATAAACTAAAAATATAATGAAGTTACCTCCACAATCTCCTTAGCCTTTGCATAAAAGCTATCATCAAACACTATTCGTGCCACAGCCTCTCCTTCGGGCTTCTTTGAGTAAGGTGAAGCAACCCAATCAGCACACACAAACATTTGCTTCAAAGCCAATATGTGGTCAAGAATACTTTGCAACGTCAAGAAGACCGTTGCAAACCTTGTCATAGCAGGTCTCATCAAATCTTTGCCTTTAGTGGCCTTTCTCATCAAACTGAGAACCCATGGGTGATTATCAATATATTTCGTGACTCGCCTAGCATCTTCCACAATTGGACTCACCCAATCAAGTTTTCATATGTCCTCCAAAAGAAGGTCAAGGACATGTGCTGCACAAGGTGACCAAAAAAGTGTGGGATGCCTCTCTTGGAGGATTCTACCTAAAAGATTAGCAAAAAATCAATAATCAGTAACAAACTTTCCATATTTAGTATTTACAAATTACATCAAATGTAAATTGAATAATACCATTATCCATAGCATTCTATTCATGATTCATATTGATTCAAATAAAAAAAATTAAATCTACCTGCTGCCACATATGCTGCTGCATTATTTGTGATTATTTGCACCACATTCTCTATTCCCACCTCCATGACAACATTCTCCAACATTAAAGCCAATGTGGCTGCATTTTTCACTTTGTTGGAGGCATCGACAGATTTCCAAAACACCACATCATCTTTGCAAGCAATCAAGAAGTTAATAATGGTTCTACTTCTTCCATCTGTGCACCCATCAGATAAAATGGTGCAGCCATACTTCTTCCGCTCTTTCTTTTGGTCTTCTATCAACAATGTTGCCCTACCAACCGCTTTGTCAAGCAACCTACAAAATTTAGGTGTAATATTAAATAAAGTGTAAGTGTTAGTAAAAAATTAGGAAATAAGTTATAACAATTAAGATTTAAAATATAACAATGAACTAAAGTGAATCACAATTATTTACAATTACTAAATAGTAAAATACTAACCTTCCACTCATATCCTTGCAATTAGGCAGCTTGTACCCTTTGCCTGATATTGTCATTGCATTCACTATATTGACCCAATAGGGACTATCAGTGGCATTCATTGAGATATTGTTGAAAAACCAAAAATCAGCTGCTGCAATATTAGTTTGCTCATGCACCTCTTTAAACCATGCAGCGCCCTCTAATGATGGTTGTGCTCCAGGTGTGTTCTTGGGCACAAAATAACCACCTATCCCTGATGGGGATCCAGATGGTGATGATGAAGAAATAGGAGATGAAGAAGAAGTAGAACCGGTAAATGAGAAATTTTGTTTGCGGATCCGTGGGCCACGAAGAGATCCTGGTATGTTCTCAAATGCTTCTTTTTCCTCTTGCATATCAAAAGGAGCTCCTTTTGATTCAGCTATGGCTGCCCTCATAGCTAATTTTGCCCTCTCCCTATTCAATTTTTTCTCTTCAGCAGCTGCAAGTAGGGCATGGATGAATCTTTTTTCTTCATCAGTTACCTTGAGACAAGGATTTGAGTCATGTTTCTTTATGCCTGCAAGGTGGTAGTTGAGTTGGTTTATGCCTCCAGAAATAATTCTCTCACAGGGAATGCATATCACCTTCCTAATATCATTTGGATTTGGAGCTTCATAGGCATACCGCCATGCCTTATCTCTTGCATTTTTAGGCCGAGTGCCTATATATTCAAATGGGCATGGTGTTTGTGGCCACTCTTCTTGCGGGTTTGTCATTTTTTTAATGGTTGACCGCTGCCCTACACATAAATATATAGAAAAATGAATAAACAAAGTTAGAACTTAGAAGCTAGAGTTTCAAATGATTCAAAGTTTCAAACTTCAAACTTCAACCATATCCTTAGCAAACAACAAACTTCAACCATATCCTTAGAAGCTAGGGTTTCAAATGATTCAAAATGATTTTAAATGATTTGAAAACATTTACAAACAAGTTAACAATAACAAAAACAAAAGAACATTTGTTATAAAACTATAAAAAGTTTTCAAACTATGATAAGATGAACATACCTGGAAAGAAATTTGTCTTCTAAAATCGGTTAGAATCCTCTACAATCCACTCAAATCCACCTTGAATCACTTGCAATCAGCCAAGAATGCCTCCAAACCTTCTTCTCTTCACTCCTCAAGGCTCTAAACAATGCAAATACAAGAAAGAATGAGAAAAAACACATTCACTGCTGCTTTAATCCGTCATAGGCCGTGGGTGAAAATCTCACCAGTAAATCGCGAGTTTTTATGAAAAACTCGCTGAGTTTTTCACGATTACTCGCTGAATACTTGACGAGTTTTTACCATTTTGCCGAGTTTTTAAATCGGCGAGTTAACTGGTGAAAAACTCGCCAAGCTAGGAAACTTGGCGAGTTTTTAAAACTCGCCGAGTACTCGGCGAGTTTTCCAACTATGATTATAATCATTGTCAAGTCCGCTATGTTGGGGTTTATTTTTCAAATATCATAGCGGTGATGGCCTCCAAGTATTTACATTTGAGTACATGCCGCATCAGTGACATATTGGTTGTAGCTCGTACCTCTCCATGGAAGATTGGAAATACGATCACCATCCAAGCACAAAATACAATCACTGTCCAAGCTTATACTTTAGTAATCCACCAATGTTCCTATGTATATGTGATTTTAGTGGGCTGCTAACTCTGCACTCCTATGTTTCAATTGAAATCAAAATTATGGGATTCCACTGCATATGAGGTCACCTTTTGCGTCATTTGTTTTCTAGTAGTATCACCATGTTTATATATTTTTAATTCCATCTTTAGTCATCCCCTTAATACTGGTCAAGTTTCGTGATCGGCGCACACTGTCAGACCAATAATCACCCCTTATACATCAATGATGTGTATTGTTCTATTTGGATATATCCTCTACACGACAGCAAATAAAGACATCATTTCATTCCATGCTTTCCACCCAGCTCTCAATCTCACAAGGCTTCATCATGGGAGCAGTTTTTCTGTTATATGAAGTGCTATTTTCATCAGAGTATTTTCCCCAAACATCATTTGCAATCATTGTTTTCATAATCAAGCTATTGCAGAGGGAATTATTAATGTAGTCATGCTCCATGGCAACACAAATATAACATTTCCTTTTCATGTTATGTCACCTTCTATCTACCATACAAAGCTTTGACCAAAGTTTGAGGACCTCCTATGGGATTAAATTTGTTCTGCAATTATCTTGATTTCTTAGGCAGATGGTCTCTTTCTTATTCTCTTAAGTTTGCAGCCTGCTCTGATACCATGTTGAAGTAACTGAGATTGTTTCTGCAAATGTACTTTTCATTGCCATTGTAATTGATGATTTCCAAATGCAGATTTAGATCTCATACATGTATAATATGAGATGAGGAGACATGTCTCGATAGTTAATCACCATTTAGTTTATAAATAACTATATACATATCTCATCTTATATATATAATATTAATATATTAACCATATATAGTAATATAATATAATATTATAATATTATTATATAATAATATATAATACATATTATATTACATATATCATATATATTATATATATAAGATATATAATGCATAATATATATTATATATTATATTACATATATAATATATATTATATATATAAGAATCACCAATAACAATTTATTTGAAAAACATAAACACAGATTAATATATCAAATAATCAATGTTTTACTTCTACTGACGCTAAAATATTAACAGAGATGCTAGCTCCCTTGGTCTTCTTCAGAATTTTGTAACGCTAATTGAACCTCTCTACGTGTCATCTTTCCTCTTTTGTTGATTTGAGTTCCTGCCCCTACTCTTTTTTAATTTTCCAACTAGTCTTGCTGCATATTTGCAAATAGTTTGAGGTGAATCAAAGTCAACACCTTCTTTCTGCAAATAGCCCTTTACCAAGCACCTCTTGTCAGGAGCCGAGAGGCCCCTAACATTACATGATAGAATCTTCATTGCCCCTAAGGGAGATGCTAGCTCCCTTGGTCTTCTTCAGAATTCTGTAATGCTAATTGAAACTCTCTACGTGTCATCTTTCCTCTTTTGTTGATTTGAGTTCCTGCCCCTACTCTTTTTTAATTTTCCAACTAGTCTTGCTGCATATTTGCAAATAGTTTGAGGTGAATCAAAGTCAACACCTTCTTTCTCCAAATAGCCCTTTACCAAGCACCTCTTGTTAGGAGATGAGAGGCCCCTAACATTACATGATAGAATCTTCATTGCCCCTAAGGGAGATGCTAGCTCCCTTGGTCTTCTTCAGAATTCTGTAACGCTAATTGAACCTCTCTACGTGTCATCTTTCCTCTTTTGTTGATTTGAGTTCCCACCCCTACTCTTTTTTGATTTTCCAACTAGTCTTGCTGCAGATTGGCAGATAGTTTGAGGATCCAAAATGTCCAATTCTTCTCCTCTCAACAACCCATCTTCTAAAGACCAAACTTTCACTATTTGATCTTTTGAAGAAAACAATGCAAAAAATGCTTCTTATGCCTGAATTGCCTTATCCATGTTGAATTCCATATTTTCTCACCTTGTCCTTTACATTATTTTCTCCATAGTCTATTTGTTTAATGTCCACCAATTTGTCTGCCACTTCTCATATCTATTCCAGA
This sequence comes from Cupressus sempervirens, assembly GCA_028749045.1. Lineage (NCBI taxonomy): Eukaryota > Viridiplantae > Streptophyta > Pinopsida > Cupressales > Cupressaceae > Cupressus > Cupressus sempervirens. The sequence continues at coordinate 224,404,172 of CM053788.1, forward strand.
AGTGAACCTATACATTAAAATATTATCATTTAAATATATATTGTAATATATTTATATAATGTAATTTAATTTTATAATTTTGTAACAAACAAAATTTCATAACAAAATGAAAACGATCTAGAAAGAGTTTTCCTCAACTATTAATTGAACAAATATAGTGAATTCCTTTTCATGAGACATTAACTACTTTTAACTACCAATGATTAAATGAGATAACAAAGCTCAAATATAACAATGATCAACTGAAATAACTGTAATAATGATCAATTGTAATAACTGTAATAAAGATTAACTGAAATAACTATGATAATGTTCAACTGAAATAACTATGATAATGTTCAACTGAAATAACTGTAACAAAGATTAACTGAAATAACTATGATAATGTTCAACTGAAATAACTGTAACAATGATCAATTGTAATAACTGTAATAATTGAAATAACGATTTACTATCTTTCCATGCATATAAGTAAAGTAAATGTATAACATGAAAAAGAAAGGACATACAAGAAGTATTCGGTGAGTCTTTAATTGGTTGTGCAAGCCTCGACATTCGGTAAGAGGAGAAGCATTGACTCAGGCTTAACCTCCCAACCTCAGACCATATTTATCCCCACACAATCTATTGAATAGAAAGGTCCTTCCTACCTCGGGATCAGACTTGGGATACTTTTAGTCCAGTCACCTGAGCATTCTGGTGTTTATAATGTGCACATAGTTATGGACAAACATGTCTGAATAACTGGCTCTACTGATATCAAGTGATCATAGATGGAAAACATGCCTTAAACGACCTTGGCCAAAATTTTTTGATGGGTTCAATGACCCGATCACTACCTCTCGACTTGACAAAAGGGGAACAATAGTATGAACGAGCATGACGTATTAAATGAAATTAATTTATATTTGTTGTGTCATATCCGACTTTTATTTCCATGTCATTACAGATTCCATCTTACCTCTTCACCTTTTCTATTGCTATACAGCCGGTAAGTCCTAGGTGATCGAATCTTAGAGCATTCAGCTCTGTTCGTTGATCCTCAACTGATACATGAATATTATATGTTTCCAGCTTATCACAATCTGTGATTTGAAAAATGTGTTCTTAAAGACTTGCAGAAAAATATCATTTGATTCCGACTTTCAATGGCATAAATAAATTATGATATCATGTCATAGATACTTGGCTTTTATTTGTCATAAACAACTCCTTCCTAGAGAGGGTCTAATTGATGATACTTAAGCAAGATGATTTACATCTTAATATAAAACTGTAGCTTACTGCTATAGTAATCGTAATGTAGTAATAACTGATAATGAAACATATTGCAATGCTTGGAATATGGATAACCTCATAACCTGGTATACTCTGGAAAAAGAATGGAGTCTTGCTAGATGCTAATGATTCAGCTCTTCCATGGGATAAATCTCCAGGTGCAAACTCAGTGTGATTGATAATTACGTCTTCAACAAAATATCAATAAAAAGGCAAAACATGTAAGAGAATTGCAATGTTTATCAAGTGATATAATGCAGAGATATTGTGTGATATTTGTAGAGGTATCAAGTGATAAGAAAACAAAGGTCGGGTAATGAAAAGGAAGTCGGGTGATGAAAAGGAAGTTAGGTGATCAGTTTTTATGCCTCTCGTCTATCTTGACTTCATAATATAAGAAGGTTTCTACGTCTCTTTGGCTTCTAAGAAGCCATAACTCCTAAAGAAGAGACTTGGCTCTTGATCACCAAAATATGCCAAATGTGCATTTCGGGTTTAGAATGAAATTGAAGAAATATGGAAAAAGATTTGAAGGTTATAAATCAAGATTAATTATAATATATATCTATCTACTTGCGCGTAGATGTACCTATGAGGTGGCATCATATTATTTATTAAAATATTATTATGGTGTCATTTTTATTCCTATATTTATGTTCACATACATAGGTATACATTAATGATGTGGTGGAAAAATTAATCAAAAAACCATTTTGAGGTACGTATTATTTTAATTAATATAATTAATGTTTTAAATGTTTATTTAATAGCTCATGCAGGTCCATCGATTGTATCCTGATGTTCAAGTTGCTAGGTCCTCACCAAGGCAATTATAGGTCATACTTGTCAACTTGATAATTGGACTAAGTTAGTATCCCATTCCGTTGATCTTGTTTAGCAATGCTTCTCCCCTTCATCTTCTCTTGGAATCACCCATGCAGTATTTCCACGATAATAACAAGTTCCATAATAATTTTATAATAACATTTAATATAGATAAAGAAAATTATCAACCATAATTCTAAAATCAAGCAACTGCTAAACATCACATGACAAATAATGGATAACAACCATCTTCATTAAACAGTTAACATAATGGATATAATTAACTACCCTCTTTACATGATTATGAAAGAAAATCGATTCAATCTAGCGACTATAAATAAATTTAAAATTAGTTCAAAATTTGGGATGTAACATACCCTCTCCCTTAAGTTTTTCATTATCCTCGATGATTATGACCACAAAACTGAAAATAATGTCTATTCAGATCATTTCAAGAAAATAAAAGTCACCTCTCGATTTCCTAAGTGTATCTTATGCACCTCGAGTATTCTAAGTGGTTTTATTTCCACCACCCTTGGTTCTCGCACCTCTGATAGGTTCCAGTCAATTATATGATCATGATGAGTGATGTATTTTTTAAGGTATGACACATGGAAGACATCATGCATCCTTTCAAGAGGCCGTGGTAGGGCAATTTGGTAGGCTACTAGGTTCATAATTTCCAATATTTTAAAGGTTCCCACATACCTTGGGGCTAACTTGGCATTCTTACCAAACTTGATGGTCCTCCTCTGAGCTTTTACTCTTAATAGCACCTTTTCTTCCACTGAGAATTCTCTAGGTGTTCTTTTTGTATCTGCATAACTTTTCTGTCTATCATTGGCTTCTTTCAATCTCTGACGAATTTGGATTATCTGTTCTTCCATTTCCTTAAACATTTCGGGTCCAACAATAATTCTATCTTGTAATTGAGTCCAGTTCACAGGGCTTCTACATTTGCGGCCATATAGAGACTCAAAGGGGGTCATTTTAATGGTGGATTGACAGGAATTGTTATAAGCAAATTCTACCAAGGGTAAATATGTTCCCCACTGGTATTGTCGATCCATATAGTAAACTCTTAAAAGATCTTCTAAAACATGATTTACTCTTTCTGTTTGACCATTAGTCTCAGGATGATAAGCTAAATTGATGTTTAGTTTAGTCCCTAATGCTGCAAAAATCTGGAAGTAACCTAGCATCCTTGTTTGAGATAATTTTCTCTAGAATTCCATGTAATCTAAAAATCCCCTTTATGAATTTGTGAGTGATTATTCGTGCTCCATTGGTTAGATTTACTGGTATGAAGTGAGCTACTTTTGTCAATCATATGATATGATATGATAGATTTTAATGACGTCCACGAGGCTAAAGTAGCCTATGGGATCCACACAATCACCCCCCCAAGGCAGGGGTGGAACTAATCTAGCTGTAAAGTTTTGGTTAACTTGTCTCTCCTTGTCTGAAGTTTGATAATCGGAGCCGCTGTTCTCTTCACTTGATCTTCCTCGAATAAGTATTTGAAGTCCTTGTTCTGCAATATCTCTGTATAACCAGATCTGATGTCACTCTATGCTAGGCAATCCTTGACAAAGTGCATCTTCATCTCTATTGCTCCCATATTACAAAATAAACACGTTCTGTTTGCTTACTCTTCCTTTGGAACTTGCCAGCTACCACTACCAGAATGGTGTTGTGTCTATTCCGTGTCATAGGTAATCCTTAAACAAAATCCATGGAGATTATTTGCTATTTCCATTCTGGTACCTCATTGGGGTGTAAAAGACCGGTTGGGTAATGATGTTCTGCTTTAACTCTTTGGCATTCTAGACATCCTACCACAAATTTTGTTATTTCCCTTTTCATTCCTCTCCAAAAATATAAAGGTTTTATATCTGACAACATTTTAGTCACTCCAGGGTGTCCTGAATATGGAGTTGAATGAGATTCTTCTAGAATCATTCTTCGAAGTTCAATTTTATTGGGTACATAAATCATGTAATGATATCTTAAGAATTCATCCTCTTTTATCCTAAATTCTGAATACTTGGGATCTTGTAGGTCTCTGATGAGAGCTTGGCTGATCTCTGCATAAAATTTATCATGCTCTAGATGTTGTAAAATCTGATCCTTTAATCTGAAATTTATAATAGCTATAGCAGATATGTGTCTTTTTCCACTTAAGGCATCTGCCACTTTGTTTTCCTTGCCCTTGATGTAATTAATGTCAAACTCATAATTTGCTAGAAATTCCAGCCATATCCTTTGTCTAGCATTAAGGTTGGGTTGGGTAAAAATGTATTTTAGTCAGATCGAAGATCAAAAGGTTTTCTAATCAAATAATGTCTCCACATTTGAAGAGCATGTACAATTGCTGCTAATTCCAGATCATGAGGGGCATGATTTTGCTCGTAATTCTTTAATTTCCTAGACTTGTATGCAATTACCTTCTCATCCTGGATCAGCACACCTCCTACTCCTCCTAATGCATCAATTATGAGGACAAATTTCTTTTGTGGGTCACGAACTCTTAGTATTGGTGTTGTAGTTAACTTTTCCTTCAAACATTCAAAAGTTGATTGCAATTTTTCAGTCCATACAAACTTCGTTCCCTTTCTCTAAAGTGATGTGATCGGGTAAGCTATCTTGGAGAAATTTCTGACAAACTTCCTATCGAACCTTGCCAATCCCATGAAACTTCTGACTTCAGTCACATTTTTAGGTATGGGCCATTCCTTAATTGCTTTGATTTTTGACGGATCTACGTCTTTTCCCTAAGCTGATATAATATGTCCTAAATACTGGTTTTCCTTTTGATAGAAAGCGCATTTAGACAATTTTCCGTATAATTTATGTTCTCTCAGCTTTTGTAAGACTTTTTCCAGATGTACTTGATGTTCTTTCTCGTTCTTTGAATAGATTAGGATATCATCTATAAAGACTAGTATAAACTTATCTATACAACCTTGGAATATGCTATTCATTAAGTTCATAAAAGCTGCTAGAGCATTGGTTAACCCGAAAGGTAACACTGTGAATTCATAATGCCCATAGCTAGTTCTGAATGCAGTTTTTTGAATATCTTTGTCCTTAATACGGAATTGGTGATATCCTAACCTCAAATCAATGTTTGAAAATATTGTAGCGCCTTTCATTTGATCAAAAAGGTCGTTAATTCTACGATGTGGGTACCAATTCTTGATAGTAACCTTATTGAGCATTCTGTAATCTATGCATAATCTCATAGTTCCGTCCTTCCTAACAAACAATACTAGGGATCCCCATGGTGAAACACTGGGCTAAATGAGTTTCTTATTTAACATATCCTGCAATTGTATTTGCAACTCCATTAATTCTGTGGTGGTCATTCGATAAGGTGCTCGAGAGATGGGTTCTGCTCCTGGTAACAAATCTATGGTAAAATCAAAGACTCGAGATGGAGGTAAACCGAGGAGTTCTTTAGGAAACACATCCTAATAATTCTTTAGATAGGGATACTTTTCTTCGAAAGATTCCTACAATTTTTCTCTGATTTCCCCATCTTCAAAAATGTAGTCGTCTCCATATGTGGTGTTTATATGATCTCTCATATCTTCAACTCTTATTGCAAAAATCTCACAACCTTTTCTTCCACATTTCTTGAGTTGCATGGCAGATATCTATTTTGATTTAATTTCATGTTTAATCCCTTTAATGCTTGCAGGTTTGCCTTGGTCATCCAAACAATCTACAATTTTAGCAAGACAATCAACCTTGGCCTTATGCTCACTTAGCCAATTAATGCTTATAATAATATCGTAAAACCCAAGAGGTGCTACATACAGATTCAATTCAGTAGAGAAATTTGAAAAATCAACTCGAACTTCAAACAGACACTGCTCTACCTTAGCCCTTGACTAGTTTGCATACTCAACTGTCCATGGTTTTGCCATAAAACTAGATTTCTTTGGAAATCTACTTAATAGTTTAGGTGAAATAAAACATTCAGAAGCTGTAGTATCAATTAAAATAGAAATGAGGTTCTTGTAGATCTTACTCGGAGTTTTGATCGGCCCTATCTGTTGTTCTGCTTGTCTATTGTCAAGGGCAGCGTGGATCCTTTGTTGATAAACATGCTGCTCTTGTGGAAGGGGTGCTCGGTGTAGCTGATTAGTGTTGGTCTTGACAGGGCATTTATTAGCATAATGATCTCCTCCACAATTGAAACATGTTGAAGGTGGCCCCTTCTTTTCATTGTTCTTATTATTCTTATTTGTACTGAAATTACTTTTAAAATCCTTGATTCTATTCTCTTTTGATTCTAGTTTTCTAAATTTATAATCCTTAAATTGTTTCTTCTGAGGTCCAGTAACTGTACCTTCTATATTCGAGTTTTTTTTTCTTTTATTATCTCGGATATAGTCATCTCTCTTGATTTTATATTCTTGTCAGACAGTCTTCTCTAGAGCTTCTTTCATGGTTCGAGGAGTGAGAACATCAACTGCTCCTCCTATTCTACTATTCAAATTGATGATGGATTTCCTCACTTTCAGATTCCTATCTTGTTGATATGGTGGTACATACTTCGGTAATCGGGTAAATTTCTTCTAGTACTTGTGTACAGTGATATCTCTTTGCTTAAGTTTTTGGAAATCCAACAACTTTTGGTCATAAAAGGTTTGAGGTAACTAGCGGTTCCTAAAAATGGTTACAATTTTTTCCCAGGTAATCTCAGTGGTTTTAATGTTTAGATCAACCTTGGTGTTTCCCCACCATGTAGTAGCTTCTCTAGTAAAGTGGTATATTCTCCAAATTGCTTTTGAGGTTTTGAAAAGTTCCTAATTTCAAAGTACTGTTCCATTTCGGTTAACCGGGCCTCTGCATCCTCTCCGGATTTAGAACCAACAAATTTGGGTGGTTTGATCTTATCAATATTTGCAGATAGAACACTCACTATTTCTTGTTTCTTTTGTTTTTTAATTTGAGTGGGTGAAGCTTGTGATGTTTTCTTGTTGTGTTTAGAGACTTTTGTCTCCGTTCTGGGAGGAGGCGAGGATTGCATTTCCTCTTGGTTCTGCTCCATTTGGGCTGCCATCTCGTTCATTCTTTTTTCCATATTATCCAACTTCAATTGCATTTTTTGCAAAATTTGAAGTAATAAATCAATGGATGATTGTGTGTTATTTTCATGGACCATGTCATAACTTGCAACGTTCGCATCGCTGCTCATTTTGTTTGTTTCCTAGTTTAACCTAGAAATTACAAAATTTTTGTGTCAATTTGTTGTATATGTATAATTTTTTTGTAAAGTGTGTCTATAACAAATTAAAAGAGTTTGCGAGTGGATATAACACATGAATAAACCAATTTATTTAATTAACTTTAATACTTCTGTTGCTGCATTTGTAGCAACCTTTCTTTACAAAAATTTCCTCTTCTGAGGATGTTTACGTTATAGAATCTAAATTTTGCTTCTTCGCATTCAGCTTTGATTCAAATTTGTACATATCCCGCACCATCCAAGATCTATGGAAGTGCATAAGAGAATTGCCCTGACGAGCGTTTCAGTTTTGAATTAGTTTTGAGTTGATCTGTATATAGAGAAATGAAAAAGACACTATAGTTAACTAAATAGCTTTTTAGATCTTAAAAACCTGAAAGTGAAAAAGAGAGCTTTGAACCAGGATAAATGAAGAAAGGAAGCATGCATGTGTGAAAAAAGGAAAAAAGAGAAGAATGCCATGAAGCTTTAATCTAACAAACTCACATACAAGAAGGCTACTAGGCCATAATTGCAAGGGCATAGGGGAAGGTCCATAAATTTATATAGAGAAGGATGAGCTTAAAATACAATGTCTTCATGAATACCCAACACATGTATATCTAGTATGATAGAGGTTTGAGAGGGTTGTTATAGGTGGAAGTGAATTAGAATTCATCTAAATCATAAAAACTAAAATTAACTTCTAATTGTACAATAGCATGTAAAGTATACATTTAAGAGTCTACTTAAATAATAAGTTATCTCATTTTGAACTTGCATGAATAACCATCATTAGAGTATAATAAAACTTATTTTCTATCAAGAAATTAATTTGAATATTTATGAATAAACAACATGTAGGATAGATAACTTTAACCTAAGAAAACACATAAAAGAGTAAATTATCAGGGTTACATTCTATTACCAGTTATATATTCGAATAACATCTGAGAAATTCAAAAATTTGGATTGGAATTATCTGTTATCTATCATATTTACTAATGCAAATGACTTTCTGTGCAACATATAAATTCCAATATTTACTTGCCGATTTAGCCATGATAGAATCCCTTATGTGTAGTCGATATTCCTAGATTAAGATCAGACAATGCATTTAAAAAGGTTAATAGGAGAGGAGATGTAGAGGACCAGATTGATACTCAATTCAAATGTAGACATACATACATACATATATATATATATATATATATATATATATATATATATATATATATATATATATATATATATATATATATATATATATATATATATATATATCTATAAATAAAAATATATATGCATACATATGTATATTATATGTATATACATAATGAATATATATGTATGTATACATCTGTATATGTATTTATATAAGAATCTTTATATTTATATCTATATATATTAAATGAACAAAGCATACCAAATTAAGAAGATTCATGCAAACCTACTACCTTAGCTGCCAATGGAATTCTACTTAAAATATTAACTTCATGTATATTTATTATTAAAGTCATAAAATTGTATATGCTTATAAGAAAGTAGTCTTCTGCTTGAAACTCACGTTATAATACTATTATGGTTATCGTTTTATGTATTCTTCTTGATAAAGTGTTGCTAGAAGCTTATTGAACTATAATAAAAAAACTAGTAAACAAAACTATTTGCACTTGACTAGAACAATTTCTTCATCCGAGCTGCTTTCCATGTTTTCCGTACTATCCACCAGATCGCCTTTGGTGGTTTTCAAAGCACTATGTTTGGCAAATGAATTCCTAAGATAGATTTGGATCTTATCCAACTCCAAATTTCTAAAAGCTTGTGGCACAACATATCCTTAGTGTCCAGGTCTTGAAGGAAATCTATAATCCTTCTCATTTCAGGCCAATGAATGCTAAAGATTGATATGTCCTCAAAATTCATTAACAAATGCCATTCTATGGCATTTAACCCAATCAGACTGCCAACCTCACAGGTTATGTAAATCTCCGAAAGTGGGATTTCATTCTCATTGATAGAAAATACCATATTTTCCATACCTTGTAAATTCTTTTTGTTGAAATTTTTTCTGCACATCTACCATGTTCTCTTTAGTTACTCCCATCATAGCCATGCGTGCTATGAAGCATCCAACCAATTCACTAGTGGATATTCGAGTGAAGCTATAGTGGAAATATTTATCCCCGGAAGCTTTGATAATGCCCCTCCTAGCCAAATCTTCTACATGCTTAAGTATTCGATTCCATCTTTTAGGGATGATGGGGCTGAGGAAGGCCATTCCCTAGCTTCATATCCTTAATCAACGTTTACAAAAACTACACTGACATGAAGAATAAAGCCCATTATCCTTTAGAGGGACAAGAACTCTGATGTCACACAAATAACCCACTATTGTCTGTTATGGCCTTAGTTCATGGGAAAATCATCCACGATGTGTTGAAATGATTGAAAGAAATGATTTTGATGAGTGGGGAATCATGGAAAGGAGAATCACTCCACCATAAAATTAAGACAACTCCAACTTTTAGTGGACCAAAACCAAAGAAGAGCCTACTAAGATCCAGCTAGAGGAGATTAAAAGTTACCTATGATTGAGGATAATGGCAAGAAGTGCTTATTGGCCTTGTATATTAATATGGAGCCAAAGGATATAAGATCTTATGAGAATATGCTAATTTGAACATTAAAAAGGGAAAATAAAAGGGAAAAGGATAAAACTAAAATCATTTGCATTTATGCTAAGGATAAATACATATTTGTCAATATGTATGTTCATATATTTTTACAGTTAAGAGGTCCAAATTAATTATTAATTTTTATCTATAAAATTATGAAAAATGCTAATGAGAGGAGAGCATGATCTATCTATCTATCTATCTATCTGTCTGTCTATCTATATAAATGCACACATTTGTATATATCCATATGCATGTGAATATGTACACTTAGGTGCTTTACAATAGGAGCTTTAGGCTGTGAACCTGGTTGCTTGGCTTGAGTAGATAGGCGTTTACGATACTCCAACTTCATATGACCAAACTTATGGCAGTAGGTGCACTAAATATTTTTCTTCTTTAGGTCTTCTAATGATTGGGCATAGGAATTCCATTGAGAAGACTAAGAGAATCATAGCTTGTGTATTTGAAGGTGACTTGGTACCATTGCTGAATTGTTGTTTTCAGTGATCTTTTTGTAGAAGCATTACACAGAGATCAAAAAGCACTATATTAGATTGAGCAGAAGAAATGTTGAGGGTTTTGACAAAGTGCTGATAGGAAGATGTTAGAATCTTCAAGGTGATCACCAATGTCTTATTCCATTTTGCATCCAATGGCTTCCAACTGACCTTGAATGCCTTTGATTTTATTCAGATGGTCCTGCAGGGACACCTGTTTACCAATCATGATTGTGAAAAAGATGATCTTCGGGAAGAACGCACGAGTCTTATTAGAGGTTTTAGATGCATCCAAATTTCAGAACTGATCTTGCTAGAAGAAACCTGCGGAAGCTGATCATCATGATAGAAAGTTGATGAGCTTTAGTTTCTCGATTGTGGTCATCAAATTTAACTTGCCCTTTACATTCTTCCTTGAGACAATTAGTCTTGTCCAAAACAATTTTGACAAGACATGTCTAAAAAAATTGGCACCATATATTGTTTCCAATATGCTGTTGAACTTTTGACTTACTTTAAGTAGAATATTAGTTAGAAATACAATTGCAAAAGATTTAGGTCAAAGGTGGTTGACCAAATTGCGGCAAGAACATTCAGGCAGAGTACGTGCAACACGTGCGAATCACATTGTGAATAAAACTAATATAGAAAAATAGGCACAAATCTTAAGATTGAACTGCAAATTTTGGTGCACAGATCCCAATAATGAATTATAGAAGACCAAAAAAATTTGGAGAGAGACCCATAAATCCTCTTGAAAATCCCATCAAGAGCCTGCAATCATAGTATGCAACCAACTAAAATAACAAAGGGTTTTGGAGAAACCCTAGTTGGTTGATTGATTGTAAATACTCCAAATAGATGGAGGTGGTTTAGGAAAGAATTGAAGCTCTATAGGCATCAAATGACCTAATGCACAAGTTTCATTAGAGAAAATGCCAAAAAATGGCATCGATTTGTAGAGAAAGGGCAAAAACCAAAATGGAGGTTGTGGGTGAATGTGGAGAAAATATATGCTAGAATAAAACCCTAGTCATTTTTAAACACAAAATAACCAAACTAAGGGTTGTAATATGCAGAAACAAGAAATAATGGGCAAACGGGTTTTATAAAAAATGACCCAGAAATTGTTCAAAATGAAGATCCTAGAGCCATTGAATAGAAAAGACAAGAGACAAAGATGATGATGAGAAGGAAACTTTGGTGCTTGCAAAAGAAAATGCAGGCGTCCAACCTTGCGTGATCAGAAAACTGGGGGCTATAGAAGAAAATGAACTTGAGTTTGCCAAGAAAAATAACCCACGGGTTGTGTTAACAAATCCTACGACAAAAAATGGAGATAAATACACAATATCGTGTATTACTAGGTTGCACAGGAAGTAAAACTGCAATCTGCATAAAAAAATTCCAATTGCGTGGATGGGTTTCCAAAAATCTTTTTGAATTATTTTCATTTTTTCTTAAAACAAATAATTTCACATATAAAATCAGATTTTTTTTGAATTTTTTTGGCCTTGCTCTACATCATATTACACAAGTATGGTAAAATATTGGACGGACAAATGAATAAACAAGACGTTCATATATTAGTTTATAAAGACAAACTTTCTATTACGAAACAATCATTGTTATTGGAAACATTCTAATAACGAAAGAATAAAAGACTATTAGAAACATTTTAATAGTTACAAGATGCACGATATTGACTGTTAAAGAATAATAAAGAAGATATTGAGAGATATTATTCTAATACTTGAATGGGTAATATTTTACTTATTTTTGTGGATGAATTCACTAGCAATTAGAGAGGAAAGTCGCCGTCTTAGAGCAGAGACATACTTGCTTTGATTTCATGTGAAAATTAACTAATACATTTTCCTTTATATAGGTGATGAAAATCTTGAAGAGGCCAACTTGACTTCCTTTTTAAGCCAATATAAACGTCTTATTTAATCCTTTTGAGGCTGACATGATCAAGGCGTTTGAAGGTATGTTTTCTTTGTTTAATTACTCATCGAATCAGCTCTTCTAGAAAGGGCAGAACATGGGTATGATAGAGGATTTGAGATTCCTTGAGGCATGGCTGAATCTGCCACTACCAAAGGAATTTTCCTTGTCTCCATTTCAAACTTACTTTATCTTCGTCATGACAGCCTTTCATCTCTTTTCATCCTCGCTTTCATCTTTTGTCCAACTTGGAGATTGAGGATCAATGTTTTAGCCTCATCATGCAGGGTGGATTCTAAGCATGTTAAAGGAATTTCAATATCCTCTATGGGTCATGGTATCCATCACTCCTAGAGGGTTTTTCCTCTCTTCATTTCATTTTTTAGTCATCCTTTCTCATTGAACTTGACCAATCATCTTGTCTTTCGTTTATCATCATGTAGGGTGGATTTTAAGTATGTTAAAGGAATTTTTATATCCTCTACGGATCGTGGCATCCATCACTCCTTGAGGGTTTTTCCTCTCTTTACTTTTTTTTTTTATAGTCGTTCTTTCTCATTGAACTTGCCCAATTATCTTGTCTTTCATTGATCATCACACAGAGTTAGAAGATTTAATTCAGGTTTTCATGTCATAGAAACAAGGCAGAAATCATGTTGTCAAGAGGAATTTTAGAATTCTTCACCTCAACTCAGTCTTCACCTCTTTGAATTCAGCCTAATTCATTTTTATTCTCGCCCTTAGAATCATATCTCCATCGGTGTTCAAATTGGACAAGTCTTGGGGGCTTTATCTTTGCATTTTCGCAACTTCATATAGGGAGCAGAATTTAATGCTTGGAGAGGAATCTTTCTCTTTCACTTTGTTTCCTTTGCTACCCCCTTTATCTCCTTTGAAACTCTTCATCCATTCATTTTTTCCTCTTAATACTGCAGATTGGGGGCTTTAGTGCATGTTTTGCCATTTTTTTCAAGGTGGAAATATGTAGGAGAGGAATTTAGATTCCTCAAGGGCAGGGCCTGCCTTGAGGAATTCCTCTTGGTCTTTTCAATCATCTTCTCTTCTCATTTCAGAGACCATCTGACACTTTAGAATCTCCCTCAAACTCATGGTCTCTCCCCTTAGCTCATTTAGCCTTCACCATGTCAACATTTGCCTTTAATTGCCTTCATTGTGCTGGTGGAAATCAGGAGTAGGAGAGGAGTTTACTCTCCTTCACACTTCAGACACTTCAGTTTTCCCCCATTATCTTGTTTTTAGCTTCAAACTCGCAGCATTCTTGTCACTTTGGGGAGAAATGAGTTTGCTCAACCTCATGATGTTTTTGTTTTCCTTTGTCTTGAGGGCAGAAATTTGGGGGAAGAGAAAATTTTTGATTCCTCAGGGGTTGGTGGAATCCGCCATGCCCGTAGGAATCTCCTCCTTGACTTGTATCTTTATCGCTTCATCTTTATAACCTCAACTTTGTTCCTTAGTTGAGTTTGAAACCATCTCATGATCTCTTCAACGCAATCAAGCCTTCAATTATGTTTCTAAGGTTACATTGGTGATCATTTCAGTCTGATTTTGTCTCAATTATGTCTGATTTGATGCTCATCCTCTACTTTCTCATTCTGATTTGTAACTTTCCTTAGATGATTTGTCCTCAAAACTACCCCACTTGCTCTCCTAATTGCCTCAATGACTTACCTACAGCAGATATGAGAGGGAGGAGATGAATTTGAGCAACAAAAGGGGGGCAGAAATCAAGCATGTAAGAGGAATTTGGATTCCTTTGGGGCAAGGAGAATCCACCATGCCTAGAGGAATATCCTCTGTACAACTAGCTGTCTATATTTAGGCCAATTTCGCCACTCTCTCAATTCTCTTAAGGTGAGTTTGCAAGGATGTTTGTCTATTGGTTGAAATTGGTTGGCTTGAGTTCTAACACCCTCAATATACTCACACTCGTGCTCAAAATGAAAGCTAGAATTCGACTGATTTTGCCCTTTCTCCTGGACATTGACCTCTCAAAACTCCCTTAACTTGAAAAACGACTTGACAAATTCATGCTTGATACCCAAGCTATAGGAGCAAAAGCAAAAAGAGGGGGCCCCCATTTGCAATGGGGTGGTGGTTGGAAAACCTCACAACAGCAGACATACACATCCAAACCCCAATTATTTTTTTCATGTACCCACAAACCGGGTTCACATACCTGATCTGCACCTGAACAGGTGACTTCGAAAATAAATCTTGGAAGTATTGAGATTTGAGTGGGAAAAAACCAATAAGTAATCAGCGATTTCCACAATATAGGATATGTTGTTTATGATGGGAAAGGAAATGATTTAGGTGAGTATAAGATAATAGAAAGAAACTTGCATTTGGACATATGAAAATTTGATTGGTCCTCAAAAGACAAAGAAGTAGTGAAAAGGATGAGCAAATGATCAGAAAAATTTGAATGTCAAACTTATTAAAGGGGAAGACACCTTGATGAATAGACAAGATAGCCAAATTACGCAGCTAAAAATTGTGTTTGTGGAGAAAATATGATTGTGTAGATAATAAATGAAAGAACCTCTAAAATAAATTGTTCTTCCAAACTCTCCTCTGAGTGTGATCGAGGAAGCTGGTCCCTCAATCTGATGATGTAAATTGTTGGAAGCATTGGAGGCTGACTACTTCCTTTAAGACAAAAGTGCTGTATTCTTGCCATCATTGGTTTGCTAAATGTGTGCCATGATTGCTTAGGTATTATCACGGTGAATATGGTTATTGCATAATCTTGGATCAAGTTGCACTAATTTCCCATGTGGAGTGTTTGAGTAAACATAACCAGTGCCTTGTGAACAAGGATCTTTCTTTGATAAATAGTCCTAGTATGTGGCTCTATAACCAACAAATGGGTCTTGAAACTATTTCCAAATCTTGTTTACTCTCTTTTTTCTCAATTAGATTTGCACACCTTATATGCTGGAGCACATTTTTTAATGGAAATGATTATTCTCATCTGATCTACTGATGGATGATGTTTGTTTCATGGTAGGATTGAAATATTATTTTTCATATGGTCAATCTCATTTCATTTTATTCACTATAGTCAATTTCTTGGCTACGGAAAAACATGCACAAGATATTCTGGTTATTTATTTCAAGTAATGTGAAGAGTTGTATGTTCTGCATATGCTTTCTGGTTCAGTATTTTATGCCTTGCTACACAATTCTGTCCAGGCCGCAAATGGAGGCAACAACTTTGTGACTTCTGAAACCAGCTTGATTAATGATAGGTAATTAATTATTTTTCCCAATCTTTTAACTAATGGATTATTTTTTAAAGATCTAGTATTTCTTATTTAGTTAATTCATTGGTTAAGTAGTTCCTCATCCGGATATTGGAATCTTGGTTGGGTTTATTACAATCCTCCAATCTTTCTCATCCACATACTAGAATGTTGGACTGAAGCAACATCACATAACTGTGAAGTTGTGTTTGGATTGCTCATCTCCTTTATCTATAAGATTAAAAATCATCTAGTGTTCTACGAACCTTTGCATATACACAGTGTAGCTGTAACCTAAGTACTTGCACTCACTACAGTATTTTGAAATTCCTCTCCTCCATCTAAAGAAGTAATAGTGGTATTAGATGAAATTCCTTTTAGCCGAGGAAGCTGTGTTCTTAATTTTTAATTACTGATGTTCATTCTACATTTCTAAAGGAAGTTAAAAGTATCACAGAGAGGAGCACCTTTTCGTTACCATGAACTGTCAAATAAAACATTGGGATTATTTGTTCAATACTTGCTAAAATATGTTGAGTGTGAGGTTTCAGTTGACATTAGGCTGTGATATTTAATTTTTGGTTGCTGGTTGTTTTTACTTGTTCCATTTTGACAGTGGATCTTGATAACAAAAAGAAATATTGTCAAATCTAATTTTCTGGTCGTTGAGAAGTTAGCATGCACTTACAGTAGTTATAATTGATAGAGATAACAGGTTCATCAGTAAGTTTTGGTCTTCACTATGGGCTAGAATGGACATGAAGTTGACAAAGTCTGGAATATTCCATCCTCAACCAGATGGGAAGACAGAGGTGGTAAATTGAATGATTATTCATACCATACGAATGTATCACTCCAAGCATCCTCACATATGGGACGAGAGCTTTCCTTATGTGCAAAACAGCTACAACCGTGCACTACATAGTACTATAGGGCACATTCCATTTGAGGGATCAACCATTGGCACGTATGGATGTAACACTTCCTGTTCTGCAATCTGATAGTCCACTGAACACCGAAAAAGAGGCAGATAAAGCAGAGAAATTATTAAAAAATATGACAAGTACAGCAACAAGTTCAGGATATTTTGGAGCAGAGCAATAAAAATTTGAAGGATAGACATGATCAACATAGAACTCTTCATCACTTATAGTTTGGTGACAAGTTTTTGGGGCTGCATCCAGTTTTTAGCGTGGAATTGCTACTACCTTATTTTCCTCCATTGTTGGATATTTCTCAAGCTGCTGAACATATTCATGCTACAAATTTGAATTCACCAGCTACTACATTACAGTGTGACCATGTCACTGAAGTCATGCTACAAACTTTGAGAAATCAGAAAATTCCTCTTTATCGGGCGGTTCAAGCTGGTCAATTCTCTCATCAGGGCAAGTGGTTAACCAAGGAATAGAATGGAGCACAACTCCCTCATCTATTTCGGAATCTTAGTGCAATCGGGCCCCTTGCCTCTCAAGGGGGAGGAATGATCCAAAGTGTCTAGGAACATTGAACTGAAAAAATAAAAAAATTTCATATTTTGTTTGGTTTTTTCTAGGTTCTAGTAAATTGCATTTTTGGGTTTCTAGTCAAAATTTGAAGTTGAGACTTTTATCAGTCTCTAAAATTGTGTAAACAAATGCACACTATTTTAGGGATTAAAATTAGGATTTTAGTTTTTTTTTACAATGGTGCAAATGGTTTTGAATTTCAAGCACGGAGTCAAAAGTTATGAACCCACCAAGTTGGGGTAAATAAATTCCTAGTTTTTGAAAATTTGTTATTTTATTACAGCCAGATATTGAATTTGAATTCTTATGGTTGTGGTGACTTTTGATGTTCTATGATTGTAGACATTTTTACAATTTCTTATAAGATGATGGCTTTTGGATTGCATACAACTCTTTCGAGTTTGCAAGTTTTTCGAAATTGAACATGGATCATGGGAAGATGATAACATCAAGTCATACATCACAGGGAGATGATACCATGTAAGAATATCATCAAATCTTAACAAATGTTTTGATCATGTCAATAAAAAAAATGGACTATCAAAAGTTCATGAAGAGAGAAAACCCTTACTCATTTTATACATTTGTAGCTCAGATACAACGTCGTTCAATTTTTGTGCATTTTGAAACATTTTTCCTGTGCACTTGAACAAGCCTTGTGTGATCTCAACATCAATATTTGTGTAACTTTGTGTTGTAGAACAATGAGGGATTGAAAAAATATCCTGCAACATGTAGAGGAGAGTGCATCTATCTATCCCATCTCCTGTCAATTATGTCCCATAATGGTTGATACCTTGTCCTGTCATTTTCCAACCTAGCCTTCATCACCTCCTTATCCCTATCCATGGCCTCATACAAATATTGCATTGGCAATTTATTCCCATCCACTAGTCTCAAGACTTCTACAATAGGCTCTGAGAATTCTACTACGTGCTCAATTGTGTAATGTTTCCATTTTTGTCAGCATCAAAGTTTAGAGATTAGCCTATTACTAGGATCTTCGTAGGCTAATTGCTGTGGATAGAGGGTCCTTTGAGGTAGACACTTGGCTATGGGAGTACCTTGTCTTCTTCGCAATTTAGTATGTTCTAATTTGGTCTTTGTTTGACTCAAATTGGACTTCGATTGGGCTTAGTTTCATGCACTTGCTACTTATGACAAGTCAAGTGATGATTTAGAGGGTCCTTTTCTATTTTTGGAAAGTGCACTTGGTCACATGGAGAAATAATAGTAGTCACTCCTGTTTCAGACATTATATTCAAAGGATAAGTATTTTGGGGGTTATTATCATTTTGGTGGCCAAATTGTTATCAAATCATTAAATGGCTTATAATAAAATTATAATTTAACTTAATAATTTCACTTAGGTTGAGGGTTGAGTCACCATTGGAAGGGTCCATTCATTTAATTAATTATATGCCTAAGCCAAGTATTAAATGTTTTAAAGTGATGTGTTGGAGAAGCTTCGTAAGTGAAGTTACATTTTGGAAACAAAAGGCCATTTGGAGATTATAAATATGAGCTCATTGTGAAGAAAAATTATCCAATTTAATATTATTTGCTTTTGTTGTCTTTGTGACATTTCTGAGTTTGAAGTTTTGTGCCCTTGCTGAAGTATAAGAGTTTGGTGTGCTTGACAATTCACAACTGAGGTATTGTGAATTATTATCTGAGAATTTGATTCAGTTGAATGGTTGTGGTTCCCTTTTATACTACTATATATGGGAATCTTGTCAATGCTGAAGGTTTGATATTGAGAGTTTGGAATTGAGTTCAGTTACTGTTTTGTGTTTGGATGCCCATTGTAATTGCTAGCTGGCATCTTGCATTTCTAAATATTAAGTAATCAATATCCGAGTTTGGGATGTGGTTTGTAGTCTGCCAAAAAAACTGATAATCTATCTGGGAATTGGCAGTGTGTGAATGGTCTCTGTTAAGTCTGAATTTTGGTGTCATCTATTTGCAATTTCAAGTGTCTGGGGTTCCAGTTCATTGGGGTTAGTGCATTGGGAAATTTGGGCAACATTTATCACAAGCAAATTGGCGTCAATCTTTAGAAGGGAGCATCTGAATTCGTGTGGCATTTCTTCTGCATTTCAATCTGCACTTTGGGCGTTTGGATATAACACCTGTTGGGCACATTATCTTTCAGAAATTTTGGCATCTGTTAGAGATGCTGCAGCTGTGATTTCAAACGCCTATATCAGGTGATTGTGCCTCCTTCTTCAGAAAATGCTCGAGCTGGTGACTCTTGCAATTAATGTGACTTTCACAGGACAAGGGTTGTGAATTCTGAGTTAGCAACATACAGACCTGGAGAAGCACTTCAAAGATCAGGTGCAAATATTTGATCATGCAAGAAGTTTTGTATTGCCTAATAAAACACATGTTTGCCAATAATTTTTGTGAAGTTGAATGTCCATAGTTATTGTTAGTTGTTTCAGATTTATCTATGAAGATTCTTTCTTATAAATACTTCTATATTTCAAAGTCCAAGGAATTTCAGTAGTACTTAACATAAGAAAAGGGAGATTTATATGTGCATTTGTCAACACAGTTAGGGAAGTGGCATGTTTAGGAATTACATATCAGTAATATGATACATTCACTCATTTCAAATTTTATAAGTTGGATTGTTCTGAAATTTGATTGAGCACTTAGTTATTTGGGAAAATTAATTTGCTTTGTGTAATACCATCCAATCCGAAGTGGGGTTCCAGCTGGTCTCTTGATATTGGTATATGAGTTTTTCTTTGCCAAGTGTTTGACGAATTGTCGAAAGATTAAACTAAGGTGTGTGATAAAGTTATAACCAATAGGGGTTATTACAGTGGTATCAGAGCAATTTCCTGCCAGTCTACAGGAATTGGGCTCATAATTATTTGATAGCATTTGTTCGTTTTGGCATTCAATAGTTATGAATGGTGAGAGGAGATGCATTTTTGAGTAGACATTATACTCGTAGAGGGCGTACTTCACCACCTAGGGATGAAGAACCTGTGATACAGTTTGTTATTCTGAAACAATCGAATGTGTTAGTAAATGAGTTGAATCAAAATCACAAATGAATGACCCAACTGATTTCAAATCCAAGATTTGAGCAGAGTGTGATATCACTTTTTCGAAGAGTGAAATATGATGATACAGTGGCGGCTATAGATGTGCGAGACATTTCTTATGAGACACATGAGTTGGACACAATGGATGTGGAGTATGACGGGAATTCATGTCTGGTTGAGTCAAATGATACAGTTGTTGACATGAGCCCCTAGGATTGTGTGTTTGATGGCGATGTAGTGATAGTGGAGGTAGGAGCATGTGAGGATACTATCATATTAGTAGCCACTTCTATGTCGGTTGAGCCATCTACTGAGGAGTTTATTAATATGCATGTGGTTGTAGATGTGTGCTCTAATGTTATCAATGATGAGGTGAGTGATGTAGAGATAAAGTTATGTTATACTATGGATCAACATAGTGTTGATGTCCACTTCGTGGACAATCCGATGTTCGACATGGATGTAGCATTGTCTTATGACAATTTGTTTCTTGAGGTTGTTGTTGATCACTCACCTGAGTGGAACTAGGCTCAATTTTCACCATTTGCAGACACGATTCAATTTTCTATAGCCACAGTTGGCAATGTTCCTGTAGCCATGGATTTTAATAAAGATGTAGTTGCATCCATTACAGTGACATGTATTGTTGGGATGAGTGTATTTGTTGACATCGGCAAAGAGCCCCTTGTTGCACCAGGTTCTCTTGTAGCTACACCTTTTGTGGGGACATCACACTTTGTGTAATAACTCCAATCGGTTATAACTTCTTCAAACTCCAACTTCTTTTTTACTTCAGTTGTTTGACATTTCGTCAAACACTTTGCAAGCCAGCTCTGATACAACTGTAATATCCCTTCTCAATTCAAACCTCAACTTGTTGATTTGTAGGTCAAGGAAAATTGTGATCTCTATGCTTGTTGTTTCTGAGTTTTAGGCTGATTATGTTTGCTTGAAATGATATCAAAGGGAATCTAGAGCCTGTGATTGATTACTACTATATGTAAGAAAAAAACTAAATGCATATGCAATTCTCTTTTGGCTTTTCAAATGCATATAGATGAATTCTAAATGAAAAACGTGCACTTAACAGCCAGTTGGTATTTTGTCAAACACTTGACATGCATACTATTATGTCAATCATGGAAGATATAAATATGCACATTACATAAAATATATAGACCTGCAACTTATCACGCCTTCAGTGAGATATTTTCTAATTCAGTGCCTAACATAATATTCCGAGGGTCTTGGCTTTGCAACTCAAAAAAAGACTGAGTAGAAATGACATTATAAATCTGATATAAAATGTGCATCTACAGCTACTCATGACAGCCACCTTTACAATGCCAAGTGACCAATTTAAATGATGCAAATTGATTGTAGAACCTGATATACAAATCGTCAAATGAAGGAGATGAAATTGCAATCATAATCAATTCAAGTACTATATTGTAGGTACTGTTCACGGCATTGAAGTAGCCAACAATAAATGTATTCTCCAATTTAAGCACAAATAGAATTCCAAAATGAAGCTCTCCTAAATGCCAAATTCAGTGGATATTTCACCACCTCAAATGGTTGCAACACTGAAGAATTGACACTGTCCAATGGCTAACTAAAATAAAAAACCCTTAGTTTCTTCTCTCAAGTTTATATCAAATGCAATTGACAATAATCGGATGCCTAACTATGAAGCTCTCGCCTCTATTTATTCTTTTCTGTCACCCCTTCTAGAAGGAAATAAAATATTATTTAGTTGCACTCTCTAGAAGCTTACCCCATTCCAATGCAATAATTAGTTGTACTTCTAGAAGAATGCACTCTCTAGAAGCTTCCCCCTTTCCAATACAATAATTAGTTGTGCTTCTAGAAAATTAAATTAATTAAATATAAATCACCTTTAGATTTATTTATTTGTTGATTTTAATTTAATTTATTTCTCCTTATTTCTCCACTTAGCCTTTGGAGAATGAAAAGCTAAGAACTCCATTGAGAGCCCAAAAGATGGGGGACATTACACTTTGTTGGATAGTTTAGATGTTTAAGAGACTTTTCATGAAGTGGAGATCAACCTGAATTGCAATAGTTATTTTGATTGTTCTAAATAGGGGATTTTGAAATGTGTTGGTAATGGTTTCTGTATTGGTGTTCACTCTCTAATAGTCATTTGCTTCATATATATGTGTGTCTATATATATACATGTATGTTTCCTAGTTGGTAAGACAATGTTTGTCAATGTCTTATGCTCAATTGAGAAATTACATACATATTTACTTCTATCTTGGAATCATTTCCAATCTTCTCTTATTTTAGCTCACTTTGCAGCCAGCCATTTGTAAGAACCAATGGGGGACATAGGACCAACTCTACAAGATCCTCTTTTTCTGGTCATAGTTCCATGTTCTTATGCTTGTGTTATAATATTGTCTTTATGTTATCTCAGACAAATGAATAAAATGCTACTTACTGACATCTTAATTAACTCTATTCTATTGTTTTTGCAGAGATACTTCAGCCTGTCTTATGTCAAGGCATAGATAAATGAACTTAATAGATATATAAGGAAATTTCGTAGCTAAACATTAGTGAAGGAATTCCTTGTATATTTCTATACGAGTTAAACTAAAGTTCCTTTAAGATGGGTTTTGTATAGATTACTGTATCTCATATAATAGAAATATATGTGATTCAGATTCTTTGATGTTTCATGGTTCTACTGAACAGATGGCTTGAAGTATCTTTATTTTTAGATGATTTTTTGAATTTTGTATGCGTTGAATTTCAGAGGATTATCACGCATAGGTGAGCTTGTTTGTTACTATGATGCTCAGGTGTCATTTGCATCTCTTCAACCAATAAAGCAATATGAAGAGCATGAGGTATAAAACTGTTGCAAAGCATGAGTGATATGGTGAAGGCTTTTAGTATTTACTAATGTGCCCAATAATCTTACAAATATTCTTTGATTTGCGTTAGGAAAGAGTGTGCTGTAGTCTGATTATCTTTCATTTCATTTAGCTCCTAATAAATACTCGAATTTAACATTTGTAGTGGTTTCTACAATATGCAGGATGTGGTTACATGCATTTCAATGTATCCACCCAACCATTTTGTCTTCATGTCAGGTTCACGTGATTGTACAATACGCGTATGGGATTGTCGTACTGATCGATGCATCGGTGTGATATTTATCTTTTGTGCCTGTTTTATTATTTGAGTAGGCAAGTTTGAATCTTTCTATAATTTAAGATGCAATGTGCATGTGCTTTTTCTAGGCTTGCTTGGTATGGGAAACACAGGAAAATTCAAAGCACATAATTCTCTTGTTACAAGTATTGATGCGGATGAATCAAGTATGGTGATCTCATGTGGGCTAGATGGATACGTTAACCAATGGGACTTACGTGTGATGGCAAACAAGGTAGTGTTGAAGCTTTTTTCCTTTCAATGTGGGGGGATGCTGGTCATTTATTTCAAAATGAAAAATTAAAAGGCAAAGGAATATGGATTAGCTAAAGGGATATAGCTGTGTTTTGTACAAATTCAGAATATCACTGTGACAGGCAAATGATGCTTTGCTCTCAGCTGCAACTGATAAACGCTTTCCAGCAATACCATACACTGACCATTACCTGTTAATAACTATTTGCTACTTTGAATATAATTATGAATTTTTAAATTCCATATAGACAAAATTATCATTTTTGTGATAGGATGGCCAGCCAGTGATTTTGGATATTGATTTTATGATGAGGCTATCCAGATAATTTTTTGGTGATCATTTCTTTTATGCATCACAAATGTAATATACCCTTTACACTAACTATCTATAGTGTCTGGGAGCCCATTTCTGTACTTCTAGCGGGCGATGGGTTGCTAGATAAAAATAATACTCGCGAGGATGGGTTTTGCTTGTTTGCCACTAATATATTTATAAGTTTTGGGCCATTTCCTATATTGTAGGTCATTTCTATGTTTTAGGAGGTTAGTTGGAGACAAGGCAAGCACCATTAGTATCCTTATGCAAGATTTATCCTACAATGGACCTTTCTATGGTTGACAAAGTTCCTTCCTTTGGCAATTTCTTAGTGTATGCCTGTTACAACTTATTTGCACCCTAGAGAAAACATACTCCAACTTCCCAGGTGCTTTTGGAGGGCTACTGATGATAGGATCATTGCATGCAGCTTTTCATTGGATCTAAGTGCAAGTCAACTGTTTATAATGCTTTATTTCAGATCTTTTGGATGATTAGTTGTCAAGGCTCAAGATTTGATGGCTAGTTGGGTGATAAAATCTTACTACACTATTATCATGTTATGCGGTACTTGATTATTATGTGATATTAGTTTTATATTAAATAATAGTAATCTCTACTAAGTGACACCTAAGCTAGGCACCTAGCATTTGCAGTATCTCAGTAGATAGATGGAGTCTGCCCAACAATGAGAAAACTTTTTTATGTCTTTTTAACATTTTTTAGATCTAGAGAATGTGGCTACTTTAGCCTGCAGTTATCTACCACTTTATGAAGGAAAATGGTTGGATCCAAAGATCAGAGGAACGAATATTTAAGGTTTCTTGTGGGCAATGTCAGCCATAGATTTCATTAATTTTCTCTTTTCTATTGGTATCTGTATAATGATTTGCTTGGTGGCTTGAGCAGCATTATAAAACAACATCAGTTTTGATTTCTAATGATATTGCACCTACTTGAGTTCAAATTAGTTCCACATTATGATTCTATTGATGTATTCCTGGTGATTTATTATTATTCTCTACTGATGTATTCCAACTAATTTTATAAATAAATGATAGCTCCAATTATTGGGGTAAATTTTTAAAAAAAATTAGTGCGGTAGATTGGCCTTTTCTTTCTTGACATCATTTTAGTTCAATACATAATAGAAAAGAATAGACAGATGGTATGGTAGCGGTAACAAAGTTGTTTTCTTTTGAGCTTGTGAATCATAGATAGAGAAGGGAGACATTGACAAATGTGGAAAGGGCAACTCTATTCTAGAATAACATGACTGGGATTTAAAGGGATCAAGGGAGAATGGAAGGGCTAGCGACACAATAATTGTCTTCAAAATAACATGCCCATTGGCATTTCTATGCAAAATCTGGATTCACTCCTTGTTAATAGATTTTGGAAAGGGGAAGGCTCAATTTCAAATAGCTCATTAGTGGCTGGTGAAATGGATACCATTCTATCGTTTAAGTCAATGTTTATACAAAGGGAGAAAAGGTTAGATTCTACGACCATCACTTTAGAGGAGTTAAAAACACCTTTTGTAGAGCTTGAAGGGAAATTGAAGATATCAGGTCTATAATTACTTTTTCTGTTTCTTGGACATGTTGATAAAGATGTATCTGGGTAGTAGAGCCTAAAGTAGCAATGAAATTGAGGAATGAGAGGTTTGCGTCATCAAATGAATGAACTCAATGCTACTACTTGCGATGGTAGGCACAAAATATTTGTTTGAGCATTGTTGCAACAGGTGCACATCACATTCAACCCTATGGTGGAAGAGGATGCCATACAATTCACCAGATTGCATTTGCAAGATGCTGCCTTTGATTAGTGGCACCACAGCGTGATCACTGAGGGGCATAACTTTGTATGATTGTTTGATGATTTCCGGTAAAAGATTTTTGGACTACTTTTAGTGGAAGGATTAGGAGTACATTAGGGATTTTTCTGAAATCATACAATATACTTTATTGTAGTCATATTTTAATAAATTTTGATGATATGCTGTTGCATGCTCATCATTTTGTGATTCTATTAAGAGGCATTGATACCTGATCTTGGACATACTTTCATCCTAGCCTAGTGACTACGTTTAGGTAGTGGAGAGGGATTTTCAAGAGGATAGTATGCCAGCATGTTTGATTTACTTTCAAAGAGCTCGATTTCCACCATCACACCCATTGTAAGTAAAAGGATCCATGAGGAAATGTAATAACCCCAACTGGTTATAACTTCAACAAACACCAAATTCTTTTCTAATTCAATTGTTTGACATTTCATCAAACACTTTGCAAACAAGCTTTGATACCAATGTAATGTCCCTTGCCTAAACTAACTGATTTTAGCTCAAGGAATATTGTCAAACATTTGTATGCTGCCTTTCTCTTTTCTAATTTTTTTTTGTGTTTTACATTTTTTGATATAGTTTGAATGATGCTAAGAAATTTAGAATGTTCGCAAATGATATTACAATACCTCTTACAATGAACTAATATGCAAGTGCAGTTCCTTTTGGTATTTTTTTAATTCATATACATGGAAACTAGATATGGAATGTATACCTACAGCCAACTGACATTTCTTCAAACAATTGGCATACAACTACTGTGCTCATCATATATGCTATTAGATGGACATTTCATCAAACAAATAGTATGCAACATATATCTCCTTTATGTAATTCATTCCCATGTACAATGTTGCTATGAGTTTGCCAAGACAAATGGGCTTACAATAATGACTACAACAATGCCAAATCTTATTCTAAATTATCACTTACAACAACAAAATTATATGCCTAAAATTACAATGCTAACTACTAATAGTTGCAAGAGGAACCTGATAATAGTGAAGCCCATGGATGGAGATGAAAGTTGCAATCAGAATCAAGCATAAATACTGTAGTGCGACATTGTTCACGCATACTGTAGCAGCCAACAATAAATGTATTCTTCAATTTAAGCACAAATAGAACTCCAGAATGAAGCTCTCTTGAATGCCAAATTCAGTAGATATTTCACCACCTCAAATGGTTGCAACATTGAAGAATCGACGCTCTCCAATGGTTAATTGAAATTAGAAACCCTTAGTTTCTTCTCCCAAGTTTATATCAAATGCAATTGACAATAATTGGATGCCTAACAATGAAGCTTTCGCCTCTATTTATTCTTTTCCCTCACCCTTCTAGAAGAAAATCAAATATTATTTAATTGCACTCTCTAGAAGCTTCCCCCTTTCCAAGGCAATAATTAGTTGTACTTCTAGAAAATGCACTCTTTAGAAGCTTCCTCCTTTCCAATACAATAATTGGTTGTGCTTCTAGAAAATTAAATTAATTAAATATAAAGTCACCTTTTAATTTAAATTTATTTAATGACTTTATAAGAAATTAATTTAAATAATTTCTCATTAATTCTCTACTTAGCCTTCGGAGAATGTAAAGGCTAAGAACTCCACTAAGATGGGGACATTACCAAGTACTCTCTGATAGTACGTCTCCTCAAATTCCTCTCCCTGAACTCAATGATAGCCTCTGGTACTAAAGCCAATTTCCCCTCATCGTCCAAGGGTGGAAGCACTGTAGAAGGAACAGTCTGGTGTCCTAACACATTTTTGAGACGTGACACATGAAAAATATTATGGACTTTGCTCTCTGCCGGAAAATCCAACTTGTAAGCCACCTCTCTCACTCTTCTGATCACCCTTAAAGGCTCATAATAACGTGGCTTAAGTTTTTTGGCACCACTCTTCTTGAGAGTGGACTAGTGGTAAGGCTGCAACATCAAATATACCATATCACCTACCTCAAAAGTCCACTCAGTCCTCTTCTTATCAGCATACTGCTTCTATTAATTCTGTGCCTTAGTGATATTATCCTTAAGAGCCTTCACAATGTCTTGGCTCTCCTATACTTAGTCTCCAACACTGGGCACTCTACTATCTGATAGCAACAAATTCATGAAACTGGGTGCCTCATATCCATATAATGCCATGAATGGTGACATCTGGATAGACATGTAATAAGTGGAATTATAACAATATTCACATAGATATATCCACTTAACCCAAGCCTTCTGTTGCCTTGCTATGTAATTCTTGAGGTATCCCTCGACCCATTTGTTCCCTATCTCTTTCTGACTATTTGTCTGGGGGTGGTAGCTAGTACTCAGAGTGAGCTTTGTCTTGCACAATATGAACAACTCCTGCCATAAGTGACTCATAAACCTGCTATCCCTATTGCTTTCAATGCTTCGAGGTAAACCATGCAACCTAAATACCTCTCTTAAGAATAAATCTGCCACCTGTGTAGCAGTGTATGTAGTATTGATTGGGAAGAAGTGGGAAAACTTTGTAAGCCGATCAACAACAACATATATACAGTCTCTACCTTGCTCTCTCAGGAGTCCCGCGATGAAGTCCATGGATAAACACTCCCACTTGCTATCAGGAATCAGAATTGGCTTAAATAAGCCGATTGGATAAGAGTGCTCCTGTTTATTCTGCTGGCAAGTAGGACACTCTCTAACATATTGCAACACCTCATCTTTGAGCCCTTTCCAAGAAAAATGCTCATGAATCTGCCGGTAGGTTTTGTAAAAACTTGGATGTGTTGCCATAGGTGAGTCATGATAAACTCTCAACACCATCCTCTTCACCTTTGATCTTGGCACCAAATAAATCTGCCCTTTCTAAATGATGATCTCACTCACAAGGGTGAAATCACTATTCTAGATCAATCCATTTATGAATCTCGATGCCCATGTATCCTTTGCATACTCTGCAAGGATCAAATGTCTCCCATCCTTTGATATATTATTCATCAAGCTCAAGTGGGGTCTTCTTGACAAGGCATCTGCTACTACATTCTGTCTCCCTTTGAAATAGGCAAGGTTGCACGGGTACGTGGGTACGGGAATGGGAACGGGTACGGGTACGCATATTTTTCAAAATAGGGGACGGGGTTACGTGTGTATGCCTAATTTTTTTCTATATAATTAATATTTTATAGAAAATATAAAAACCAAAATATATGTCATGAGTCATGACATTGAGCATTCAAAACAAGAAATTTGAAAATATGAGCCATAAGTCAAATTATAATATATATACAAACACACACACGCTATTGCTGAGTGTTTAATGTTTAAAGTATTTTTCATAATAGGGGATGAAGGTACTTGGGTATGTCAAACTTATTTAAAAATTATACTTCTATATTTATAAAAAATCTGAAATTATGAGTCATGACAATGGTTTTTCAAAACAAGAACAGTAATAAAGTTTGCAAATGTAATGTATTGTTTTCAGTTTCAGATTTGCTATATGTTTGAAATAGTAATACATGATAAATGCTTAGATGCATAACAAAGAAGGCAGACTTTAAACATGAACAAGAAGATCCTAAATCATATGATAATGACATATTGCAAATGATAAACTTATGACTTGAACAGTGATAAGGTTTATTGTTAATGAGTATCAAAGTTTCAAACTGATTTGGTATTGAATTAAGTTTAATAAACAACAAGCTAATACAAAAATTAAAAAACCAAAAAAAAATCAGAATCTTAATCAAGGTCCTTAGCTATGATGCTCTCCATCGAGTACCCGGTAGGTGGGATACGTGTACTCGGTACTTGGGTACGTGGGTACGAGTACCAGGGTGTGGGTACGAGTACCCATGCAACCTTGGAAATAGGTAATATAAAAATCATATGCCTATAATTTACTTACCCATATCTGTTGCCTGTCATTAGGATTTCGCTGCCCCAGGAAATGTTTCAGGCTACTGTGGTCGGTTTTTATGCTAAATTTGCTACCCACTAAATATTGCCTAAATTTGGCCAAAGCATGCATTATGGCCAACATTTCCTTATCATAAATGTTTAAGCTCCTTTCAGCCCCCCTGAGCTTCCTATTCTCATGAGCAATCGGGTGCTTGTCCTGCATAAGCACTGCTCCAACACCTTCGCCAGATGCATAACAATGCAACTCAAAGGTTTGCTAAAATTTGGTAATGCTAGCACTGGACAAGAAGTCATCAACTCCTTGAATTTATCAAAACACTCCTATGCCTCGAGTCCATAAGAAAACCCCCTTTCTCATTAAGTCCGTCAAGGGTTCTGCATGCTTGGAATATCCACTAACAAACCTCCTGTAGAACCCACAGAACCCCAAGAATCCTCTTAACTATGTCAGGTTCACTAGAGTAGACCACTCAATAATAGCATGAATCTTTTCAGCATCCATGCGTACTCCCTGAGCACTGATAATATGACCCAGATATAATAACTCTGATAATCCCAAATCACATTTTGATTCTTTTGCATACAAGGACTCCCTGCTCAGAATGCTCAACATAGTGTCCAAGTGTCACAGATGCTCATCCCATGTCCTATTATACACTAGGATGTCATTAAAGAAGACTAATATAAATTTCCTCAACTGATGCTGAAAACCCTGTTGATTGTGGATTGAAAAGTAGCTGGAGCATTAGTTAGCCCAAATGGAAAAGCTATAAACTCAAAATGGTCACAATGACATTTGAATTTCGTCTTCTCTATATCTTGCTCTTGGACTCGGATTTGATGATAGCCTAATCTCAAATCAATTTTGGAGAAAAAACATGCTCCATTTAGCTCATCTAATAACTCATCAATCTGTGGGACGGGATACCTGTTTTTGGTAGTCTTCTTGTTCAGGACCCTGTAATCTATGCACATCCTAAGAGTAACATCCTTCTTCACCAAAACCACAGAAGAAGCAAAAGGCGACTTACTTGGTCTAATGTGCCCCATAACAATTAGTTCTTTGATGGTTTTCTTGATTTCATCCTTCAATCTCTTTGGATGCCTGTAGGGTTTGATCATGATGGGTTTAGCACCCTCCTTTAACTCAATAATATGCTCAATACCTCTATTTGGAGGTCTACCTGGTGGTATTTCGTCGAAAACTTTGTAGTGCTTGATTCTCAGTTTCTATATGTCTTGGTGATATTTTGATTTTTGCTGCCCCTGTGATGGCATTAAAGTGCAACGGGCTGCCCACTTAACCTGGTCATGTCTGAACAAGCTCTCCATATGTCAGCAAGACATCATCCTAAAGTCATTGTCACGAATGGCCTCAAGTATATAGGTCTTCACCTTTGACTGAAACTTCGTCTCCATATCTCTCAAGTTGAGAGTGAACTCCCCTATGTCATGTAACCAAGTCATACCCAAAACCAAATCTATATCACCCATGTTAACAACATAAAATTCTTTTTTGAAATCAAAATTGTTGATCTTTAAGGGTAGACTTGTAATCTTCCTGTCACATTTGAGGATGTAGCCATCAACTACCCTCACTCTCAGACCCTCAAATTGCTTTGTCTGTATCCCACGCCTCTCAATCAATTTGGAATCAATAAAATTGAGTAGCACATTTATCAAGCAAAGTAATAACTTGCTGACCAGCCAATGTCCCTCTCATCTTGAATGATCCCTCTTGTTGTACACTAGTGATGCGGACCTTCTTAAGTCTACCCTCAGTCTTCTCATTACCCATAACATCTGTGCCTTTCTTTTCTTCAATTGATTCTTCATTTTTCAGATTGCTGATCTGAATTTTCAGAATCAGAATCCTCATAATATGCCCACATAACCCTGTTTACTTTCCCTTTTGGCCTCAAGGGATAGTCCTGGTTCATGTCATATGGCCCTTTGCAATAAAAACAAAGTTTTTACTTCCTTAAATCATTCTCTATCTGAGCAAATGATTTATTTTTATTTTCAGCCTTTGTTTCATTTTTGTCAGATTTTTTGAAGAATGGTTTGTCTTTGCTAGATGATGCACCCTTTGACTGAAATTTATTAAGGCTGCTTGTTCCATACTTCTAGCCTTCTTAATTGCTACTTGCAAATTGAATGGATCAAAGGCTTTTACCCAACCCTTAAGTGGTTCGGATAATCCCTTCGCGAATAAAACAACCAATCTCATATCTAATATATCTGACACCATAATGGATAGCCTCCGAAAGTCACTAATGAAATACTCCAATCTGCTTGTCTGTTTTAATCGTGCCAACTCCTAAAGTAGACTTCTGAATCCTTTTTATCAAACCTCTCTACCAACTTGTCCACGAAGTCTTGATATCAAGTCACTTGGTTATGTTGAAGGGTAACCACCCCATGGTACCACCAATCATGTGCAACTCCATCTAATATGTAGCATGACATATTTTATTGCCTCCACTTCTGTCATAGGTCTCAGTGCTAAGAAGGTATCAAGCTTGTGAATCCAAGCTTGCACTATCATTCTGCTACTCCCATCAAATGTAGTCAAGGAAAGCTTCCCTATAGCCCGCTTTAATTCATTAACCTTGCCACAAGGTCTCGTATTTTGTCTGACTGCACAGTAGTGTTCTCTTCTTTGGTTCACAAACTTCTCAAAATTCATTCTCTCCCGTACGTGCAGTGCCAATAATTCTCATTCATCATTAGCAGCCATAAGGATGTCTGCAAATGTCCCATCCTCAACTTCCTCTGCTGGCTCTTGTACTGGTTCCTCTCTAACAAAGGTACGATGTGTGGGCCTGTTTGCTGTTCTGGAATGAGTTCTATGAGCTCTAGGTGATCCCACTGCACTCCTGTTATCTCTTTGTTACTGATTTCGTCTGTCCTGTGGTTTCATATGCTCAACCATGGTGGTGAGTGCCTGCAAAGCCTGAACCATCCGCTTTTGTCCTGTAACCATTGCTTTGAAAAATTCTCTTGTTTCTTGATCCTCATTCCTATTGTCTCTTGGTGGGCTACGCTCTTGCCTGTCACCCACGGTGTCTAGTTGCGTGTCAAAATCTTGTTCCCTGTCAAACAAAGCTTGCTTGCAAGTGTAAAATCTATGAGAGCCAACCCCAAGTGGTTGCATGTGATTGTTAAACCCTCAGGATGGCAGGATTTAGCTCTGATACCAATGTAATAACCCCAACTAGTTATGTAATGTCCCCTCTTTAGTTCGACATGGCATTGATCATGGATTTGCCTATTCCAGACTCTCGTAGGCAAATGGTGTGGAAAGAGAGTCAATTCTGCGGATCAGATAGTCATATCTTGCTCTTGAAGAAGTGTTAAGAGGTTATATTTTATCATTATGTGATATTGGGGCCCACATGTTATAATTTTAATTTGAGTTGCACTTTTTATTTTATAAAATTACTTTATTATAAAAAAAGTGCATTATAATGAGAAATTATAAAGGATGTTTCTAGAAGTTCTAGCAACTTCTTAGAAAAGTGAATAAATAGAGGGCTGGGCCTCTCATTTGGATATGCTTGGATTGGAGAACACTTCTACTTCTTCATTGTGAAGACATTTGTGGACTTTGGATCTGCAAATTATTCGATCTTTGGGAACGAATCACTCCCTTGGATTGGCGACTTTGAGGGTGTGAAATATCACCTGAATTGTTGCATAATTGGAGTTGGTATTCAACCATCTCATTGGAGCTTATTGAGAATTCGTTGTTAGGGTTTGTTTTGGTTGGAATAAGGATTTCAGATTTGCCCTATCATTGGAGAAGCATTTGACAAGAGTTTGAAGACAGAATAGGTGCATTTTTTCAGAATTGGCAAAGCAGGGTTCGGAACCACATAATTGCTCATATCTCCTCAACCCCTTGGAGTTATTTTTTATGGTTTTACAGGGTTACTACCTAACCCTAGGCGCCCATTTTCCTTGCATTTGGGGGGTCCCAAAACCCTGGTATTATTTTTATCTAGCAGCCGTACAGGTACGGCCTGGTACGGCCCTGCTAGTTTGGGCAGCAGCTGCAAATTAAGGACAGTTTGGGGGTGCGGTTGGAGGTCTTCATCAATGATTTGCATCAGAACGTGGTGTTCTTCCATAGTTCTTCAAACCAGGTTCTTGCATTCTGAAATATATGTCAATTTTTGGGTAAATTTGCTGTCATA
Source organism: Cupressus sempervirens (assembly GCA_028749045.1). Lineage (NCBI taxonomy): Eukaryota > Viridiplantae > Streptophyta > Pinopsida > Cupressales > Cupressaceae > Cupressus > Cupressus sempervirens. Next base: position 224,438,179 of record CM053788.1, read on the forward strand.
CAGTCATTATAATAATCAGTCCAGAATTGGTAATAAAACAATTTCAGAATTTATTGCATTGTAATTGAAATATCGTTCAAAGGCTTTATCTATATATTGTAATTCTGCGATTATATTCTGAAAGTATCAAATCTGAAATTGCCATATTCTGAATATTGTTACTGTTATTATTCATTACATGCCAAGTGTTTGACAAAATTCCTAAGTTCAATTTGAGGGTTTCAGTGGCCTTTATAAGAAGGGTCATTACAGTGGTATCAGAGCTATAAGTCCTGCCATCCTGTGGAGGTCTTATAGGGAATTTGGAATAGCTGGATAGGAGGGAAAGTGTTTGACGAAATGTCAAAACACTAAAATCAGAGCATGCGACAAAGGCCTTATAATTTTCGCAATACCAAAGCAAGACAAGATAGGATTTCTGACCTGCAGAGCGAACAGTCTAGCTCATCTATCCAGGTGGACATAGAATCCAGTCATACAGACACAGGGGAGGTATTTTTTGATCAAGACTACGACTACAATATGGATAGAGGCGGGAATGCCGGTCCAGATCCGCAAGAGGAAAGATTTTTACAGTTATTAGACACCCTGGCACAGGGACAGCGATTAGCCGAACAAAGAGCACAAGAACAGAATCAGAGAATGGAGCTTATGATGCAGATGATGGCTCGACAAATGGGGTTGAACGCTAACATAGGTGGAGGAAATAATCAGAATGGTCACAATCAGAATGGGAATAATCAGGATGAGAGACATAATGGAGGCGAACAAATTGGGAACAATTTCGGTCATGCCCCCCAACAAGCTCGGACAGTAAGTTCGAGGCCTATGATTCCTACGTTCCTTCCTAGAGCTCCAGAGCAGCCGGTACCAGAACCCCAGATCACTGACATACAGGATCAGCTGAGGAGAGATTGGGAAGCAGGAGGACCAGATTTTACAGCTGCAATCACCTTTAGAGAGTATATGGATGTGCGGATGAAGCATATGCCCCGTGGACAAGACAGGACTCAGAACTATGAGCTACGAAAGAAAGTAGGAAAACTACAGTTACCATATTATGATGGCTCGGGGAAGTCTACAGCAAGAGCTTGGGTTCAAAAGCTTGTCACATACTTTCAATTGAATCCTATGTCTGAGGAAGAAGCTATTAAGTATGCAACAATTCACCTGGATGGGTTAGCACACGAATGGTGGCATCATGGTATGATCACTATGGGTCATGCACACATTACCTCATATGTGGAGTTTACGGAGAGACTGATTGAACGTTTTGATAAGAAAGATCCAAAACTCCATTTCAAGGAATTAGCCCAGCTTAAACAGTGGGGCTCATTGGAAACATACATTTCAGAGTTTCAGAAACTTGCAGTGTTAGTAACAGATGTATTTGAACGAAGGCTATTGGTTTTATTTATGGATGGGTTAGTTGATCCGTTGAGAGGGTGGATTAAAGCTCTCAACCCTCCCACTTTGCAGGAAGCCATTAAGAAAGCTCGTGACATGGATTCCTCTTCAGCTTCTAAAAATAAATTTCAGGCAAAGAGTTTCCCTTCAGGAAAAGATAAGGACAGGAAACCCTTTCATAGAGAGGCATAGCTACCTAAGGAAGAAAGTAAGAGGCTAGACAAGGAGACACTTAATGACTTGCGTAGGAAGAAGCTATGCTTCTATTGCAAAGGCCCGTATGAGTACGGCCATGACTGTCCTATGAGGCCAAAAGGGAAGGCCAACCGGGCAATGTGGGCTTATTACGAAGGCTCAGATTCAGATGGTTCAGAACATCATGATGAGGATCCTGATGAAGCAGAGGGAGAGCAGGAGATAGATAGTGCAGGGCAAAGGCAGGAAACAGAGCTACATTTACAGGAAGCACGACTGTCTAGTATCCAGAGAGAGGGATCTTTCAAACTTCGGGGAGTCTTGGCTGGACAGAAGGTTATTACATTGTTGGACACAGGTGCCACGCATAATTTCATTGATGCACGATTTGTAGAGAAGCGTGGACTCATTACTGAGGAGTTCGAAGGACTAAGAGTCAAGGTAGCTGATGGATACACTCTTCGTTGTGACAGGATGGTACGAGACTTACCTTTGCGCTTGAACAACTATGAGTTTAAGGCGGATTATCATGTGGTCAACATGGGTGACATGGACATAGTACTTGGGATGCAGTGGCTACATTCATTGAAGGTGGTTACCCTGAGATTAGAGGATATGGAGATACAATTCGAAATGAATGGTAGGATTCATGTGCTAAAGGCTATCCGTAATGGAGACATCAGGACTATCTCATTTAGGCGGCTGGAGAGATTAACTAGGCATAATGATATAGAGTGGGCAGCAGTTTGTACTTTGATACCTACACAGGAGGAGCAACATAAGGCGGAATATCATCCTGATATTCAGAAGTTGAGGATTAAGTACGAAAAGGTATTCAGTGAGATTCCACCAGGCAGGCCACCGGACAGAGGCATTGAGCATATTATTGAGCTGGAAGAAGGTGCTAAACCTATCATGATCACACCATATCGACATCCAAAGCGACTCAAGGATGAGATCGAAAGGACCATTGAGGAGTTGCTAGCTATGGGGCACATCCGACCCAGTAAGTCACCTTTTGCATCTTCTGTTGTTTTGGTAAAAAAGAAGGATGGAACGCTTCGGATGTGTATTGATTACAGGGCATTAAATAAGAGAACCATTAAGAACAGGTATCCTATTCCTCGCATTGATGAGTTGATAGATGAATTGCATGGGGCCTGTTATTTCACGAAAATTGATTTGAGATCAGGATATCACCAGATCAGATTCCGTGAACAGGATATTGAGAAAACTGCTTTCAGATGTCATTGTGGGCACTTTGAGTTTGTAGTCATGCCTTTCGGCCTAACCAATGCACTTGCCACTTTCCAGTCCACTATGAACAGAGTTTTCCACCATCAGTTGAGGAAATTCGTGCTGGTGTTTTTTGATGACATTTTGATCTATAGCCGATCATGGCAAGAGCATCTAGAGCATTTGGAGACGGTGTTGAGCATTCTACAGAAGGAGTCCTTGTATGCAAAGGAGTCCAAATGTAACTTAGGGATGACCGAGCTGTTATATTTGGGACACATCATTAGTGCAGAGGGAGTGCGGATGGATCCTGAAAAGATTCGCGCTATTGTTGATTGGCCTCCACCAGAGAACCTTACACAGTTGAGGGGGTTCCTTGGTTTATGTGGTTTTTATCGCAGGTTTGTCAGTAGCTACTCACGACATGCAGCTCCCATGACAGATTTACTGAAAAAAGGGGAATTTGTGTGGACTCAGAAGGCACAGGACTGTTTTATGAGATTTAAGGAGATAATGACTACGTGCCCAGTTCTAGCATTACCTGATTTCACGAAGCCATTTGAGCTTCAATGTGATGCATCTGGAGAGGGAGTAGGTGCTGTACTTATGCAGAATAAGCACCCCATAGCTTATGAGAGCAGGAAGCTCAGAGGCCCTGAGCGTTCATTCAGTATATATGATAAGGAGATGTTGGCCATCATGCATGCTTTGGCCAAATTCAGACAATATCTTGTGGGTAGCAAGTTTTGTATTAAAACTAATCATAACAGTCTGAGGCATTTCTTGGGACAGCAGGACCTGAATGATCGCCAACAAAAGTGGGTAAGTAAGTTGCAGGCATATGATTTTGACATCTCATATGTCAAGGGAACTCAGAATGTTGTTGCAGATGCTCTATCTCGAAGGCCACACCTCACTCTTATGGTTCAGATATCAGAGGATTGGCGACACTTGATTATAGCAGAGTATGCCAGGGATACATGGGCCTCCGATATAGTAGAGGGAACAATGATTGATACCAGATACACACTTGTGGATGATTTGATCATTTACAAGAACAGGATTTACCTGGTCCCAGGATCGAAGGTTAAGCAACTGATTATGAGAGCACTTCACGACTCACCGACAACAGGCCATCCCGGGTACTTCAAGACTTACAAGTCAGTTCGAGAGCGGTTCACTTGGAAGGGGCTGAAAGCTGATGTTTTGCAGTATGTTCGAGAGTGTCTTGTTTGCCAGCAAAACAAACAAGAACACAGCTATCCGGCAGGGCTCCTACAACCACTTCCGATTCCCGACAGGAAGTGGGAATGCATCTCCATGGACTTTATCACAGGTTTGCCCAAGGTACAAGGACGAGATTGTATTTATGTGGTGGTAGATAAATTAACGAAATATGCTCATTTCTTTCCTATCACCACTACACATTCAGCAGCTCAGGTGGCAAAGGTTTTCTTTCGGGAGGTTTTCAGATTGCACGGCTTGCCTCAGAACATTGTGAGTGATAGGGATAGCCGTTTCATGAGTCACTTTTGGCAGGAGGTATTCCGGTTATGTGGCACGGAGCTTACACCCAGCACTAGCTATCACCCACAAACCGATGGTCAGACAGAAATTGTGAACAAATGGGTGGAAGGGTATTTAAGGAATTATGTGGCAGCTCAGCAGCGAGCTTGGGTCAGATGGATATATCTCTGCGAGTATTGTTACAATACTACATATCATATAACTATACAGATGACACCCTTCATGGCACTTTACGGTTATGAAGCACCTAGTTTCTTGGATTTGTTGTTGAGCGACAGCCGGGTACCCAGTGCAGGTGAATTATTACAGGAGAGTAAGGATATAGTTGCTACCCTCAAAGACAATATTGCAAGAGCTCAGAACCAGCAGAAGCAGTATGCAGACCAGAAGAGAACTGAGCGTAGTTTTGAGGTAGATGATATGGTTTACCTCATGTTGCAGCCATACAGGCAATCTACTCTTAAGAAGAGTGGGGCAGAGAAACTTAAGCCACGCTATTATGGACCATTCAGGATTATCAGGCGAGTTGGTGAAGTGGCTTATGAGTTGGAGCTTCCCGCAGACAGCAGAGTGCACAATGTGTTTCATGTGTCACGCCTCAAGAAGACGTTGGGTCAGAATGTGGTGCCTTCTCCAGTATTACCTCCTTTAGATGATGAGGGAAAATTGATTTTAGTACCAGAATCCATCCTGGAGAGCAGAGAAAAGCAGCTTCGTAGAAGGGTGATCAGAGAATACTTGGTTAAGTGGAAAGATTTACCTGTTGAGGATGCTACTTGGGAGGGGGAGGCTATTTTGCAGCACCCGGCGTTGAGATTGCTTGAGGCCAAGCAATTTCAGGAGGGGCGGACTGTAATGTCCCCTCTTTAGTTCGACATGGCATTGATCATGGATTTGCCTATTCCAGACTCTCGTAGGCAAATGGTGTGGAAAGAGAGTCAATTCTGCGGATCAGATAGTCATATCTTGCTCTTGAAGAAGTGTTAAGAGGTTATATTTTATCATTATGTGATATTGGGGCCCACATGTTATAATTTTAATTTGAGTTGCACTTTTTATTTTATAAAATTACTTTATTATAAAAAAATGCATTATAATGAGAAATTATAAAGGATGTTTCTAGAAGTTCTAGCAACTTCTTAGAAAAGTGAATAAATAGAGGGCTGGGCCTCTCATTTGGATATGCTTGGATTGGAGAACTCTTCTACTTCTTCATTGTGAAGACATTTGTGGACTTTGGATCTGCAAATTATTCGATCTTTGGGAACGAATCACTCCCTTGGATTGGCGACTTTGAGGGTGTGAAATATCACCTAAATTGTTGCATAATTGGAGTTGGTATTCAGCCATCTCATTGGAGCTTATTGAGAATTCGTTGTTAGGGTTTGTTTTGGTTGGAATAAGGATTTCAGATTTGCCCTATCATTGGAGAAGCATTTGACAAGAGTTTGAAGACAGAATAGGTGCATTTTTTCAGAATTGGCAAAGCAGGGTTCGGAACCACATAATTGCTCATATCTCCTCAACCCCTTGGAGTTATTTTTTATGGTTTTACAGGGTTACTACCTAACCCTAGGCGCCCATTTTCCTTGCATTTGGGGGGTCCCAAAACCCTGGTATTATTTTTATCTAGCAGCCGTACAGGTACGGCCTGGTACGGCCCTGCTAGTTTGGGCAGCAGCTGCAAATTAAGGACAGTTTGGGGGTGCGGTTGGAGGTCTTCATCAACGATTTGCATCAGAACGTGGTGTTCTTCCATAGTTCTTCAAACCAGGTTCTTGCATTCTGAAATATATGTCAATTTTTGGGTAAATTTGCTGTCATATAGTCATTGTAATAATCAGTCCAGAATTGGTAATAAAACAATTTCAGAATTTATTGCATTGTAATTGAAATATCGTTCAAAGGCTTTATCTATATATTGTAATTCTGCGATTATATTCTGAAAGTATCAAATCTAAAATTGCCATATTCTGAATATTGTTACTGTTATTATTCATTACATGCCAAGTGTTTGACAAAATTCCTAAGTTCAATTTGAGGGTTTCAGTGGCCTTTATAAGAAGGGTCATTACAAGTTATAACTTCGACAAACACCAAATTCTTCTCTAATTCAATTGTTTGACATTTCCTTAAACACTTTGCAAGCAAGCTCTAATACCAATGTAATATCTCTTGCCCAAACTGACTTATTTTAGCTCAAGGAATATTGTCAAACACTTGTATGTTGCCTTTCTCTTTTCAGGTTTTTTTTTGTGTTTTAGATTGTTTGATATAGTTTGAATGATGCTAAGAAATTTAGAATATTCGCAAATGATATTGCAATGCCTCTTACAATGAACTAATATGCAAGTGCAGTGCTTTTTGGTATTTTTTAATGCATATACATAGAAACTAGATATGGAATGTATACCTATAGCCAATCGACATTTCTTTAAACCATTGGTATACAACTATTATGCTGATCATATATGCTAGTAGATGGACATTTCGTCAAACAAATGGTATGCAACATATATCTCCTTTATTGAATTCATTCCCATGTACAATGTTGCTATGAGTTTGCCAAGACAAATGGGCTTACAATAATGACTACAACAATGCCAAATTTGATTCTGAATTATCATTTGCAAAAAAAAATTATATGCCTAAAATTACAATGCTAACTACTAATAGTTGCAAGAGGAACCTGATAATAGTGATGCCCAAGGGTGCAGATGAAAGTTGCAATCGAAATCAAGCATAAATACTATAGTGCGACATTGTTCACACATACTGTAGGAGCCAACAATAAATGTATTCTCCAATTTAAGCACAAATATAACTCCAGAATGAAGCTCTCTTGAATGCCAAATTCAGTGGATATTTCACCATCCAAATGGTTGCAACACTGAAGAATTGATGCTCTCCAATGGCTAACTGAAATCAGAAACCCTTAGTTTCTTCTCCCAAGTTTATATCAAATGCAATTGACAATAATCAGATGCCTAACAATGAAGCTTTTGCCTCTATTTATTCTTTTCCCTCACCCTTCTAGAAGGAAATAAAGTATCATTTAACTGCACTCTCTAGAAGCTTCCCCCTGTCCAAGGTAATAATTAGTTGTACTTCTAGGAAATACACTCTCTAGAAGCTTCCCCCTTTCCAATACAATAATTAGTTATGCTTTTAGAAAATTAAATTAATTAAATATATAGTCACCTTTTAATTTTATTTTATTTAATGACTTTATTAGAAATTAATTTAATCAATTTCTCCTTATCTCTCCACTTAGCCTTCGGAGAATGTAAAGGCTAAGAACTCCACTGAGATGCTAAAAAGATGGGGACATTACAGGAAACTAGAAATGGATTTTGAAGGAAAAAATTGTTCTTTATGTCAACTAGCACTAGTATTCAGTTCATAGATGCCTTTGCAAGGGCCAAGTCCATTATATTGAGATAATATTTGATGAGGCTGATAATGATATTAACGAATGAGAAAAATAGCAAGCAATAGATGAGTATATTGTTGAGCATTAAGTTAAGTAATTGGTGGATGATAAATAGCAAAGAAATTTTGCAGCCCTTCAAGAGAGCCACAATATGATCCATTTATGTTTCATTGAGAATTCTCTGAATAATGGATTTCTATGGTCATTGCCACTAGATAGGGGATTCCAACATATCATGGTGTTGGATTTAGCCTGTAAGCCCATCATAATTAGCCACTGTTGACATCCACGGATATGTTGTTGGTGTTTCACATTTTCACGATGCATATTAGAATAATGGATCAAGAAAACCTCTCTCAAATTCATAGGGGAAATTCTTTGATTTAGTCTATTATAAAATCTGAAATGAAAACAAACTTGCTAATATGAATGTTGTGCACTTTTTGGTTTATGGGCTATGCATAAAGATAGCATAATTAAACTTCACCAATCTGTTTACATCTTAGAAGCTATAGCACAAGATTCTGAAGAACATCTAAGCTTACCTCCATTTTTCTCCAATTATAACAGACAAATTGTAAACTAAATCTGTACTCAAAGACTAAAATAGATATTGGTGTTGTATAAATGATTATTTTTTGCATGAATAAAACATAACGAAAAGAAATAACACTACCTCAAAAAATAATGAATGAAAACCTAAGTAGCCAGCCGATCTTGGTATTGGTGTAGATTCCAGGATTTGACAAATTATCTTTTTGGGCAAGCTTTGGTACCAAACGTATATACTAAACTTTTTCAATATATGCAAATATATATGTATGTATGCATGTTCATAGGTTCACGTGTAAGATTATTAAAGTTCATTCATCATTGGTTTGGGTTTAGTGTTCAATGTTCAATGTACAATAATCATAATTACAAATTAATGTACATTTCAAATATTTCCGATGCAAACCCTCAATTAGTGCAAACATCTGACAAAAATTCGATATTGTTTTTTCTTTAATGCATTTTTGTTGATGTTTGGTTGTTTTAGTTGGATAAGCCCATGAGACTAAACTGAAGATATATATATATATATATATATATATATATATATAATCAATTGCTATATGAATTAAATAGTAATGAATAGACATGTCCCATGAAGGCACATGTCTCTCCATGTCATCCACAATATAAGTAAGAGAGAGTCCATTGCCTTTGAAAAACACATACTGATTAGGTAGTGCTAATACATTGGCAGGAATTTGGAAAATCAACGTGGTATCAAAGTAGGTTCTTTACCAACTTGTGAGGTTTCAATAGTAATGAAATATTATGACTTACAGATTAAATTTGTATTTTAATGAGTCTTGAGAATCAATAAAGTCTAAAGAGAAATTAATCTCTCAATAGTATTGGTGATTAATTCTTCAAACTATATTTCGGAAGGTCTCCATTGCTTTTGCCAATCGTGATCAATGTTTTAGAAATGATACTTCATAGCCACTATCAGGAGACACTAGCGAAGAGTTGATTTGTAATGTCCCCATCTTTCTAGCCTCTCAATGGAGTTCTTAGCCTTGACATTCTCTGAAGGCTAAGTGGAGAAATAACTTATAAAGTCATTAAATAAATTAAAATTAAAAGGTGACTTTATATTTAATTAAGTTAATTAAAAGTGACTAAAGCTAAATAAATAAATTAAAAGAGCCTTCTAGGAGGAATTAAATATAATTTTGTGTCTTCTAGAAGTAGGTCCATCTCTTGGAGGAAAAGAATAAATAGGGAGGGAAGCCTTATTGTTGAACATCGAATGTGTTGCCATCTACTCTACCTGATAACTTGTGGAGCCAAGGGTTTCTGCAGTTGTTACATTGATCATTGGGAATGAACACTCCAATTGATTTGCATAACAAAGGTGGTGAAAGATCTTCCGAAGGGTTGAAACTATTGGAGAAGACAAATCAATCTTTTCATTTTGCCAAATTTGTGGCCTACAGCCAGATTTGTGGAGTAAGATTTGTGGCCTACAGCCTGCTGCCCCTTTTGCTTTATTTTTTTTTCTGATTTGCTTTTTCCACTTGCTTTTTTCGTTTTGCTTTTTCGAACTGCTTTTTCGGATTGCTTTTTTCGGCTTGCTTTTTTTTTCGGTTCTACTTTTTCTGCCTGCTTTTTCGGTTTTGCTTTAGAATGGCTTCCTATAATTTCAGACCTGCTAGAAATGACCTCCAATAATTTTGGCCCTGCTAAAAATGCCTCCTGAAATGCTGAAAAATGGCCTTAGGCTCAATGATGCCCTAGCTGAAGTGATTGAAGTATTACCTCCAAATGTGCAACCCTTCAGAAGATATTTCACTTCCTCAGTTATGCTAATTCAAGGGAGTTTTCATTCCCAAAGATCAACTGACTATCTAAAACCACTTGGCTCCACAATAGACTATGTGACTGAATCACAATTTGATGTCAAGAGAGAAATAAAACAACTGGATGATTAGAATAAAGCCCTCTCCAGAAACTTCTAGAACATTATTTTATTTTATCTATTAAGTGACTTTTTAAAAAATATTTTATAATTCAAGTCACTTTATTAAATTAGTTAAATATAAAGTTACCTTTTAATATTTATTTATTTCATAACTTTATAAATAATTAACTTAATACCACTTATTTATTTAATTAAAATAATTAATTAGTCATCCTCATAAAATATTCATTATTTTGGACAACCTAATTAATTTAATTAATTAAATCAAATTGCCTCCAAAATGGGGACATGACAGGTGGGACGAGCTCATTGTTGGAGGACACTACTTCTGCACTGTTGCTGTGAGAAGAACTTGATGCTACCTTATAAATCACACACTCACTTCCTCCCTATTTGCGTTCACTTTCACTCCCAACTTGCCACCGGATTTGATCTTGAGTTGATCACGTTGTGGTTTGCTAATCATCCCAAAACAACTGGCCTTCGAATGCTAAGATTTCAGTGCAACTCGATAGTATAGACTTATTATCTTTCTGCCATTTAACTTCCAATCTGCCTGCTCTTGCTGCCTCTACATTACTACTAACTGGAAGCACTCTTGAAACTCTGATACGTCTATCTATTACGGGGACTCCAATCTTCGTGAAAATCAAATGAATCACTTCCAATCCCAATTCTGAAAGTGCAGTGTGAGTGCCAGGTTTGCGTCCAGTTTCACTATTGTTCCTTAAGGGGTTTCATCCTTAGGAAATATCTAGTCACATTTAAGCAACCATTAGGATTTTTGTAAAATGACATATATTCGTTGTAACAATCCCAATGCCAATATTTTCTTTTATAACCTCGAAGTGAGGAGAGATATGAACAACTTAACAATTTGGGATACAAGACTATTTCGTCTTTTAGTCACTTAAGTTATTTTGTCATAAAGTGACTTTAAATAATTAAGTACTTTATACTTCAACTTTATAAAACAATGTGACTTTAACCTTAGAATTTCCCTCTTAAAATCTCCTCAATTGAAACCAAAACTCCAGTGATTGGCTGGCATCCTAAATCATATGCCGTTAGTCTACCCAGATGGAAAGATAGACCAACTAGGCGCCATTATGGCTAGCACAGAGAAGGGGACATTCCATTTTGCGACAATATTTGCTACATTGCCACATGAATAGTAAAATGCTACAGTGCTGCACGAATAGTAAAATGCTACAGTGCTGCACGAATAGTAAAATGCTACAATGCTGCTGTGAAGAGTAAAATTCAGATTTTTGGAGCAATTCCAGTTTTCTATCTATTACATTTTGCATTGCTTTGAGGGTAGATATTTTAGGGCATTGGTTTTTTTTTCAAAAAATCTCTTGTGGAGAGATTGTAGACTGATTTATATCAGAATTTCCTATCAAAAGTTGTCAAAGGGAATTAGAATATCATTTAAATCATAGCATGCATTGCCTCAAGTCTCATTGTTGAAGATGCATATTTTTTCATTTGTAACCAATCTTTATATGTTCCAATAAAATACGAAAAATATTTGCATTTGTTAGTCATTTGGAGTTTGTAAGCATATCTCTTTAAGTTTGGCATTTAGAAACAATTAGCTTTAAGGTTAGCGTTATATTCCTTGTGTGCAAAGTGTTTGAGAAAATTCTTAGGTGAAGAAATAAAATAAAATTAAAATAAGAATTGCAAGGGATATTACATGATTCATTGTGCCAAGAATTTCATAGGCCAAGTTAGGTTGCAAGTGATGGAGCTACTACCTCACACGCACGAGCCGACTGGATTGGAGAAGTAGGGAGGGCCACAAAGCTTATGTTTGACACTGGTAAATCTTTTCCACAGTTACAGATTATATGAAAGGAAGAGAAGACAGACTATTTGTTCCAAACATTATATATTCTCAAGAAGTAGATGGACATTTATCGAACAATAGGGAAATGGATTTTCCTTTGTAATTAATAAAAGTCCACTAAAGATGTCACGTGGAAACATGTGAATTGCAAAGAAGGGTATTTGACGGGATAAGTACAAAGCCGCTAGCAGAATAGAGCATGCGGAGCAACTGCCAGAGAGTAAGGAATTATGAGGAAGGCCTCATACAAGGTCAAACCAATACAGGCCACTAGTTTCAAGGAATAATCTTTTGTTAGGGGTATTTCTTATAAAAAGAGATCAGAGATCAATCCATATCAACCACTCATAGATTAGGTGATCGGGCATAATGAGACTGAAGGTGGAATTTGCATGAGACCAAAGAATAGTATTAGTGGGCCCCATGCATCCACTATTGATTAATCTATACAGAGGTAAAAGAAATGACTAGTCTTGTTGTCATATGAATGATGCATGATTGCTCTATATCTATTATGTTCATTCCACTAACTATGCTAATTTATATACCAACAAATTTCCATGTCAAAGGACCATTGATACTTATATTCGTTGTAATCGTAGTTTGTGAAATATTGAATTTAAAGTGGAGTATAGATGATGACAAGTAAATAGAGTGTCAGAATCATGTTCCAAAAGACTCCAAATGATATAGGAATTACTCAAAGAAATAAAGAGGAAAATTTGAACAATTAGTGAGGACATTGTTAGCAATATTGTATTGTTCTCATTTGAATACAAGATCTTTGGGTCTAATAATTCTTTAGTGCCAAATCACACATTCTCCATAGGTAGTTTCTTTCTACTAATCACGTTGAAGAAGAATTGACAAGTGAAATCAAATATATATTCGAAACAATTGATTTGCTTCACAGGCAGATCTTAAATTGAAGTGATTTTAGTATTTCAGTGAGTCTGAAAGTACCTTTATTTTAATGATGTTTATTTCCATTGCAAGAAGTAGAATGGGACAAGCCATATGATTAAGGAGCCAACCTCTGTGACTGCACATGTGTTATACTAAGAGGGGTCAAGTTTTATGAAGCCACAAATTAGTATTGATAATGAAGTTGCATGATTTGTTAAGAAAGTATTTGTGAACCGGCATAACATATGTCTTCTAGCTAGTGACTTATGAGTCTAAATACAAAATATGAGAAGGTAGTCACACTCATTGGAAAGAGGGGAAAACTAGGAAGACTTATCCACACTTGAATATAATAAGATGGAGAATTGTTCTATGATCGGATAGAATAATAATAGGACTCAGAGTGATTTGTATTAAGGACGTTGATTTACAAATAAGTATTAATATTGAGTATTACATTTATCTTCTCACTACTTGCATTTCTATTTGTATTATAAGAGCTATTTGCCTTGATCTTTTCCATGGAAGTTTGTGCGGGGAAAAGAGAATTTATATTAGATTCAGAGGGAGTCCGACACTATCAGAAGCATCATTGCATGAGAAGCTCTGAAGAATGATATGCAGAGGGAGTTTGACAATCCATGTGTGTGACTGCATGATTTTGATGGGTCTACCCCCTGTGTACAACTCGAGGCAATGAAAACATCCAAATGATTATCACTTGTGTTTGTAGAAATTATTGAAAGGTGATGATCTTTCAATAACTTAATCTTCTATTGCGATGGGCATTTTATGATGTCTGAAATAGATCATAGCAAATTATATCTTGCATGGTGGATTAAGTTCCTTAAATAGACCATGAATATTCCTATGGTAAGTATTATTGAGGACACGTGTGTATATACATTATGAACATTTTTTGAGTATTTGGTGAATGTTATGCAACTTGATGTTCAGGAGGCCAATGCTCAAGAGTTCTTGGTGAATATCATGCACCTTGATGTTCAAGAGGCCATTACTCAAGAGTACTTGATGTATATCTCGCAACTCGACATTAAGGAGACTATTACTCAAAGAGTGCTTGGTGAATGTCATGTGACTTGATATTTAGGAGGCCATTACTCTTGATATCATGAGATGATAGCTAAATGGTGGATATCTTCTGATCAAAGATATTGTTAAAACTTGCCATTCCTGATTTTACATTGAAGTAATATCTTGTCTTTATCCTCACTAGCTAAGAGGGAATGTTGATGTTTGGTTTCTTTAGTTGGACAAACCCATGAGACTAAACTAAAGATATATCTGTGTGTGTGTGTTAAATAATCAATATTATATAAACTAAATAATTTTGAATAAACCTCTCTTCATGTCTCATCCACGACATAAATAAGAGAGATTGCTGCCCTTGGAAAACACATACCGAATAGGTAGTGCTAATACATTGGCAACAATCTGGAAAATCAACAATATCAATGATTCAACACAATGTTTTAAATCTCCCATTTTTCCACAGCACAAGAATGATTTATAGAACAAACTCCTGTGCCAAAATGATGGCTTAGAAAGAGATCTCGAGCTTCATCAAAACATAAATAGAGCACAGATCAATACATATCAACAACCAAGATTTAAACTACAAATCAATTGCCTTTTGAGTAGAAATTGATGGCAACAAAACATTGTAAGGAGAACATGCTAGCTTCCATTGAAGTGCTAAACTTGTGAAATTCGAAGAAGGTAAGAATCGATAGCCAAAGGACTCTAAATAGAATCTATATCTAATTTTTGAAATTCAACTTCCTTCCTTGAAATGATAAGCAGATGCAACACTCTTAACCGTATTCCTTGACCTTTTCTATAGTATTACGAAATGGTGTGTGTTCAGAGAAGAGCAATACAACTATAGGTTGCATAGTACCTCCTCCCCCCCTCCAGACCCATGAAAGTTTGAACCGGTTCGAAGTTCAGGTCCGGTTTGCACTTGGTTCGACCATGGTGCAATTTTTGCACTCCTGGTTCGATCTGGTTCAAACTGGGTTCGAACCCAAGTGAATTGCCTTGAAATTTTTGAACCTAGTTCGAACCTGCAGCTAGGTTGAATCATTTTTATGAGATTCTATTATTACTATGATGAAGGTTTACTTATGTGGTTTGTATATCAAGACTCTCAGTTATTGCTTCACACCCTTAGATTTCTTCACATTTTGCTATCTGTTTTATACCTCATAGCACACAACTTGCCTCAATATTATATGTAAAGCAGCAGGTGTAGATTTGATTTTTATAATAGCTTATGGAACAAGGATCACTGTGGTAGAAAATTGTATACTTAACTATTCCTAACGCTGCTTTGAATCTTAAGAATTGTTTTTTCTGTTTTTGTTTTTAATTTACATGATATATCAAGCTTTTGACGATGCTATTAGTTCAATTCACAAGACTGTTTATATTTTCTTGTCACTCAGTTCTGTAAATGCTATTGCTGTAAAGGTATAATTTTAAATATATCGTTTCCAATAACTGTATGATATATGGGACCGGATGCAGCAGGATAGGGATCAGTGAAGACAAAGAAGAAGGAGAGGCAAAGGGAACTAGATGGCAAAATAAAGCATGGATATCTTTAAAACTTTATAAAAACAATGAATTCTAGGGTGTGTTTAGGTTCTTAGTGTGGTTGGTCTGTGGTTGGTGTTTTAAATTTTTTGTTTTTTAAACTCTAAATTTGTTTATGCTATTATGCTACATTCTAATTTTAACTCATGCTCCATAAAAATGTATATATATATAATTTAAAAAAATAATTTTTACATGTTTTTGTATTAACGAACCTAAACCCCTTTCCAAAATTTTGTCGAACTTGCAAACTGGTTCTCGAACTTGGAACTTGGAACTGAACCCGAACTGGCAACTTAGGTAATTAGATGCTCGTTAAAACTCACCATGTTATAACAGACCTAAAGATACAAGAAATACGAAGTTCAAAGATGCTACTTGCAACTCATTGTTCTTAGAAATAATTATAGTAAATTAATGTACATATATTTAGCTTTTTAGATTTAATTTTTTATTTTTGTAATTTTGGGATTGGTGCACATTTTTGGGCACCCACAGCTTTAGATTCCTGTGGATCCTTCCACATCCCACCTGGATCCCCATAGGATTCTGGGCTGCAATTCAGATTTCCTGTAGGTTCTGCAGGGTTCCTGTGGATCCTTCCAGGGTTCGGAGGGATTTGGGATGAATCCAGATCTGGATCACACCAAATCAGGATCCAAGGCATATATCAAGGATCTGGTATCTTAGATGAAAACATTAATTATCACAAAAAATGGGAAACCGCCTCATGGATTTGAGCATTGAGCTCACAAAAATTGAACAGAGATCTTCTTTAGTAATCAAATTTTTTTGAAAGGTTATAACACTTGGGATTGGACTTGAATGGAAATTTTGGGAACATAAGAAAGCTTCATCTTGCATTCTTTACTCAGATAACACTTTAAACAATTTAATTGGACTTGGAACTTGAATGACAGTATTTGCAGCATAATGTAATGAGTCTTACTGGTTTTGGAATGTATTTCAAGAATAATGTATAAGTTCTTGACAAACTTACAATGCATAAATTGACATCACATCGATAACATAAACATAACTATTTTAAACATAATTCATAAGTGTCTCTATTATAGAACTTTTGATACAAATACATTATAGTGGGCAGTGATTTTTATGTAAATTGAGTGTTTCAAAAGCAATAAATTTACGACTTGCATGAGGCTCAATACCAACTTGCAAAATCTTCTGTGCTATGCAGCTGGCTCTGTTAACTTGGCTCTATTAACTTCAGACTTGTACTGTAGGTGCAGATCTCTGATTCCTGAGTAAACTGGTTTGATCAGGAAGGCTGATTGGTAGTATTTAAGTCAATGCATATAGGGAAATAAAACATTTTTGACTTCTTAAATCTGATTCTTATGACTAGTGATCTGATTGATTGCTGAGTATGGCATGAATTCCTTTATGATGCATAGCTGTCCAAACCCTGCAACTGCATTTTATCTAGTTCACATCGATCCTTTTTCTCTCCTCTTACATGGCATGTATTTCCCAGTGATTCCAGCAAGGGGTGGCATATGGGATAGGAGTAATCAGAGACCCCACAAGCTTAAACAACTCTTTCTCTAAACACTCATACTCTATATGAATCCCTGACATCCATAATAGCCTTAAGTAATAATATTGATTTCTCAAGTTCCTTTCATTGGCATGAAACATGGAATACATTATTGATCCTAGTTTTCTCTAACAACTCTAATTTGTAAGCAACTTTTCTTGTCCTCATAACCTTCTACCATCCATAAAACTAGGGCTTCAACTTCTCTACCCTACACTTCTCCAAAAATTATTCAAATAATTCTTGGAGGGTTGGTTTCATAATGAAAACAAGTCACCAATTTGAAAGAATCCTTTTACTTTATGCCTATTTGTAAATATCTTCTCCTAAATTTTTGCTTTTATCGAAGCTATTTTTTATTAAAAAAAATGTCTTCAACTCTCCCTAGTCTTTCGTCTTTGGCATCTTGTTGTTAGCAATGACTAAGCTCACAAAAGATGCAACATCATATCTATATATTGCTTTTGAAGGAGTTATGCCAATTGACAGGTGATGGTTGGTATTGTAAAAATGGTCACCCAAATACAGTGACCCAACCCAAGTTTTCTCCTGCCCTGAAACATAGTTATGCAAATATACCTCTACCTATTTATTAATGATTTTTATATGTCCATCTATTAACTTGAAGAGTTCCTACCAAAACGTATTAAGAAATCTACTGTCCTGATCACTCACTATATTTCTGGGCAAAACATGTTTTTTGAACACCTTCCTGAAGAACAACTTTGCAACCTCTAGATCCTTACACTCAGAGGATATGGAAGAAATAGTGAGCATGCCTAGTCTGTCAATTACCACAAATATGTAGTCTCTACCGTGCACTCACAAGAGACTTGTAATAAAGTCTATAGATGTACTCACCCATTGATGCTCTAGGATCAGTAAGGACTGTAACAATCCAGTTGGAAACCTGTGCTCAAAACTTATTCTATTGGCAAGTCAAGCACTTTTTAACATGCTGCAAGACATCATCCTTATTCCTTGAGTCCTTTCCATGTAAATTTCTCTCTTTTCTGTTTGTATGTTTTAAAATAACTTGAATTCCTTATCAAAGACATGTCAAGGATGACTCTCACTTTTCTCTTTTATTTTTTATTCTAGGACAAGGTAAATTCTATTTTTGTACAAAATAATTTCATCTACCATATTATAATGATCATTCTGAACTTGTGCTTACATTATCTTGCAAGAAAAGAAAATTTGGAGTGTTCCACAAAAATGTTGGCCTTACAATTGGTTGAAATTTTTGACATAGCACACAGTAGGTTTTCTAGCCATGCGTCAACAACCATGTTCTTCTTCCCTTTAACAAACTCTATATTGAAGTCATATGTTTGTAATTTCCAAACCCATTTTTGCTATTATTCATTTGAATCTTTCTGATTCAAGAAGTATCTAAGGCTGCCATGACCAATTCTTATGAAAAACTTACCTCCTGCCAAGTACTGTTGGAATTAAGCCAGGTCATGCATAATGGCTAAAATATGTTTATCATAAATGGAAAATCTTTTTATTTACCTCTTTGAGTTCCCTACTCTCGATTCCAATTGCAATGGGATGCTTGTTTTGCATAAGGACTGCTCCAATGCCCTTGCACCAAGCATCACATTCCAATATAAAAGGCTGATAAAAGTTTGGCAGTGCTAGAATTAGACAAGCATTCATTTCCTTCATAAGTCTATCAAATGGTTGTGGTGCATTTGTCCAAGTGAATGACCCCTCGGTCAAATTTGTCAAGGGTGTTGCCAACTTTGAAATTCCCTTAACAAAACTTCTTATAGTTACTACATAAACCAATGACTCCTCTCAACTAGGACAATTTGTAGAGAGTGTCTGACCTCCGATTGCTCTAATATTCTGCATATCTAATATTGCTCTAATCTTCTCCATGTCACCCTTTACTGCATTTGCATTGATCACTTACCCCAAGTAAAGAATCTTTTCCATTCTGAGCTCACACAAAATCATTTTAGAATATAGTGTTTGTGCTTTAATTATCAGTCATCTGACTTGGCATGACTAGAAATTCATAATGATCATAGTTTAATCTAAAAATTGTTTTATGACTGTTATTCTTTGACCTTGATTTGGTTATACGTTGATCGCAGATCAATCTTTGGCAAATAAACTGCCCCATGAAGCTCACCAATTAATTCATTGATCTTGGGAGTGAGGCACTTGTTCTTAATTGTCTATTTATTAAGGACCCTATAGTGAATATACATATGTATAATCACAAACTTTCATTTTGACAAGCACTACCAAAGACACAAACAGAACAGAACTTTGCCTAAGTATTTCTTTGCTTGCCTTTTAAAACTCATCCTTATCCATTTTTTTGGATGGTTATGAGGAGTCATAATTGTAGACATAAAAACATGACCCTTCCTCTAGTTGACATTCCTTCATCATTTTAACCTTTATAATTAATTAAATATTTTCCAATTATTTAATTATCTTCCTAATTATCTTTCCTCTCCAATAATATTTGAATAATATTTATTGTTTTATTAGTTGTCCACTTTTCCCTATTAATTAAATAATTTTTAATTAGTTAATTAATTCATCATGTTTTGTTCTTGATTTTCATAATTAAATAATTTCACAAATACTTAATTGTTTAAGATTTCCTCTATGGCTGAATAAATTAGTAAATTTATCCACTGTTTACATTTCCTTTTCAATCAAAAACATTGAGGAAATATTCATTTACTCTTGCCTTTTTCACAAAAAAAAAAATTATAATTATTAATTCCCCTTTTGTCTCTCCTTGGCTGCTTGCCTCCTTATTCCTTTCAGCCGCTTGCTACTTATCTGCTGATTCCTTTCAGCATCTTCCCACTTTCTCCCCTATTATTAATAAATTTACGCCTATGCAAGCTCAGCCAAACTTCTCGTCTTGGATAGATTGAAATTCCACCGTTGATCTCTCCCCTCCTCCCAGTCTATAAAGCTGAATCTTTCCTTCCATTTTTTTGTAACCACTATCTACTTGAGCTTGCTTTTTTTATCTAATTGTGTGCTTGCAGATTTCTGAGAGAAAAATAAGAGCAATTTGGAAAGGGTCTGAAGGACCATGAGGATCTTAGGATGATTTTTTGATTCATGAATTCCTTTTGATGTTTATTGGGTTAATGCGCTCATTATTTCATGTTCTTCATAGGATTTCTAGATTGTTTGCATTAGTTGAAGAATTTGGTAGTTATCCATTGAGGATTAATGCACACAGTAATAATAGGCTTGGCACCTACCTTGAGCTTAGTCATATGCTCAAAACTCTTATTTGAATGGCCTACCAAGAGGAATTTCACCAGACACTAAATTGTGTTCACCCATTGAAGACTTTATATGAACATGGTAGTGTCTATCACCACCTATCTTGGTTGGACTAAAGCATTGGTCTACCCATACAACCTCACCATGGTTGCAAATCGATTGCATCTTTTTGTTGAAACTGATTTTGATACTCCATCAGACATGTCATGAAAAACCAGCTTCTTTTCATCTACCTTCAATTTCAATCCCATTGTTTGGAAGCTCTACTAGTATTTCAATTTTCTGTAGTAAATGTAGCCATTGAACTCCCAAGACAAAATAAATTTCATTTGAGATATTTTCTTTGTGCAACAAATGGTGAAATCATTTCCAACAATGACATTGTATCCCTTGAGATCCTCTATGTCCAGGTCTCTCTTAGTGACAAGACCATCATTGACAACTCACTACCAACTCAAAACAACTTAACCCATTCTCGACAAGTACAATAATGCTGACGATAACATCCCCCTAAAAGAAATGTTGTCTCTGACGACTGACAACAAAAATAGAGACAATGTTTAACTAGTATATACATGAGAGGAGGTTGAGGGAGCATCCCTGAAGATGCTAGATGCAATGTTGCCAAAGGAGCTAAGTGTGCTCACAACTCATAGATCTGTTGAGCCCTTGCCTTTAGGTCCCGTTCTACCTCCATTTGTTTTCCAAGTGTCTTCTTAATCATAAGAGAAACCTCCATAAGTTCTGTCTCCCTAGTCTTTGATTCCTCGGTCACCTGAGCCAACTGGGTCTATAATAGACTCCTCTCCATCTCTTCTTATCCAATTGTTGGTGACATAAGGCCTCCATCTGGGCCACAAACTCTGCTCTCTCTACTGCCCAGGCTGTTTCTTGGCTGGCCAACTCCTGCCTCTAGTGAGCCAAATCCCCCTCAACAACTGCTAATCGGGTAGCCATCTCCTCTTGAGCTTTGTGTGCTACTACTTGATCCGCCTCTTGTCGCTATAGAGTATAGTATGTTTCTCTAAAAATTTGCTTTATCTCTCGACAAAGGCTCTTCACTTGGCTCTCAACTCCTGTCTAGCCAATAGCCTAATCACATAGCATCCCTGGAGCTTCCATGGTTGGCCACTCACTAGCCTTGAAAGAAGTGGCCAAGACTGTGGGACAACCTACTCTCATGAACGCCAATACTTGCTTGAACTCTGAGACAACCCCCTCCACAGTGTTGCTTCCCAAAACCATAGATTGGAATCCTACGAGTCTTGCCAACTCAATGGTGGGATATCCAACCAGTTCTAGCCAACTTGACGGAATTGAATAGTGAAATTCGAGTTCCCTGCACTTTTGGCTCTACAAGGCCAAGGTGGGTGTACCTGATCTTGAATAAATCACTTAAATCCAAGATCCTTATAGCAGATCAATTAGAATGTGAATGCGATGTAAGTTTTCCTAACAACAAGAATTACAGAAAACTTTAAACTTGCAAATTATAAATTAATAACAAAAGTAAATGATTGTATAAATATGAGAAAGTTTTCAATAAAAATAACTATTACGGATGATTGCAACAAATGAATGTATTAATTCTTCAAAGGAAAGATATGAAATAATTGCCTGCATATGAGTAATGAATCATGAGTAATATAAAGACCAGTGCCGAAGGGCAATAGAGTCAGTATTATAAGTTTAAAACATACAACTTTATAAAATTCTACGCACATCAATTATAACAATTTAGTAATCAAGATGCGACAAATCAAATATATGGATGCAATTTTAAAGTAGTCTAGAATGTATTTCAACTCTCGTGGTTCGGAGACAAATTGGACATAGATTCAAAAACAATTAAATGTTTCTTAATATCTATGATGTTCAATTTTAAAATGCTATAATTGATCCTGTCCACTTATCTATCATATATAATTAATTTATAAAATTAAAAATAATTATTATAAAGGATGAAACTATTTAATATTTAACTCTAAAGCTTCATGCAAATAAAACAAAATAAATATTTCTTACTGATCATGCCGGAAATAAAATTGCACTAGAGACACTCCTTACGGATGATTCATCCAATGCAATTTGACTCCAAAACCGCATATAAAAAATATTTATTCAATAATCCAGAATCCATGGGCTTGGTTCAAAAATTCATTCGTTTACCAATGAAAGATTATAATATATGCAGAGTGCTTATACAGTATGTAAAGGTTTTTAGAAAAAATTGAATTGTCGCTTGTTTGATTTTACATCTCATATATATAAGAGGCTAAGAGATGTCGGTTGCTTTCCAAGCACCGCACCCTTCCATAACAAATAACTAAACATTAAATATTAACATAATTTTGCTAAAATGATTGATATCCAGAGAATCCAATCACCTATTTATCCTTTAGCAGTGATTAAGATCAATCTTGAAAGGTTCATTAAAAATAAAAATATATTTCAGTCTCCATATTCCCCATTCGCTTAGGCTTCTCCTTTATCGCACACATTCATAGACTATGGTTTCTGACAAAGATTATTTGATTATCTTGATGCGGAAATGGTGTGATTTCCAGAGATAGCCTTGGTATCGATTTTGAAACATAGTTACGCAACTCCTTTATTGCACACATTCATAGACTATGGTTTCTAACAAAGATTATTTGATTATCTTGGTGCGGAAATGACGTGATTGTCGGAGATAGCCTTGGTATCGATTTTGAAACATAGTTACGCAACTCCATACAATCTCACTGACTCCATCGCAAATAACTAACATCATTTGATACCTGACGCCATTTGTACAAATGGTTTTGATTGCTTTTGAAACATACTTCACAGGTCGAATATATATTTCTGTTTAAAACAATGAACGACATCTCCCCTTGGTTGTTCGCAATTATTCAAGAAGCTTTGCTCAAGAAGCGCTTGTGAACATTCATGGCTTGGATGACATGCTACTTATACACATCTTTTCCTCCTCCACTCAAACACCTACAACAAGCACAACAGAATAACAAACATCAGTAATCCAACCAAAACAAATAAATGGAATTGTGTATGTATCCTTTTGAATTCTTCTTTTACAACATTTGTTCATGTTCTGTTATAGAGCTGTCTCCTTTACTAAGTGCCTGGAGTTTAGTAAATTGGTTCATCACGTGCTCAGACTCGAAACTTACCGTAGATGTATTTGATATGCTTCTTATAATATCTTCCCAACTTTATATGCAATACGAGAGTCATATTTAGATTGGACAACACAATACCATTACTTATCGTTGCAAAAAATGTGTATCTTTGTGTCATTTATTCTATTTGCTGGAACCGTTACTGCCTAATTACTCACGAATTTCTGAACCACACATTATCCAATGTTTGCAGTCATCAACTTTGTTGGCTACAGTGAAGATCACTAGGTTATTATGAATAATTTCTTGTGTTGATCATTGGATCTACAGACCACCTGATTTTTGGTGACTTCATGGCTGAATCTTCTAAAGTGCATGTTCCAAGTTCATACACATTACATCTATGTCACAAGGTTCGCCGGATTTTTGGCTTGGAGTTCAAAATTCGGCGAACATTTTAAAGAGCTGGAAAATTTGAAAAAATTCGTGTCAAATTCGTGGAGCGGTCGGCCAGGATTTTTGTTAAGTAATTTTAAAGCATTTTCCGTTTAGGGTTTTGATCCACTGGTTTCAATAGAGCGCAAATTTGGAAATATAGACAAGCCTAGAAAGAGAGCTTATTGAGCTGCAAAAACTAGACACGGAGATCCCAATGATTCCCACCAGCCATTCGATTTTCTTTACTACTAGCATCTGCAAAAACTATCCTTCTGCAAAGAATTAGCAGTTTTCTATCTGTATGCCTACAAAGCCCACCCTATAAGGCATTTAAATCTTCGCACACCCACCACTAGACTTTTCCATTTTGGTCTCGACGGTTCTTTTTAAAGTTTTTTCTTCATAAATTTTATCACGTATTTTAAAGTTTTAAAGGATGTTTAAGTATGTTGTATGTAGTGTTTTAAAGTTTTAAAAGATGTTTATTAAAACTTAGCATTTACATTTTAATTAGCTTTATTATTAATATATTTTTATTTCTTTTCAATATAAATATTTGATATTCAAGATGTAACATTTTGGTACATTTAATTTTGATATTAAATTAAAAAATATAATTTTTAATTAGTTTTTAAATTTTTTTATATCAAACTCATTGATATTAAGTTAAAAAATATAATTTTTAAAACTTTTTATGTTGTGATATTGCTATCATGATTCATTAACTGTGTGATTTATCTCCTACTTTTTATGTTATTAATGATTATAGTATTTATAAATTATGTGTTTCTTTATATAAAGTGTTTTTTATGGTTTATATTTTATAAATGTTAAACTATTTAGATATTTTATAAATATATTATTTATATTTTTAAAATATTAAATTTATATAGGGCGAATTTAATGTCAATTTTTTTTCGAATTTTCCACTTTGTCAAACTTCATCCAAATTTTATAGTTGGCGAACTCGAACTCGAACTCGAACCTTGTGACTTAGCATTACATTACTCTCACATTCATACAACATTCTTGAAGTTCAACATATTTTGTTGATTATTGTTTTCACATGCTAAATAATTACCTACTGAGATCTTGAGGTAATAAATTTGATAGTGAAAGCTTCAGCACCAACTTTGAGACTGTACAACTATATCAGAAAGAAAATGGTACTTTAAAACTTTATTCAGAATGTTACAGCTTTCTTGACCTCGGCAGATATTGGAAGTATTATTTCTGTATATATACTTCTCTCCATTGTATTGCTTGAACCAGATGCCTTCAAAGTTTAATGACCCATGCTTGATGCTTCCAGCCAAATAATTAGTTGAGTCTCAACCATAGATGTCTTTTTCGTTCAGGTTTTATTTTCAATATATTTAATGCTATTATTTCAATGAAACTTGATTTATGCTCATATATAAGCAATACTGATTATATGTAAGAATTGTTGGTCTGGCTGAGAATTAACTAACACCATGAATAAGCAGTCTTCTATCATTCCTTTGCATATTTTATTAAGCATTGGTAATTATACATCTTTAAATACTCAATATGATACCAATCTAATATCAGTTAGAATATATATTAAGCCTCCAACATTATTGCTCAAATGGATGCCAATTTTTTAAAAAAAATTTAAGGGCTTCATTACACAGCCCGAGCTTGAGCAAAGATCACCATCTCACGAGCTCGAGCTACCACATATCTGCAAGGTATGTTTCAATGTCCTTGCCAAGTGAATTCCTCAGCTCTGAAGGTGTCCGAAACAAAGGTGGAACGGTCTCTACTACAGCTTGAGATAACTTCAATGTTGGCAATTTCTCATCCTTGTGAACCTCGTTTGTATGACAATCTCTATCCCCCTCTGTCACAACTGTTGTAGGTGTGATGACCATTGTATGGTCTCCTTCTCCCATAGGTGATTTTGTTTACAACCTCGAAAGGAGGTGCATCCCTAGCCATTGAAAAAATGGCAACTCCAACATGTTGTACTGGTGTAATCTTGAACCACCACATGAGCCAGGCGCTCATGTTCTCAAGTGCTCTGACTTTGATCTGGAGAGGACCTATCTATGCCTCTTTTTCCCTGTTGTGGCCTTTTGCTATGTTGGGGGTATCCAAATGCCTCTAACACATGATCAGCAACTTGCCAAGTGCTAAGGGACCAGGTTTCACCTCTAGTGTGCGGCTAGAATTTGTGTATGTGTAGCATCCAAAGACAAACCAATGGCGTAGTGTGGCATATAGAATATCTTATGCTGCAGAGTCATAAACTTATAATTCGCTTTGCTAATTATGCAACCCAGTCAAATGTTGCACCATTCATTAAGTTGTTCATTAGCACTATCTACGCAAGAGCAATATATGAAGCATGATTGGACTCTGTGAGTCTACTTTTTACAATATCCATAATGCAATGCCATGGTCTGTCCTAGATGAAAGACTTCTTCACTTCCCTACCCTTTGATGCCTTTGCTATGGAATCCATCTCTTCCATTGTCAAGTCTCTGCATACTAGTTTAATCCAAAACTCTTTCGTCTCCCACATCATCTTTCTTGCCTTAATATCAATCTTCTTCTAGTGATGCCCTGGTATGCCAAACACATGGGTGAACTTTGTCCCTATAAATACAACCTTCAAATCCCTTCCGAGGTAAGGAATTGTGTTGGTTCTCAATTATCTATCGAAGGTCTCAATCATGGCTCTCAAATCACCTTTATAATCCCTGATATAAAACATGGGCATTTGTATTGCCCAATGCACCTACGTAGTCCTCAAGCTATGCTTTATGGGATCATTGTTAGGTATATTTGCCACCACCTCTGACATTCTAACCCATTCTATTGGGTGGATATTTTGCAACCAACAGTTTTGGGTAAAAATTCAGTCGCAAAATAGGATGACCAGCCACAGCGTGTGAGACAGAGTCTCTCCTACCTTAAAGGGAAGGCTCCCCCTTCTCATTGTTCTTTGGATCAACTCAAGGTAAGCAAGAAATTGAGAGATTTATAAATTGGGTGTTACTATTATCCTTTCTTCTTAACTTTCAAGAAAGGATCCACTTATTCGTAAGGCGAATAATGGGCAAGGTGAATCTCTAATTACACTTCTATCACGAGCTGGAAACAGTGATACCGATAAATTTTAACTAACTCAAAGGCTAGCCAAAACGTACCAGTTTGGCTCTAAGTTTTGTTGTACTTCTATGTGGTAAAATCTTTACAATTAGGGCACAAAGACTCCTAAAAGTAATAACAATTTAACTATTTTGCAAATTAAGACGAAAATACAAGCTACAGACAGAGCTTCTAGCTATGGATTCTCACAGTTGTTCCTGGTCAAAGGTCAGGATTCAATTGTTTCTTAACTCTTTTCTATCAATCACAAGATACAATATCAATAACAAAAGATAGTACGAATCAAAGGTAACTGGAATGAATTATAGACACAGCTTACAATTCACACAAATAACAATTTCACTTAATCAAAGTTAAGTCTCAAATGCTCCTTTGTATTCACTTTCTCTCAAAATAGTGCTACACAAAGTTCTGCTGGCACAATTTCTCCAGAGCTCTTTTGCATAAAGATAATGATGATTTTACAATGAGGGGGGCACTCCTTTATATAGGCAAAGAAGTTGAAAAAATGGGGGAGGAAAAAGTGGGAACAACTCAACCAACATTGACCAAGTCTAACTACAGAAACTAAAGGCTTACATGCAACTGCACATGCAACTCGCATTACATGTAATTACATTTTTTCATGTAATGCATCTTCTCCAACTACAAACATGAAAGAAGAAGAAAGAAGACGGAAGAGAAAAGAACAATTTTGAAAGGCCTTGTACTTGATGATGCAATCGTAGATGATAACAAGATTGGGAGTTCTTGTATCTTGTACTGCTGCATTCACGTTGATAACCATAGTGATGCGTCTTTTGACAACCTCTAGCTCTCTTTGATGAATTGTCCATTATCATTTGGAAACTTTATGTGATCCATCTTTTCTCGCTCAAGTTGTCGTGAATTCTCTTTTGTAGATCAGCACAAATTGGAGTCTTTGACACTTTGGAAACCTTCTTGACTATGTTTGGATGTACACTCGGAACAACTTTCCATTAGCACCTTTAACTCTTTTTTTTTTTTTTTTTTTGAAGTAAAGTGCTTAGCGCATGAGAATGCGTGTAAATGGAGATTGCTGATTTTCAAAAAGTGACTTGGGCTTTCAAGATGTCATTGCACAAAAAATGGATTACATGTAAATGCAACATGTAACGGAAGGTGGAGGGTGAAACGAGATGTAAGTGCGAATGAAAGGTACACTTTACGTGTACAAATGAAGGATAACATGTAAAATATGTTATGAGGTGAAAACATGTATGGAAACATGTACTTATTCATGTAAGTGCAAATGCGTATATGAAGATGGAAATGAAACAGTGGAGGTGAGATAATGAATTATATAGTCACTTTTGGAAGAAGAAAGAAGTCAAAATTCATGGAAAGCAAAAATAACATCATTTTTGTCTTTTCAAAATATGACTTTTGATCAAAATCGGACCTTTTGGATGCAATTACACGTAAGACATTTCGTGTAATTGTGTCTTACAAATGGAAGTGAAAAATGAGATGGATGAAAATGGAAACAAAAAATGGGATTACATGCATGTGCGGATGGCAAATGAAGTGAAAAACATGTAATCACATTTGTCGGATGAAATGTAAGATGTAATGACATGGAAACGGAATGTGAAATGAAATGATAATGCTTTCGCATGTAGTGAAGGAAAAACAAGTTTTTGGGAAAAACTTGCAACTTCTCCAAAATGGAGAAAAACCAGCAACAAGCACACAAAAACAAAACAAGAGAAAAACATACCTTTGAAAATAACTCAAAACATGCCAAGATGTAATGCATTCCCAAAGATGAAATTCGAATTTGGAACTTGGGGAAGAACCAAAGACATCAAAATGAAGAAAAATTTCATATTTAAAGAAAAAATGCACATTCTAAGGCAAAGATTTTCACAAATGGCATCCATCCAACGATTTCAAGCATCAAATCAGCAAGGATAAGCATGAATTAAAACATAAGAAAGAATAAGTCCACTTACTTGATGAATATGTGCCAAAAATGAAGGAAAATATGCTCTTCTTTGAAATTTTCTTCAAAAATGATGAGAATTTGTCAAATCTCCAAAATCCGAATGATAGAGGGCAGCAAACAAGGAGATTATTATGCAAGATCACAAAACGTGCCCTAAATTAGCTCCTCATTGCCACGTTTTAAAGATTTGAAAGTTCTTGAGCCGTTTTTATCAAAACAAGCAAAAAATGTGATCTTCAAAGTAAAGTATTTTGATGATTTAACACCAAAATAATGATCCTCAACCAATGTAATCACCTAAAAAGGTAAAAACGACTTGATCTCATGCAAAAACGTGATCAAAATTGACAGATTTATGGATTTTTATGCAAAAAACGTGCCCTAGCTTGAAGTTTCAAACATGTTTTTGGGTGCAATAACTTGATTTTTGATGAGGGCAAAATGATCACCTCTCCAAAACATGATGAATGCAATTGATTTCATTCAAATCCATGAAGAGAATCAAAAGTTATGAGGAGGTTTTTGGAGCAAGAACATGTTTTCTTCACATAATAGGACATTTTTGTGTTCATTCCATATTTTAAAACATGTAATAAGGTAAAATAGGACCTTTTTGATGCAATTGCATGCTTTAAAATATGTCTTTGGTTATAATCTCACTTTTTGAAGCCCATTACATATTTTAAAATGTGCAAGTCTCCAAAATCTCACTTTTTGGAGTCACTTACATATTTTAAAAACATATCTCACCTTTTTCATGCACAAGCATGAAAACTCAATTTTTCATGTCATTGCATCAAAAAGGTCCACTTTTAGAAGCTTTTGATGTAATTACTTGAAAAAGGTCCTCAAAATGAATTTTTATATGCATTAGCATGAAAAGTTTCCACTTTTCATAATTTTTTACATGCATATGCATATAAAATGTCCACTTTTAGACTTTAAAGTTATGCATTTCACTTATTTTTATAGAAATGTCAACAATATGGGTCAAAAATAATATTTATGCATTATATTAATCAATATAAGTCATAAACATTAAGTTAAAGTGACATTTATATAAGTATTTGATTTAAAAATCAAAAATTTAAAAAGTAACTATATAGTTCTATAGTCACTTTAAGTGAAAAATTAAAAAATAAATCAACTTAAAATTATAACATAAAGTGCACTATAGTCACTTTAAGTTATAAATTTAAATGAAAAGTAACTTTAAAACATAACAAAAAGTGAGTAAAATGTTATATTTTCAAAAAGTAAATGTCAAAATGAAAATATAACATCATATTTTTAATTCATGCTGTTGCACCTAAAATGTCCACTTTTGAGGCACTAAAATGACCATATCTCTTGACTGACAACTCCGATTGACCTCTAGGTAAGACCGAATCGAAGGGGAAAACGAAAGGCATAAGATGAGCGAATTCAAAAGACCAAAAACAAGCAAACACAAACTCAAAAGCAAAGAACGGACTCTGAAGGCTTCAAAAATCAAGCAAAGGCTCAACAGAAAGAAAAACAAAAACGACTTGACGAAGGTCTTCAGTAAAACAATTTGATATTTGAATTGAAATGGATCAATCGATCAACATTAAGCAATTGAATATCAAATTCAAGCTTAGAGAGATACGAAACTAGCTTGAAAAAGTTTTGTGTTGTTACCAACATTTTGTGGTGACAAAATGTAGGACAACACATTCAAACCCTTGAACACTATTGTCTATGGTGTAATTGAGTCTTTTGAAGGAGCTGATGCCATTGCACTTTGGACATTATCTTTTTTTTGCTCGTGATTATTTGTCCTACAACTCTTACTTCGGATGGTAGTGCTTGTGCATTTCTATCCATACTACTTTTGCAACTTCACCTCCTAGCTTCTCTTGCCAATTGAATCCATGATACCGATTTTTCTTTGTCATTATGTTCAAGAGAAAATGGTTAGGGACCAGAACAATAATGTGTCTTCTTGTGTATTTTCCTTTCTTTTTCTTTCTTTTCCATCCTCTATTCGGCGTATGTGGTATGGCTCCTAGTGACTTCCAATCCTATTTCGAAATAGTATTAACTCTTATGCAATCTGTGCCTTTTGTTGTTT
The DNA here is from genome assembly GCA_028749045.1 of Cupressus sempervirens. NCBI lineage: Eukaryota > Viridiplantae > Streptophyta > Pinopsida > Cupressales > Cupressaceae > Cupressus > Cupressus sempervirens. Next base: position 224,469,429 of record CM053788.1, read on the forward strand.
GGAAACAACTTTGAAATGGTTGGAAATAAAGTTTGCACATTTCCCCTTCTTCCTTTCCTCACCTTAACTCATGGCTTTTTCCCTCTTTGGCACTTGTCCTCTGTACAACATTTTCCTGCAGGTGCTCACAGTGTCTTCCACAAGTTCTATTCTTGTTGCAGTATGCTACTGACATATATATTTTATCTTGTGCCCTTTTGTTCCTTTTTTTGTAGCCTAGAATGTTCGTCGTTGATTTAAAGTCGAAACCCATAAATGGGTATGTCTTTTTTCACTATCCCCTTGTAATTGCATATGACATGGTTTGGATTAGGCTGTGTGGATTAGTACTGTGTGTTGTAGCCCTTGGCTACCAGTAGCCCCACACTCTTTCCCTGACGGTGTCTTCCTCAACATCTCTTGTATGCCTAACACTACACCTACATCGCTTTGCCGTCAATGACTTTTCGTTGCTTAAAATTGTATGTGTTATTCTCCTTCCCCGTGTTCTTGTATCAATGGCTTTGTATTCTAAGTTACCTCCCAATACCGTACAACATTTTACAATGGTCTTGGTGACGAACTTTAAGTTCACTGTGCAACATAGACCTCAAGTTGCTAATACCATATGACGTTTTCTCCTCCTAGTTCATTCTTGGCAGTAGTGCCTCACTAATGGTGTTTATCACTTTGATACTCTTCTGTGCCCCCACACCATATGGCATCTTGTGTTTTACCCTTGCTGTTGTAGGTCGTACGATACAAGTAGTCATCTGTAAGTTTTCCCATCGTACAGTGATTTTGGTTGCCTCTTAACTCAACACTCAGACAGTACAGTAAGGCTATATTTCCCTTCAAGATCCTCTCTCATCGTTGTATAATGTTTATATTTTTTGAGCGTTGTCGGGTGGTAGTATGTAATACCATCGTATGGTCTTCTTTTCCTACTTTTCTCTTTCTTTTTTCCTTCATTTTGTTGTTTATTTTATATTTATATTTAATTTTTGTTAAAGTCTAGCCTTGTCTACATGGGTATGCATGGTTGCCTCTCCTGTCGTTGTGCCTTTTGTGGTAGACTTTTAGTTTGGTGCCATTGACGAGATCTTCCACTTCCTTCCCATCCAAAGTTCGTAACTTGATTGCTCCATTATCTCCAACCTATCACACTTTATAGGGCCCAAGTCATTTCACCTTGAACTTGCTTGGCTTGATCTCATTCTGCTTCTTGTAGTTTAAGACAAGTTGCCTGGGCCTAAAACTCGTTTGCTTGAGGTGCTTATCGTGCCACACCTTCCTTCATTGTTGAGCTACCTCGGTTGCCCATTTTGTCATCCAATGATATTCGTCCAACTTGTTGAGATTGCATAGTTTCTCTCTTAAACTTTCCGTGTCTCCTAACCTATTTTCAATGGCTATTTTGAGACTTAGCACAATGAATTCAGCAGGTCCAACAACCTTCTGTCCATACATTAACTCAAAAGGAGTCTATCCAATAGTGACTTTATATATGGTGTGATAAGCCCATAATACTAGTGGCAACCTTTCTTCCCAATCTTTTCTTTCAACTCTGCACAATTTGTAGATTACAAATACCAATATCTTATTGGTAGAATCTATTGGTTGTTGGCTCTCGGGTAGTAAGGGCTCGAGAATGAGTGAAAAATTTTAAATGTTGTGGTAAGCAATTTTATAACATGATTAACAAAATGTCACCCTTTGTCACTAGTGATCTGGATGGGTATGCCATACCTCATAATTATCTACTCGTATATGAACTTGGTTGTGCTTAAGGCTGAATTATCAGGTAGGGCTTGTGCCTCGACCCACATGGTGAGATATTTTGTCGCTATGACAATATACCCACACCTACGTGCTCTACTTGCCTTAAGTGGCCCCACAAAATTGAGTCCCCACTATTCAAACAATTCATGTGTGTTAGAGGGGTTTAATGGCATGAAATCTCTTTTTATGGGCTTCCTTGCTCTTTGGCATGTGTCACAACTCACCACCCATTCTCTTGCATCATTGTATATGGTCGGCCACCACAACCCCATGAGTAGGACCTTCTGTGATGTTATGTCGGGTCCCATATACCTGTTACAAATGTAAATGGTGGAAAATTTGAATGAATTAATCAGAGATCAAACTATTCTATTCTAGACTATACTAAATATTAGAAACATTCTAATATTTATAGAGATATAATAAGATACAATAGTGAGCATTAAAAGAAAACATGAAGATTATTTTAATACCCCCCCTTAATGCTCAATCTATTTACTACACCAATAGATCCCCTGAATTTAACAAACTTGTCAGGACCAAGGGGTTTAGTGAAAATATCTGCTGATTGCTCTGAGGTAGGAACATAGTGTAACTGAATAGATCCATCTTCTACTAATTGTCGGATGTAATGGCAATGAAGCTCGATGTGCTTGGTTCGTTCATGAAACACTGGGTTCTTGGAAAGTTTGAGTACGCCCTGATTGTCTGAAAACAAAGAAGTCGGACCTACTTGAGGAATATGCATATCTGCAAGCATCTGCCGGAGCCAAACTACTTCACAAGCTGCCTTGACAGCTCCTCTATATTCTGCTTCTGTAGAGGAGAGTGCATGTGCCTGTTGCTTCTTACTGGTCCAAGTAACTGCTGTAGATCCGATACTAAACACATAGCCAGAAGTAGATTTCCTATCATCAACTGAGCCGGCCCAATCGGAATCAGTGAATCCACTGAGCTGAGGAGTAGTACTCCTTGTGTAAAAAAGACCATAATCTGAAGTACCATGTACATAGCGTAACACACGTTTCGCTGCAATCCAATGATCAGTCTTGGGGTTTGTCATGAACCGTGAGATGTAGCTGACTGCAAAACTGAGATCAGGTCTAGTAGTAAGGTAGACGAGACTACCTACCAGCTGCCTGAAGAGTGTTTCATCTACAGGAGGAGAAACAGATTGTGCGGACAATTTTAGACCAGTCTCCATAGGAGTGGAGGCAGATTTGCAATCCTGCATTCGAAACCTATCAAGCAAACTTCTGGCATACTTGGACTGAGACAAAAAAATGCTGTTGTCAGTCTGCCAAACCTCAATACCTAAACAATAATGAAGCAATCTGAGATCTGTCATATCAAAAGTTCTGCATAGATCCTGTTTGATTTCTGAAGTCAAATGTTCTGAATTTCTAGTAATGATCAAATCATCCACATAGACAACAAGAAAAAGAATATCATTACCAGAGTGTTTAATATACAGATTACTGTCTGACGGACTACGCTGAAATCCTTGAGTAACCAAGTAATGATCAATCTTTATGTACCAAGCCCTAGGGGCCTGTTTAAGACCATAGAGGGCCTTCTGGAGTCTACATACTTTGTGTTTTGAACCAGCAACCTTAAAACCTGGGGGCTGCGTCATGTAGACTTCTTCCTGTAATTCACCATTGAGAAAGGTGCTCTTCACATCCATCTAATGAACTTTCCAACCATACTGAGCTGCAATTGCAAGAAGAATGCGAATAGTGTTCATTTTGGCTGTCGGTGCAAATGTCTCCTCATAATCAATGCCTTCGCACTGGGTGAATCCTCGAGCAACAAATCTAGCTTTGTATTTGTCCAAGGTACTATCTGCATGGTACTTGACCTTATAGACCCATTTACAGCTAATGGGTTTCTTCCCAGGAGGAAGATCTGAAAGAACCCAAGTGTGGTTCTTTTGAAGACTCTGAAGCTCAGAATCCATTGCTTGTTCCCATTCTGGAATTCCTTTGGCCTCTGCATATATCTGGGGCTCAGGGATATTGTGGATGTTGGCCATAAGAGCTATATTAACTGTGTTGTGCTGAAGGCTCTTATTTCTGGAGGTTCTACCCTCAATGAGTTCATCAGGACAAAGATCACTAAGCGTTTGAGCCCACCATTTTGGCCGAAGAGTCGAGGAGCTAATATCAGATGCTGTCGGAATAGCTGGAGGAGAAGCAGGAGCAGGAGTTGTATTATCTGGAAGTGACTGAGGTGGTGTATCAGTAGCATCAGATGACTCATATAAAATAGAAGAACCTAAGTCAGAGATTGCTGAAGACTGAATCTCGGAATGTGGTGGGGAGTCAGAGAGCAGAAATGGTCCAAATTCCTCATCAAACACAACATCACGACTGAAGATTAAACGATTAGTATTTACATCAATCAGTCTGTAGGCCTTATGTGTGTGACTGTATCCTGCAAACATAAGTTTCTGGCTTTTGGAATCCAACTTAGTGCGTTTGGCATCAGGAATCCATACATATGCCAGAGAGCCAAAAACTTTCAAATGGTTGATCCTAGGTTTGCGACCAGACCAGGCTTCCTCAGGAGTCTTATGATTAACTGTAAGGGTGGGTGACCGGTTAAGAAGGTAGACAGCTGTGGATACTGCTTTTGCCCAATATTTTCTGGGAACATTTCTATGTTCTAGCATAGCCCTAGCCATTTCTGTGATGGTATGGTTTCGACGCTCTACAACACCATTTTGCTGAGGGGTGTGAGGTGTGGTGAACTGACGTCTAATGCCATGAGTAGTACAGAAGGCAGAGAAAGCAGAAGAACAGAATTCCCCCCCATTATTAGTCCTAAGAGTACGGATGGAGGAACCAGACTCTTTTTCTACTAGAGCTTTAAACTGCTGAAATACAAGAAAGGCATCTGATTTTTGCTTAAGAAAATATACCCACATTTTGCGACTGAAATCATCCACAAAGAGTAAAAAAATACCTGTTCCCAGTAATAGAAGGAGTATTCATAGGACCACATACATCAGCATGGACTAGCTGGAGTACTCTGTATGCCCGCCATGTTTCACCATTCTTAAATGGTGTCCTATGTTGCTTCCCTACTTGGCAAGCTCCGCAAACGCGATGGTTCTGGGTCTGAATATTAGGCAGGCCATGGACTAAATTATCTCGAGCAAGACTAAATTATCTCGAACAAGTTGTGCTAGATATTGAATGTTCAGATGACCGTATCGCTGATGCCAGAGACTGCTGAGAGCGGATGATTCGATGATGAAGGCATGCTTAAGGGAATCGCCTGAATCTACAAGCCTATAAATACCATGATCCTCAAGACCGGAAGCAAGGGTAGTGCGAGAAGCACGATCAATAATCGAACACTTATTTCCACTAAAAACGACATCCAACTGAGGGGAGTGCTTTATAATCTGACTAACAGACAGAAGATTATGTTTCATGCCAGGAACATAACATACATTGAGAAACATGAGTTTTCTTCCTCCAGTCTGAATCTGAACATTGCCCTTGCCGACAATATTGTATTCTTCACCGCCTCCAAAGATTACTGAGTCAGAATAGGGAGTGAATTCAACAAACCAATCACGCCTATGAGTGAAATGTCGGGAGGCACCAGAATCGATGTACCAGGCAGAAGATTTCACATGATTTGCAGGTATGCTGGCCATAAAGGCATGGTAGATAGATTCTTTCTGCTCTGAGTGTTGGGTAGCATTGGCGTACTGTTTAATTGAGTTTGACTTCTGATGCTGCTGATACAGATGCTTATAATATGTGAATATTTCAAGTGGCACAAACTTCGAGGTGAGAAAATGAAAGACCCAGAAAAATTGGAGTACCCAGAAAAGAGCTCGAAAAACCCAAAAATAAAGTGTTGTCGGAATTCGGATCCGCTAGCTCAAAAATTGAGGCACAAAAAATGAGGCACCCACAAAAATCTGATGAAGACCCATTTGAGATTTCAAAAAACCCACCAAGAATATGTGATCAGAAAATTTTTGGAGGTAAAAAAACTAGGGTTTCGAGCAAAAACCTAGTCGGCAGCTTCGAAGGTCAGATTTGCAGGAAAAATGGCAGATATAGGCAGATTTTGGAACAAGCGGATTTGAGATAGACGGATCCAGGCAGATAAGGGCGGATTGAACACGTTTTCACTCACACAAAATGCCGAGTTGCAAAAAAACGGCGAGTTGCAGAAAAACGACGGTAGAAACTCGCGATTTGTAGAAGATCAGACGTGAGCCAAAGAAACCTGCGATTTAAAAAAATGCGAACTCGGGATTTGCAGAATGAATTTCAGATTTCTCAGAACAGAAACCCTAGACGGGTTGTAGAGAAAATGGCAGAAATAATTTCGAAATTTAGAGCAAATAATTTCGAAAGAAATTATAAACTATTCAAAACCATTTTAAGCAATAGCTCTGATACCATGTTACAAATGTAAATGGCGGAAAATTTGAATGAATTAATCAGAGATCAAACTGATCTATATATACAAAGAGGAGAGTCGAATAGAATAGAAACATTCTATTCTAGACTATACTAAATATTAGAAACATTCTAATATTTACAGAGATATAATAAGATACAATAGTGAGCATTAAAAGAAAACATGAAGATTATTTTAATAATACCCACTTGCGGGACCTTCTTGGGCCTCCCTCAACACACTTGGGACTTCTCCCTCCATGACACACTGTCAAATTGTTGAGAAATTTAGCCTCATAGTGAATTCATGCCAATTCCATATGTAATATATGTGTGTTGATGGATTTATGTTGATATCCTTCAATATGCCATTCCAGGAATATCACATTGAGATGATATATCTCCATATGCTTGATAGCATAATGTGCTAGCCAAGAGAGAGTTTTAAAATTATAGCTATAGTTGGATTGATTTAATCGTAAGATATATATATATATATATATATATATATATATATATATAAACTAATAATGATTAATCATAGTCATGTCTCCTACTCTTATATTTATAAGAGATTAGCATCTACATTTGGAATACTTGATTGGTCCCATCTTAGTCCTTGATTAAGTGAAATGTTCTACTCTGTAGGACCAATTTCCTTTGTCACTCGGTTATTGTCCCATGGAAAGATACTCTCTAATACTTGTGTACCAAGAACATATAATTGCAATTTTGAAGAGATCGACATTTGGAAACTTATCATTGACACCTTCTATCAGCGCATCAGATTTGATACGAGATTACATGTTTGTCACTTTTCTTAGGCTAAACTATAATAGTAAATGTAAAATCCCGTGGTAAAAACAACCATCTGTTTACCCTTCCTTGAATGATCGACTTATTTGCTAGGTACATTAAGGCTTGTCTAGATAAAAATAAATGGGGTTTCCAATAGATAGTGTTGAAAGTTTTGTACAACATAGACCCTTCCCAAGGCTTCGCTTTTGTCGTACTGTAGTTCTTTTCTACCTTTGACAAATGTCTACTGTCGAGGTATAGGGGGTGGTCCAACCAGTGGTCACTTGTTTGTACTAGTGTAGCTGCAATGGCAAAATTCGATGCATCAACATGGACATAAAATTCTTCATCCCAGTTGGGGTACGCTAGGACGAGTCCACCCACCAGCCTTGTCTTGAGTTCCTCAAATGTCTTTCCTTGCTCTGTTCCCCACATATATGCCTCCCCCTTCTTGGTCATCTTATCTAGTGGGTAAGACACCTAGGCAAATTTTTTATTGAACCTTCATTAGTACCCAATGTGCCCAAGAAATGATTTCACTTCAGTCACATCTCTAGGTGGTTCGACCTCAAGAATCACCTGTAGTTTGGATCCGTCTTAAGTCCGACCTTGCATACAATATGTCCCAATAGCTTTCCTTAGGGTATGATAAACCTGCACTTCGTAGGATTAAGTATGAGTCTCGCCCATGTGCATCTCTTCACGCATTCTCGAAGGGCTACCAGGTTTATGTCTTCGACACCAAAGATGGACCAATCGTCCAAGAAGGCCTTAAAATTTCCCACTGATATTTTGTCGAAAATATACAAGATTATCCTCTGGAATGTTGTCAAAGCATTACAAAGTTCGAACGACATCCGATTGTAAGCATATACTGCATCCTCCTCAATGATAGATATTTGGTTGTACCCAGAGAATCCATCCATGAAGGAGTAGATTTCATGTGCTCTGACTCCCTCAAAAATACTATCTTGTGAATGGTATTGGAAATGGATCCTTTATGGTGACTGCATTCAAGCACCTAAAGTCCACACATCTTGATCTGGTTTGCTTCCTTTTTTAATGAAATAATATTTGGGGATACCCACTCACTCGTTTGTACATGAAAGATGATTTTTCCATCTAACATGCATTCAATTTTATCATTCACTTGTGCGGCATAGTTCTTATTCATCTTGTACAACCGCATCCATATAGGTACGACTCTTGCACCAACGGGATCCGGTGGATACATAACTCTAGCACAACCCCCATAAAGTCTTTATATGTCCAGGCGAAGACATCCTTGTATTCCATAAAAATTTTAAATGCAACTGCCTTCAAGACAGGGTTCTAGTCATTGCCCACGAGGATGTTCTTGAGGTTCGTCTTGGCTCTCAAACTAGTGACTTTGAGAGAAGGCTCCTTGTACTTGATTGGTTTCTCCTTATCAAATCTGCGTGCGGGAGTTTTATTTATTCGAGTATACTCTTCCTTTGTACTCTCCATACTCTGTTCGGAATGAGTGTTTTTCTTCCCCTTCATCCACCTGGAGCATATTACAATGGAATAACTCGTAGTCTTCCATTTTCCAATGGAAGTGTCCATTTAGTGATTCGAGGTCATCAATGGTGCATCCTTCATGTTCAAGACCTCCTTCCTTACTCGATTCCATCCACCGCTTGTCTTTGTCTATGTCCTCCTCCACTAAAGACTTAGATGAAGACGTGAAGTCTTCATTGATCATTTGTGTCCTTAGGTCAATTGGGAATTTCCGACCACTCCTTTTCATCGACAAGTTATTCCTCCTCAAATCATAGTTGACCCTAGTTGGCACCGACCAACCCCTATGGAGGATGGTGTTGTACTCTTTCCTTTTTAGTGGGATGGCCATGAAATCCAAAACGAAGGTTGAGTACTAATCATTACCTATTGTCATTAATTTACTGATGAGTTTGATTCCATGCTTATGAACACGTACAAGTTGGAAGGTTGGCAACCACAGTGTAAGTTGCGCTAGTCTCTTCAATGTTTCCTCTGGTAGTACTTTGACATTTGACCCTCTGTCAACAATGGTGTCTGTCAAGATGGTGCTGAGAATACACATGTCCACCACTACTAGACGTCTACTTGTATTTAACACCAGTAGCATCGGGTCCTTAGAGGACTTGAGAGAGTTTTGAAGTTTTTCTTTTCAAGGGTGGTTACTTCTTCGACGCGGGTTCCCTTCGGCTCCGTCTCATTTGACACTTTCAAAGAGAGTGTCATATTTAGTAGGGTGATTCTTAGTTGTGACATGGTTAAATGAAGGTTTAACTTTATTGGGGTTTCTGTCTCCATCACTTGCCATATTATGTTTTGTTCCGTGTGACCTCTCAATGAGGTATTGGTGGTGTCATGTGTTTCTCCTCTCAACCATCATCTCTTTTTCTATGTCTACCTTTGCTTCTTGCATCCTCTCCTACTCAGCCTCTGGGATTGGGTAAGCAACCTACCTTGCTTGCCCTCGGGCAACGACCAACACCTCCTCCATGTTACATTCAATATTTAGGAGATTCACCCCAGGCTTTGGACATTTTGCATTGTCACAGTCTCCTAGACCACACCTCATTTAGGGGAATTTTGGTGTTTCCCCTCTTGGGTAGTCTCTTGCAAAATGCCCCCATTGGTTGCCTCTACAACATTGTATCATTGGCCGCTTGCTAGCATCATATTGAAGGTGGCTTCAACCTCCATAGTTATTGTTATTATTACCATTACCCCTACCTCCCCATCAGTTATACCATATTGGTGTTCATCTTCCTTGTCCTTTTTGTTGTTGAGGTAGATGGTTCTTGTGTCAACAAAACCGGTGAGGGCTTTGTGTTTTCATATTGTCGGACAATTCTTGGTGGAATGACTTGCTATTTGGTAGATGGCATAGAGCTGTTTCTTCGAGCATGAGCCCTTAGTACGACCTTTTTTACAGTTCGTACACCACAGGTCCCCTTCCCACTCCTACTAGTGCTTCCTTTCATCGTCTTGAACTCCCTCATCATGCGAAGCATGTCTTTCAAGAGGGCTTGGACTTCCTTACTTGATTGTTCACTACTGATTTCGCTAGAAGAATCTTTGTCATCGTCAGATGATTTACTTTTCTTCTTTTCTGTTTTTCTTTCGCTTTCCAAGTTCATCCCTCTATTGTAAGCACCAACATACGATGTCGGTGGTGCAATCTTCATTTTTCTCTTGAGGGAAGGTTTTAATCCCTTGATGAACCATTGCTTCTTTAGCCCATCCACCGGCTGGCTATCTATTTTCCTCACTAATTCTTTTAGTCGCCGAGTGTATCCTCAAACAATTTCATCCTTTGCTTGTTTAATGTTATAAATTTCAGCCACTATTTTATTATCATCTTTGATTAGTCGAAATTCCATTTGAAACTCCTTGGGCTTTGCCCTTGTGGACATTTTTGTTTTAGCTACATTAGAGAGCCAGTCTATGGCCATGTCATGCAAGGTTGCTGAAAATTGTCTTATCTTGTCATTTTGATCTTTCACACTGCTGGCTGTCCAAATCGTTTTACATGTCTTACAATGACGAATGAGATCTTCCTTCCCGTCACTCCTAAACTTGGGTAGTTTTTGCTTTTGCACCACGATAACTTGTTGCGTTGCTACCACAAGTTGTGTCGGTATGTTTGTGTTGGAACCACCGAACTTGGTGTCCTGGGACTAGAAGTGTCTAATACCCCTCCACTTTGTGTCCCTAAACTATTGGAAGTTTTCAAGCCTAGTAGGTTGCTCTGATTACCGTGACCCTCCGTCCCTTTGACACTCATGGCAATACTAGTATCCTCAGTTTCTATTGTCGGCCTCTTCTCTTTCCTTCCGTCACGACTCCCTTGCCTCCTCACATGGGGTTAAGATTAAGTTCCCAAGGAAACTTCTAGTTTCCTCAATAAAATTCTCCTCACTATTAACCTCATGGTGTTCCCTGCCATTCCACTATTGGTTGTGGAAAAATTCCTCGCCATTGTTGACCACCTCTTTGGGTAGTCACTTTGCGAGTCTCCAAAGCCTTTGCCTTCTTTCTGCTTGTTGCTGTAATAATACTGCTTTTAGAGTAAGCTCCCACTCCTCTACTGCCTTTTTTAGATTCCCATTCTTATTTAATTGATTTGGCATAAATATTTTCTTTACACATCCACAAGAAAACAACACATGATAAAGTCAAAGAACATTTTTATTCATTTATTATTTGTATACAATCTATGTCACTGTATGGATATAATCATAATAATGTGTTCTCCTTTATTCATCATCCCTACTGGGGTCCACTTCATACTTTTTTTACGGCAGGATTTATCTTTCCTTTTCCTCTTTCCGTTGCTCTTCCCTTTGGCGTTAGTATTCCTCGAGAACTTGTTGTGGTCAATTCTCGTGGTTGATTTCTTCCGATTGGTTTTGCAGTGCTAGGAATGACTTTGCCAACAACCATGGGAGATGACACATCAAATGGTCTACAACCCAACTTACTTCAAAGGTGCTCCAGACGACACCTTTTGGGATCCTTTCTCATGCAGATTCTCTTCACATGTGTCTCAATAGATGCTTGGAGTATATAGATGAAGTTTTTTGTGAATTTTTGTTGACCTTCGAGTAACTTGGGGTTGTCATCGTCTTGTCGGCTACTCTCACCGTAATCTATTGGTTGCCCCATCTTATTTTGTTTGCCATCCACTCTTTCCTACTTCCAAAAATCTCTAAAGGAAATGACGACAGATGTTTACTACCTACGATAAACTAGTTTAATGCATACTATTGTATTATGAAAGTTATAACAGTGAAAGTAAATGTAGATGAATATCAGGAAACCACCATGTATTTCATTATTGTTCTTTGAGTACATTAATGGATATTACATATGACATAATATTGTTGTTTGTCGTCTAGGAAGAGAGTGTACATATACCATCCAAAGGGTGCAACTCAACTGTCTTGACATAACGACTTACCCTTCAATCACTAACGACTCAGTAACAAGTTAACCCATTCCTAACAAGTGCAATTATGCCGACAACAATAAGCATGACTTTTTCATGTGTAGCTTATTTTTAGCCTCATCTAACATGCTTGTTTTCTTAGGACAATCCTTTTGAAAGGGATTCTTATCATTCGTAGAAGGGAATGTCTTAGACTGAAAGTTACTTTTTGGCATAGAGAACTCCCAATGTCAAGCCCCATTTATGGAATCTTCAAAAGTAGGGCAATTGAAAGCTTTCACCCATCCTCTGAGAAGTTTTGTCAGTCCTTAAATGAAAAGAACATTAAGCCTCCTTTCTCACACCTCAGTAACCATCACTAATAATCTTCAAAACACTTCAATTGTGCCAATTTTGTCAAATGGAACTTTGGATTCTTTTTATCAAATGTATAGCCTTTGAGTAAGTTTAGCATACAAATGAATAAGATCATGACTGAAAGTTACTATCCCATGATTTAGTCATAGGATTTAGTTGGAAATACGTATCAAGCTTTTGCACCCAATTATGTGTTGTATATTTACCTCAGCAATAAGAAATGGGAACAAGCCACTTTGTGTTGCAAGTGCAACTCTAATTTAAACCTCTTTCTTTTCTGAATCTATTTCTCAACTTGAGTAGGCAAAAGCCAACTAATACTATAGCAGCCTGAAATTTATCCCACAAAGATTGATATGCATGTAGATAATCTAGAAACACTCTGTTTTCATTAGGTTGAGCTAATTACTAGCCCGTAATTGATTAAAATATGTGGACGTGAATGAACTTGAGGATGAAACATTGGCTACTTCAGTCTTGGGAGTATTGGTATTTTGATTGCAACTCCTAGTTTTGGCCCCTTTCTTCTGTGTCTATTTCTCAACTTTAGTTGGAAAAGCTCAACTGATGACATGGCAACCTAAAACTTATCCTCCAAAGATTGGTATGCATCTGGATAATCTATACATCCTTTGTTTTTATTAGGTTTTCCCTAATTCCCAGCCTGCTGACCATTATTTTACTGCTCATTTTTTGTGTTAAATTTCAGCATCATTTATGTTAATAATTGAGTCATCTTTTGGTCCCCTCTATCCAGATCATATAAAATCTGTGCATGTTTTAGATTAAGATAAAACCAGGTTTTGAGGGGACCCGAAACCCCATACCAAAAACCAAAAGCAGAACATGTTCAACAAAATAAAAGTCCACCCAGGTTTTACAAGGACCTGGAACCTACAGTAAGGGCACAAAACCAAAAAAAACAGATTTTACAAGGACCTGGAACCTACAGCAACGGCACAAAACCAAAAAAACTAGGTTTTACAAGGACCTGGAACCTAAGTACATACAAACAAAGAAAATCAGAACAAGAAAATAAAACTGATACTAGACGAGCTGCAAAAACCAGAACCAAAATTCATGACCAGCAACCAAGACTAGCAAAAAACATAAACGCCCACTTGAGCTCCTTTATTGCCTTGGTCATATCCTTACCAATGTTAGCTGCCTCCTAAACAAGGTCTTTCACATTTGAACCAGGAGCAGCTTCAATGACCCTTTTCATGCTCAGCCTCGTGCACATACTAGGACCACCAATCATTTGGGCAGCAAAAGGAGAGATATCTCCTCATTATTTCTTCTACCAATGCATGCCACCGCCGCACACAGACTAGAAGTCACCATATCCTTTTTTTGATCACTATCTTTGACCAATTGCCTTAATGCAGCTTCGTAAGCCATGAGCTTACCAAGGATATTGCCAACTCTGCCTTCCAGCTCCATTCTTTTAATTTTTTCATCTTCAAGGTTGCCTTGTAGCTCTCTAATATTCTTCTTTAGAGAAACAATCTCATTATATAGCTAGGAGTCAACCTGAAGTGAAAGGTCCGCTTTGAATTTAGCTTTATGGAGAAACATCACTTTCCCGCTAACCTTCTCATTTTCTTCATTCTCTATAACTTTATCATCCTCAGGAAGATTGTAATCATTTTGAGCATCTTCGGGTATAACATCTCCCTCACCAGCAGGGTCCCCTTTTCCACTTTCCATCTCATGATCCATTACAGTATCATTTGGCTGACGCCCACTAGGAGGGGCGTGCCCAACATCATTGAGAACATCTTTTATTTGCACAGAGTGACCCATTCCCTTACTGGCTTCAACGGAAAATTCTTTTTAACAGGGGTGTCTTTGTCGTTGTCCATAGGTGGGTTCAGGGACTTAGCCTTTCCCTTCATTTCAGATTTTGGAGTACCCATGTTACTCCCTGTACTAATAGATTTCACTGTAGAGTCACTTTGACTACCCAAATAACCATCATTATTAGAACTATAATCCCCACTTTCTGTCTCTGCCTCTCCATCATCATCATTCTCCGTCTTCGTAGTTTCCTTATCATCCTTAGACACCTCTTCAGGTCTCAGAAACTTCGTCTTACCCTTAACTTTTCCAAGCTTCTTATTCTTCATGTTCTTCTTATTCTTAGCTATACCCTCATCACCTTCCGAGGCACTATTCGATTCCATTTCCATCCGCTTCTCAATGTGCTCCTTACTTTTCACATTGTCTACCTTGATTTTCTTCGCACTAGATTTTTCTAGAGTCTTTCCCAATTTGCCTCTTCCTTTTCCTAGGAGAAAGCGAAGCCCCCATAGAGTTATCTTTGCAGTATTCCGCAATAACTAGAATACACCCTTCGTGAAGGATTGGCCTACTCTCCTTTTTCCTATGAGCATTTAGTCCATTTAGCAGGGAGAATTTCAAATAGAAAGGGAAAGAAATCCTATCCTTATACCTAAAGCGGTTCAGAAAAACGAAATGGAAGTTATGAACACGTTTCGACCGCCTGTTTAGAATGAAATACTCCCTAATACAAGATAAAACATCTTCCCAAGTCTCCTTAATCTGGTCGAGATAATAGAAATCCCCTTCCTTCGCTAGTTTCTTTTCTTCTTTTGGACATTTTGGGAATTTTTTCAAAGCAGCATTAGAAATTTTTGTTTCTTTTTAAAATTTAATCCCTGCTGTGGAGAGCCTAATTATTTCAGCAATAAACTCCTCAGTTAATGAAGCACTCACTCCATGCATACTAACTTTCTCCCCAAACCAGTTTCTAAAAAAATCCTCTATGATATGAGGTTTAAAGCCATGCATTTTTTCAAGGTAAACAGTAACCTTACCCTTATGGAGAATATCCCAAACAGCAGTCTTCTCCTTCCAATGCTTACAACTTGCAGGCTCCTACTTCCTCAGCTCTCCACCCATATTGCAGACGAAATAGACAAGATGAAAATTGCAGAGAATAATGGTGACGATAAAGTAGGGATTAAAACCTTTTAATTCCTTTTCCAAAGCCACCTAGTATACATGCCAATTTAAGAGAGTAATAATTAAAAGGTACTCCCTTGAACCTTGATAATACCCATAGTTATTGCCAAAGTGCCCATGGCTTAATTCTAAATAATTACTAAATCTTTCCTTCCACTGCATTTGTCACATCATAATTAATTAGCGCCTTAAGATCGGCATTCTTGCTAAGGTCATCAGACCACATCAACATTCTTGCTGTACCAACTGCTTTATTGGCAATCCAGTCAGCAACCTTATTTGCTTCATGATAATTATGTGTAATATGAACTTTATCAAAATTCTTTAGGAGCTTTTAAATTTCCCCCACTGTCACTTCTATAGTCCATTAAATTTGTGCATGTTGTTTTCATGAGTAAGCTAGTGATTTTTTTAGTGGCTAATATTTGCCAATCGGCCAATTTTGAAATTGGAGATTCCAAATTTCGGTAATAATTCAAGATTTAAGGCAAGCTAAATCGTCATATTTGTACAAGAATTTGTTTTACAAATATTTAATATGTCAAAAATTTATTTTATTAAAATTCTGTACTCAAAGGTTTGCCACAATATTTGATACACGATTAGATTCGATTCACCTAAATTTAATGACTTATTGTAGAAATATAAATTAATTTGTCAATAATACATCATAATGATTAGTTACAGTAGGGTTATATCACCAATATTTAATTGTATTTATTGTTTTAAAATATAATCTAGTAATATTCATTATATTCCATGAGAAAAAAATGTTAGTATTTGATTTGTGATGCTTATGGGGGCTAAATTCCCTTTAGATATTTGATCTCCATAGAAATCAATGGCCTAGAAGAAATTTTGGGTCCCATTAGAGTTAAAAAATATTGATACAATAATCACACACAATACAATAATGGTTACTAGATTTTATTTTAAATAAATGGTAGCAAGTAAATAATATAGTCTATCCTTCAAACCCATCAAAGGTTTCTACATTTAGCCTAATAACATTTTTTTTTATGGGTAACGGGCCAAAGGCTAGATAAATTATTATTATTTGTTGTAGTTAATTATTATCATCATGTGTTAAGATCTCCCAAGACCTCCCACTTGAGAGGCTCACAAGCTACCATTGTGTTATAAGCTCTTGTCTTAGCCTAATAACTGTTTATAAGTATTCTATTTTTTTTTGAAAAATAGAATTATTTGCCATGGTGATTAATGAATTTCTTGTCATTTGAAATTAGCTAATGTATTAAAAAAAATTAAAATTGTAATTTAAAAAAAATTGACAGTAAGAACAATTTTTTTTTTCCAAAAATTGTGAGATGTTACTGCTGTTTTGGTATTTTTTGAAGGCTCTTTGTATGGTTTGTTATTGTATGATCTGATTGAGCCTCAGATTGATATAAACTTTGATGGTATCTGGTATATGCGCCAGAAAATGAACAATGCAGTAACATACTAGCTTCTTATCTTATAATTAATAGAAGAAAATAAAACTTGAGAGACTCGCCAATAGAAATTAATTTTCTTAAAACAAAATGACATATTCACCAAGGTTTTACATCTTTTTTGGGAGTGGAGTTTCTTGAAGTTATCCCCTGTAGTATCCCTTGTAGCAGCCATAACTTCTTCAACCTGTTTCTTATTCATGTTTTTGAAAAATGTTGTTGGCAGAACAAATGTCTTTGGACTTAATAATCAATCTCAATCAGGTAGTCGTTACGATTTTGGACCCCAAAATTCAGTACCTCCTTAATGCCATTGCTCTAGTTAGATCACCACTTCTTGCTATTTCTTTACACTGTTTCATACTGTCAGAGTGCATGTTTACTATGCATGCACACAAAATACTTATTCTAAACAGGGCCGTGTGTTACATCTTGGTAGGAGTGTGTGTATTCAGACATTCAAAGAGCACAACCTCTTCCTTTCTATAGCTTTTGCCCGTGTTTTCTTTACAACCCATCATTTTTAGTCATTTTCTATTTGCCTTAGTTTTTCAGATTTTTGCCCCACCGTTATACATTTGAGAGCATTGATTCTAAATATGTCTGGATACTCTGATGTACACTTTACTTCCCCTGCGCATAGGAACAATAATCATGCATTTGAGAACATTGATTCTTACAGCACTATAACTGTCATCTACATTATATTTTCATTATGCAATCATGCACATGCTATGTTCCTACATTCATCATGTATGGTATTCTTACTCATTCTTTTACCAATATTGACTTTTATTTTCCACAAGAGTAGTAATGCAATAAAGAGTATCATTGTTTTTTATCATAATGATTTTTACACAAATTTTTTATTATCGTGTATCAAGCAATCGAGCATAATATACTTATGTCTGTTTTTCAGTTCCACCATTTTTTGGCTCGATAAGCTCTTTTGCCAGCTTCATATTTATGAATGACTACCATAATAGCTTAGTTCCAATTTAACCAAGCAACTAAATTCTAAATGCAACTCAGTTATGGTGAAACATAGGTGTACACCATTTTATTAGAATGTTCAAAACTGAAAAAGTTATACTACATAGGTAAGCACACAAAAAATAGATCTAACTTATTGTATTCTTATGGTATGCTGCAAGTATTATTGCTTAGTAAAGGCAATACCTGTGAAAGCTAGTTGAAAAAAGTTTATTATTTATTGAGCTACCTCTGTGATTGTCCAATTCCACACATTTGAGAAAATGTTCTGAAATTCATTTCTCAAGCATATTTTTGTACTGGTACAATATTTAACATCATAATACATTTATTGACACCCTTGTCTAATTTTCCATTGGTAGCTATTTATGTATTTTGGTGTGTTTTATTGTTTCATTATGTACTTTGTTTGTGTATTTTGATGGCACTGGGGTTTTAATGCAACCTGGATTAAATTGTAGTTCCCTTTGCATCTGTTGGATTATCCTAGGGATTAAATGCACTTTCCAGCCCTGATCTGTGATGAAAACTTTTGAAGAGGTTCCGTTCCACATTAAGTCCCTTGTTAATGAAACTTTCTATTTTGAAGCTAATATAGATCTGTTTCACGAGCTTGCAGATTATTGGCTCCCCTGTAACTAGTACACTCCTGGATGATACAATAACATTGAAAGGCATGCTAGGGGGTGGTATGAGAATGGCTGCAGTTAACACTGGAAGAGGGCTATACTTATTAGATTTACAGAAGACTGAGGCACATCTAGCCAAACCGTTCCCTGATAATAGGACAGTAGGTACATATCATGATTTGAAGTGGGATCCAGGTCACAAGCTGCTCTATGCCAGTGGTGATCAGAAGCGTATTGATGTGTACAAATTCAAGTGAAATTTTGATATTGTAATTGACACAAGAAAATTGCTGTTAGAGAATGGAGAAAGATAGTTCATTTTTGTCAGAAAATGAAATAGCATTTCATTTTTAAAAATAAAATATTGTGCACCTTTAATTCATATTCAATATATAAATAAAGGAAATAATATTTTGATTGTAAATTCAAATTTTATCACAGAATATTTACCATAGTATTTAACCTATGTTTGAGGCTATGGTAATCTTTTAATCTGGTAACCTATGTTTGAGGCTATGGCAATCTTTTAACAGCTAAAGTGTTTTGGGTCATTCTGCATTGTATTAAGCAGAGGTGTATTTTTGGGGGGAATGATCTTTCTTCGTGCATAAAATCACTTGTCAAATTACAATATAAAGGAAGAAGGCTACTTGACCATGCAAACCTATGCCTATGAGTTCTTATGGTGCTTTGAGATGGGGTCTCAAAGATGGTAATTCCGTACCTTCACTACTTGCTTGCAAGCTGGTACTGAGATTTAGAGCTTAAGCTGATATCTCTTTAACTAGGGGTGAAGGAATAAGGGGATACATTTCATTAGAGTGATTCAAGACATGACATCAGCCTCATCCCTTGTAGTGTTTTCAATCTTTGCACTCAGCAATACACTTGTCTTCTATGAGCTCATATAGAATTATTGAATTTCACCAATTGTAACAACCACCCAGAATGGACTCAAATTTATACACATTTTTTCCTTAAATCCATCAATACATGAGAATTGTGATATCAAATAAGATATGTTTAGGGGCAGCAACCATTTAAATTATCATAACTAATAATCTTAATCTCATCATAACTAATAGCAATACCTAGAAGCATACCTTGAGATATCTGAAGTTGTTGAGGTTAGTGACTTGCTTTGGATTGCATGAGGTGCGATTGAACTCTCCATTGTGAATTTGGCCCCTAGCCACTAGTCCAAGCACATTATGTGGCCCATGGTGATAGTTTGATTTAGCCTACTACTTGTGGTTATTCACCTAATGACGAAACACCTAAGGTGACTACTACAAACAAGTCATGTCATGTCACGCCTCACTTTGAGATTGGTTATTGTTTCATCTACCCATTCCCCTTTGAAATTCTCCTTTCCATGTTGTCCATCGGATGACTAAGCGATGAGGATATACATCACTAGAATGTAGCTGGCCCCCAAGCATACATACTCCTAGCAAACTCCATGTGATTCCCTAAATGGATGTAGGGCATCCCTCCCTTGCACGCAATCGACAATACCCCTCTACTATCTAGCTGGTACGGTTGATAGTCTACTGACATAATACTTTCCTTGACAACGCCATGTTAGAGGAATACAATCCTCTATGCCTTGTAGCATTATAACTCCACCCATTGCCATAAAAGCTAACTTTTACACTTGTCTTGGCACCATCACTCGAAAGACAATCCTAATTGGGAGGTAGTTTTAACCTACATCAAAAAGGCTAGTAGTGTTGACCCTACACCAAGCATCCATGATGACCACCATCTATTCCCAACAATGATAAAATGATAGGGTTTATTCACCCAATTCTTGCTTAGTTCTTTCTATGACTATGAAGTCAAAGAAAGGTAGCAAAACATGCCAATGAAGATTGCAACAATAAGAAAACACTTGTTACCCATTCTTATGTGCTAGTTTGAAGTTGGCATACATATGACCTAAAAGACATTGCACATGTACTAGTTTATTGCAGCATTGGTTGGTCAGCTGAAATATTAGGCAAGAGTTGAGGAAAGGACTTTACCTCAAGACATCCAAGTGAACATAAGCTAGTTAATTTTATTCTATTATTCTTTTTCTCAATTTTACATTCCCCTCTAATTTAGTAACCCACACAATCCTTTCCATAGAGACAATTTCTTTTATTTTTTAATCCTTTTCTCATATTAACTATTTCTTGATGGTCTAACCTTTCTAACCACAAATAGCCAAGCCTTCATAGTGGACAATTTCAGTACAAAATGTATACTATTTATGCCTTTTCTCACTAAATGATCGTCTTCTGTATAATAAAATAGCTGCTATAATTTTAAGATTATGGTTCTTATCAACCTAAGATTTTTTGATGTTTTAAAAAGCTATTGATTTATTACATTTTGTTATTTGCAAATGCATTATAAGCTACTATGCACTAGATGTGGCTAAAACATGACCATGAGATCGAGGGATAAGAGAATGCTCATCGTAATATTTTAACTTTTAATAAATGCACCGTTTAATTTTATAAGGAAGCTACTAGTTTAGTTTAGTTTAGTTTGATAATAAGTATAAAACAGTTTATTGATATAAAAGGTGGCACCTTAGTTCAAATTGTGGAATATATGCAGATTTTATTACTAATCATACTTTAGAGCGTGGAACAATTGCAGGTCTGATTCTTCAATTTCATTAATGAGACCTCTTTCAAGGCAAGATCAAATAGTGTTTGATTAAATTTTCTTTAATTTGCATTAGGTAGTAAGATTGTATCATTCATTGACTACGATGTGTCTCTTCAATTTTCACTTAACGTTGATGGAGAAACACTTTTATTGGTTTATGCATCATTACAAGTGTGGTTTTTGTTGCACCAAAAGATCGACTTGTCAATGCCGAATACAACCACTATATTTATAGAATCAACAAAAGGTGGTTAGGCCCTTGTCATAAACCTGAGAGGAACATTAACACCATAACACTTAGTTGGAGATCACAAGGGTGACCTCCCCGTTCAACTTAATCCATATAGAAGCCACATAATCAACTGTAATGTCTCTTTTGGGGACATTAGTAGTCAATTAAATAATTAAATTTTAAGTTGTCAAATTATAACAAAATTAAAGATGATTTAATTTAATTATTATATAAAGTATTAAAATGACTTAATGGAGCTTAGCAAATAATTAATGTCATTTAAATTTTAAAGAGGCATAAAAGGAATATGAGGAGACATATAGAAGGGAAAATGAAGAATCATATGGTTGCTTAGAAAAAATTTCAAATGTTCATTCTCTTGATTATCTCCTCTTGGAGAATTTGGGAGCTTTGGCTTTCCGTAGTTTTAAGGACAAAACACTTGAGCTTGGATGCGACACACAAAAACCGATTGTTTGTTAGAGACATCACTCGTGTCTCACTTGTGCTTCAAATCCATAATTTTGGATATCCAATATAATTGTAATTTACGTGACAATGATTGGATAATTTCGTTGATGTTCTTCTGAAGACTTTAATGCAACTTTTATATATCATTTCAAAATCTCTATTTTAATTGGATATTTTAAATATTTTTTGTATAATATATTGAATAAATTGAACGAAATTGCATGAGGAGGAGCTTTGTAAATTGAATCCCATTTGGTGTGAATAACAAGGAGATTACGAAAATATGTAGAGATGGAGGTTTTGAGCAGGAATTAGGGTCTGGACAATGATTAGGGAGATTCAAACTACAACTAGGGGGGTTGCAGGTTTTTGATGTTGGAAATTTGAGGGATTCTATTGCTAAATCACTCGAATTTGTTCATGGTTCTAGGGACCCATTGGGTAAAGGTGGTGATGTGGGTTTGTCACTTATGGCTCAAGGTGAAAATCAGGATTAGGTTCTCCAACCTAATTTTCGCAATGTGGGAATGGTGGATCCTGAGGCTTTGTTAACCAAAAATGATTCCAGCCAAAAAATCGGTTTCAAGACCCAAGCATACCCTAATGTTCATATATTTGAAAATTCAAATTTTAGGGCATGCAAGAATACTTTGGTTAAACAAATTATATCCTAAGTCCCAAGGTTAAATTCATATTTTAATAGCTCTGCGGGTTCACATTTTTCCCTGTCTTCACATCTTGCCAGATCGACGAGCATCGCCTTGTCACCTTGCAGAAAAACACATACTTTATTCCATGTGACAAAGTGATAGTATGACACGCATCTAGGTGGGGCCTTTGTTCTTCTCTAGTCAGCATAGTCGTCAGTAAGTTTTCATCCATCGACAAATCTAAAATAGTCCATGGTTGTCGCTTTTTCGCCATGTGAAGTTATGAGATCATTATCCTTGGTGACAAAGTGAGAGGTTGATGCGTGGCATGTGGATCCTATCTTTCTTGTGGTCCATAGGCAAGGTGGATAGATTGTCAAATGAATTGGTGAAAGGCAATGTTTCTATTGGTCAGGTTTTGATAGGAATTGGCGTGTCTTTGGAGTTGTTAGATGGATTATGATTAAGCAGTCGTCGTTTTGTCGCTAACGGAAGTTGCACGAAGGATACCCATAGCGACATGGCAAGGTCATGACACATGTCCCTAGCGGGCCCCATTTCTTCAGATCACAAAATGTGAAAGGTCAGAGCTACGAAAATAAGACCATGTTTTCGTGCTACGATCTTATGATCCAACGTAAGATCGTGAGGTTGATTGTCACAGTCACCGACGGTACGATATTTAGCTATTGTCACATCGTAGAAGCATATGGTTGTAGGAAATGATAAGGAGGGTTGTGATCTTACGATATGTGGTTGTTGTAAGATTGTAGGTGTAGTTGAGGGAGTCTTTTAAATGCAGAATGACAAAGGGTTGTCATAGCATCATGGCGATCGTAAGGAGAGTTCAAGGGAGGCCCAATATGAAGATAGGTTGACGATTGTAAGATCGTAGGTCCCCAGGTTGACCATAATAAGGGTGTTTCACTTGTCCAATCTGGAAAAGGAAAAGGTCTTCAACCAATATAATTTCAAGAAAGGTATAGAATGAGCATTGAATGTCATTGACCTGTTGATACATCTGACTCGGCATGCTAATAGCTAGGAAGAAACAACTCTTTAATGGCAAATCAAGCTTTTTATCATCTGCAGATTGCTTTCAGCATTTCCCATGCCTAGTAAATGTAAAAGGAGCATGCACTCATCATCTGGTTATCCATCTACCTAGTTATGCATTAATGACGGTTGCTTGTCTTCTCAGGGTCGTTCTTTTGGCAAAATATTGAATTTTTTCTCACATTTGGGTCTGTTCCAAGATCATATTTTCTCAATCTTTATGGTTATTCCCTGCAAATCTTAATGATGGTGGTTGTGCTTTGGCTTCTAGTAGAAGTTTCTTAGTTATGCTTCAACTATAAAAGCAAGTTGTTGTGGTTGTGGTTGTGGTTGTGGATCTTTCTCTAATTCTCTAGTATTGCTTCCATGTATACTAATGTAATTTCTCATGCCTCTGAGCCATTGTAATACTTTGCTAAGTCCCTTTTATTTATTAACACACCATGCAAGGTTCCTTTGCCTCTGGTTAATGTTCTTGTCTATATTTTGCAATTCACATGATTTATCTATTTTGACATTTGAATGATATTAAGTGAAGTTTCTCCCAATAACATTCTTTTATTGTTTGATTTACATGTGGTCGTTTAATTAAAAAAAGTCTTAATCTGTATTCTTTGAGGTTATAACTAGTTAACTATGCATTTACGAGTAGAGATAAGGTCAAACACTCTATTTTGGTGCATCACCTCCTTAGATTAGATTAGGTAGTTTGCTTCTATGCATTCCTTCTCCCTTTTCCTTTCCAAGATTAGTTAGGTGCATTTTGATAGCAAAGGAATTTGACCTTCTCCGAAGACTTCACCTCATAGTTCATGTCCCACAACTTGAAGGTTGTTTCCATGTTTCACAAGGTTGTCCTAAGGTAAAAACTTTGGACAAGGGTGCAAGCTTTTGTGACAATAGTTTTTGGCATGCCCAGTGGTACAATATTCAGAAGACTTCAAAGCCTACTGGTGTTAAAAGAGAAGAATTTCAAGTTGACACTAAGAAGATAGTGTTGCTCTCAATATTCTAGGCCTTCAAGAGGCTCGTTTCCACAAAACACTTAGTGACTCTACACCCTTCATATATCGTTTTAGACAATAGTTGTTGTGATTCATGCCCAAGGCTAAAACAAGGGCATCTTCCAAAGGTAATTTCCAATAGCAAGAGCTTTCATTTTCAAATCCTAGTAGAAAGAAGATTAGAGTATCTTTATCACCAATTAGGAGTATAGAGGAAATACATACCGCTGCAAGATCAATATCTACTCCTGCTGTGAGATCTCAATCTAGAAAGCCATTAGCTCATATTAATAGACCACTTTCTTATATGGCTATAGCTTACGCTTTTACCACCTTTAATGGTGGAAGTCCTCTTTTATTGGCGCAAAGACATGACATACCAGTAGCTACACTTAAAACTATATCTGATTTTACTGGTGAAATTTCTATCTCTCCCTTAGAACACATTCAAGAGGTTGCAAATGTTTGCAATATCCATGGTATTACAGAAGATGACATGGCCGTTAGACTCTTAGCTTCATCTTTAAAAGGGAAAGCCCTACAATGGTACAAGGGTCTATCACATGGTTCTATAATAGATTGGGATGAGTTAGGAGTAGGAGTATGTAAACATTTTGAGGAAAAAAGTGACTATTTGTCATTTTTAGAACAACTAACTACTATAAAAAGAGCCCCCCATGAATGTATGATTGATTTCAACTACAAATTTTAGAAGACATGGGACAAAATACCTACTTCAATGAAGCCTACCCCTACTAATGTCTTCTTGCATTACCTCAGAGCTTTTAACAATGATATTGCCTCTTCCAAACCATGGGAGGAGGTACCTTACCTGATGCTTATGAAGTAGCAATAAAGGAAGAAAACATATTGATACAAGGAGGAAAGTTAGCTCCATGGCCTCCTATGCCTTTCTCCCCTGACATCCCAAATCACCAACCAAAAATGGCCCCTATTCCCACAACTTCCACATTACAACCCCTTTCTCTAGCCCCTCAAGCTACCACATCTTCAAATGGAATGGATGAAATCAAAGAGATGATGCAGTCTATGATGTTGAACATAGATAAAATATTGCAAGGTCAAGAAAAGAAATTAGGAGATAGCTTCTCTATGATGCAGAAAGTGAGCAACAAAGTGGTGACTTTGGAGAGACAACAAGCTCAAGGTAATAATGCTCCTCAATCGCAATATCAAACTTTGAATAATGGTAGGCCCCCAAATCATAATTATGGGAATACTCTTTTGATCAAAGTAGGCATAACAATCATGCTTCTATTTCAAGTACAAATCAAAGTAGGGCCATAGTCCCTCAAAACAATATGGCTTAAGACCAAGGATTTTTCTCCTCCTACAATTACTCCTATGCCTATTGTATGTGTCAAAAGGCTTAATCTTATTTGGCTTTGACCACTTAGGAGCTTGCAGCAAGACAATCATACATTGAAGGCAAACCCAAGGATGCCTCACATATGCAAAGACAGGGTGATTGCTCCTTCATGAATTATCAGGTGGAGGAACATTGTAATGTAAACTAGGACTCTATTGCTCACAATACTAGGAGCAAAAGAAGAGCTATTGAAGATGCTACCCCTCCTCCTTCTAATCAAGCTTCAACATCAAATGCAGTACCTCAATGCCACTCAACAAAAAAGACCTAATAATAGTAGGGGAGATATGAATGACCCCCAAGTCATTCCAACTCAACCCCCTACACATGTAGCTCCCAAAACTTCTACCAGAGCACCTAATACTTCATTTAGTGTGGTAGAGAAAATGAAAAAGAAAAATGTGAATATTTCCATGTGGGATGTTGCTACTACTATACACATGCAAAAGAGGCTCTTGTAGCAAGAATTGGAAAATATTGAACCAAAGGATCATCCACCTAGCATCAAAATTGCCACAAGCCTAGTACAACTATTAAGGGAGATAAAAACAAGTAAAAATGTTAGACCTCTTCCATTTTACATTTCTTTGATTATTGGGGATAATATAGTCCACAATTTCATGATTGATTCAAGGGTTGGTAGTTCAGTGATGCCTAGGTGTGTTATTGATGCTTTAGAAATGAAACATGAGCCGATTGTTAGGGATGTATTACAGTTGGATGGTAGTACTGTCAAGACTATAGGGATCCTTAGGAATGTTGAAATGGTCCTACATACATGCCTTAGATGTACTATAACTCAAGATATATCCATTGCTGAGGTCAAGCCACACTTTTCCATTTGTCTTTCAAGAGACTTCACTACCCAAATAGGTGATTACATATCTTTTGATTGGTCATATATGTTTTTTAGAACAAGATATGGAACCAAGGCTTTGATTAGAGAAGAACCTCTAGCCCTCCATCATATTGAGCCCTACACTCCTAATCTCATCAATATGAATTGCACTATGCTAGAGATGGATGAGAATGACATAGTAGATGAGCCTGCCACTTCCAGTAGAGATACTCGATTTTCTCTTAGATGAATGGGGTAATGCATATCAATTTGATCCCATATCAAAAACCCTTGAGAAAGGCCTTGGTACATACTATCTGTCTGAAAAGGATGCTCTTGTTCCTCACCTTATGAAAACCAAAGAGGATGCCAATGACCTATGGAGTATTTATTTTGATGGATCAATAAATAAGAATGGATTAGGGGCTTGTGTGATGTTGATTTCTCCTACACAAGTGAGGTACTACTTCTCCTTCAGGCTCCAATTCAATTGTACCAAAAATGTGGCCAAGTATGAATCCTTGATTCAAGGTCTTCTACTTGCTCAAAAAAGAGGAATTCAAGCATTAAGTGCATATGTGTATAGCAATTTGGTGGCTAATCAGGTGAGAAATCATAATATCACTGAGAATAGTTTGCTCAAGTCTTATAAACATAGAGTATGGGATTTTCTTGAAAGTTTCAATGCATTTAATATTCAGGGCATCCCTAGAAAAATGAATAGACATGCTAATAGACTTGCAGCAGTGGGTGCATCTTATGATATCCCAAAGAACCTTGAAGCAATAGATTAAAGTGTTAGTAAGGCTTTCTATTCCTAACAACAACATTAATTGTCAAGTGTTTGAATCTGATGCACAAATTGTAAGTTTCTTGCAGAATGAAGCATAATTCTTAGATAGAAATCAGTCAAGGTTGCATGGCTAGTACGGGGATCAAATCATCATTCTTAGTTCTAATAAGTTTCCTAAGGGTCTCATTACCTTAGAAGGTGTCTTCAATTTTGATGACCAAGCAAGAGACAAAGGCATGAAACTAGTTGCTGCAAACAAGGAGGATTACACACCAATCAGGTTTGCTAATGGAAAGTCCCTAAACTTGGGAAATATATGTTTTGAAACTAAGAAAGAAAATTGCATTCATCTATGTCAAGAATTTAATGATGTATTTTCCTAGACATATGATGATTTAAGGGGTTTTGACCCTAGTTTGTTTCAGCATACCTTAGACTTAATTGATAATGTCAAATCTGTAAGGTAGAAACAAAGGCTAGTGAATCCTAAGATTGAATCATTAATGAGAAAAGAGTTATCCGAGCTAATTGAGGCTAATATAATTTTCCCTATCAAGCACTCATCATGGGTAGCAAACCTTGTGCCTATCAAGAAGAAGAATGGAGAAATTAGATTAAGTGTGGATTTTAGGGATCTTAACCAAGATTCCCTTAAAGATCATCATCCTCTCCCTTCCATGGAACAAATATTGTGCAAGGTTTGTGGTTTAGAGAGGTTCTCATTTCTTGATGGATTCTCTAGTTAAAATTAAGTGTTGGTCAAGGAGGCCGATAGATATAAGACTGCATTTACAACAAAGTGGGGCACCTATGCTTATAATAAAATACCTTTTGGACTAACAAATGCAAGTGCCACATTTCAAACGACAATGGAGATGACCTTCAAAAACATGATTGAAAAGTTTTTCTAGTTTACCTTGATGATATCAGTGTATTCAAAGGATATAATAGATCATTTTGGTCATCTCAGACAAGTGTTTATAAGATGTAGAGAGTTTGGAGTATCTTTGAAACCAAGCAAGTGTGTCTTTGCTACTAATCAAGGAAAATTGTTAGGACACATTGTATCTAAGGATGGTTTAACCATTGATCCAGAAATAACAAAGGAAATACTTGCTTTCTCCCTTGCTAGTCATAAGAAAGGTCTGTAAAGTTTTCTTGGTAGAATAAATTTTGTAAGGAGATTTATCACTAATTTAGCTACCATGGTGAAACATCTTACAACCGTGCTTAAAAAGAATGTAGTGTTTACATGGACCAAGGAAGGAAAGATAAGTTTTGAAGAGATTAAAGAAGCCATAGCCTCAACCCCTACTCTCATCAATCTGAATTTGGAAAAAGATTTCATTCTTTATACCTTAGGTGGTGAGTCAAGCAAATCTGTTGTCTTGACTCAAACAAATGAAAAGAATGAAGAGCAACCTATTGCCTTATTTAGTGAAGGGCTTAAGGAATATGAAGACAAATACAATTATGTACAGAAGCAAGCCCTTGCAATCATAAGAGCTTTGAGGAAATTTAGACACCTTTTGTCTCATAACAAGATCCACTTGTTAGTCCCCCATGCTAGTGTGAAGGACTTTCTTTTGAGTAAAGATATTGGTGATAAGAGAGATGGATGGATCGTTAAGGTTATGGAGTATGATATGGACACTCAGATTAACAAGTTGGTAAGGGGAAAATGATTATGCAAACAGATGATCTCATCTTGGGAATTAGATGACGAAGTCGCTATGGCATTAAAAGAATAGTAAGAAGCAAGAAATGACAATCCAAGGAATTGGGTAAACAACATGAAGGCCTTCCTTATAGGAGGTGGATATCCTCAAGGATTGGATAAGGATAAAAGGAGAAAATTCAAATTACAGTCAATCCCCTATGCTATAGTTGATGGTACCTTGTTCAGGAGATACTTTAATGGAGCTTTATTGAGATCTATCGATGCAAATCAAGTTGATAGAGTGATCAAAGAGCTTCATGATGGTCTTGATGGTGGCCACTATTTGGCAAGGACAATTGCAATAAAGATTATGAGGGCTAGTTACTAATGGCCATCCCTATTCCATGATTCTCATAGACATGTAAGAAAGTGTTAAAAATGTGTTTTCTTTTTTGGTAAACAAAAACTCATAGTTCTTCCTCTTCATCCCATTTAGGTAGATCAACCTTTTGCTCAATGGAGATTGGATTTCATAGGCCCTATCAATCCACCTTCCAGTTCTTGTCACAAATGGATTCTAGCTGCTACAGATTACTTTACCATGTGGATAGAGGCAATAGCATTGAAGGATGCCACTTAATCTTCAGTTGTTGAATTCCTTGATGGAATTGTTACCAGATTTGGTTCCCCTTCAACCATTATTTTAGATAATGCAAAATTTTTTGTAGGAGCTTAGATTTGTGTGTGGGTTGTTGATCATAATATCTACTTAAGCACATCCTTGAACTACTATCCTTAGGGCAATGTATTAGCTAAGTCATCTAACAAGAACCTAATTAGAATTATGAAGAAGACTATTGAGGATAACCAGAGGTGTTGGCATCAAAAGTTGAAAACAACACTGTGGGTTGACAAAATAACACCCAAGAGAGCCATAGGAAATTATCCTTTCATGTTGGTAAATAATAGAGAAGATAGACTCCCTATTTCAATTGAATTTCCTGCTCTTGAGTTGGCTCATCAGTTGGAGCTAATTGAAAATGATGCTATAACTATAAGAATGGCAAAACTGATGGAGTTGCAAGAGAAAAGAAAACAGGCCATACAGACCTTAGAAGCACATCAACAACAAGTCAAGAAGTCCTTTTATAAGAAGGCTAGGGTCAAAATCTTCAGAGAGGGTGATCTCGTATTAAAATGTGATACAGACAGGGAAAAACTAGGGAGGCACTCAAAATTTGATACATTATGGAGTGTTCGCTATTTGGTTATCAGTTGCAAGCAGGCCAATGCTTTCTAGTTAAATAGACTCGATGGTGAAGTTATGCTTATTCCAATTAATGGGATATATCTCAAATCTTGTTTATGAGGAAAAATGATGTTTCCTATACATAGTTAGAGTAGTTTGCTTCCTGTTTGTTCTTGTTTTCCAAGAAGTGTCGAGCACATGTTTTTTTGCAAAGGTAGTTTTCTTGAATTTTGAGATTACAGGGGTTCACATTTTTAGTATTATGGTTTTTGGCAAGGTGGATTTTCATGTTTTTGACTCTATAGACAAATGGATGCTTTAGGTCACTAGTCTTATACATAGTAGGATTGCATCCCCTCTAAGTCGCCAAAATTATTAACCAAAAATGCTTCTTGCCAAAAAATTGATTTCAAGATGTAAGCATTCCCTAACATTCATATATTTGAAAATTCAAATATTAGGGCACATGAGAATACTTTGGTTATATGTATTATATCTTAAGTCCCAAGGCTAAATTCAAATTTTAATATACCCATGGGCTTGCATTTTTCCCTACCATCAGATCTTCCTAGATCGACGAGCATCGCCTTGTCGCCTTGCAAAAAAGTATGAACTTTATTCCTGTTGTCACGTAGGATTTGCACCTTTAGCGAGATGTAGAATCAAGCTATCCTGTGAAATAGCGGAAACTCTCTCGAGTGGTGGGTTTTCCTAAAACAAGAGAAGAATCTCCGGAAGCTAGGCCGGTTCCTAAGTTGTGATCACCTAATCCTAAATTGTACTTGAGATGAGGGTAAGAAATGAAAGAATGAACAATTAAAACTAATCTAAGTGAGGTGATACACCAATGGTTATGAATGTAATTTTGATTACTTCAGCACAAACTACGAAAAAAGACAATTGATTCACAATATCAAACAATTAGTAATCACAAAAGTGTTTCTATATAAGGATCGAGATCTCCTGCTTTGAAAGGGATACCTAAGTTTCACCAATTTTTTGCAAAGAAACAATAATCACAAACATAGACCTACAATCACATGTATCATGATTCAAATCTACAACTAAGAATGTAACTATAATGAAGGCGAACACAACATTAAAGCAAGAAATTCACAAAATTGCACATGAATCTATGAGAAGGAGCAACTGTATCTCTATAATCAATGTTGAAAAAATCTCTGTCACAAGTGCCCTTACAATGAGCTCAAAATTTGCAATCTGCAAAAATCTAAATCCGAAAAAAGGTCCCTCATAATGAGGTGAAAGTACAATATATAGAAGAATAACCCTAACTTGGATTCCAAAATTATGCTTAGGAAAAATCACCAAAAATGGTGAAAACTATGAAGGAGCCTCTGAAAACTACACTCAATCACCTGCACAACTACTGGATAACTTAAAACTGCCTTTAACTCTCCAAAATCATGCACAAAAACTCAAACTCGGATAAACTGAATAACTCTAAAAAATAACATGTAAAACTACTCCTAATTATGCAATATATGCATAAAATAAGCCCTCAATCTGAACCTCATGCATAACTAATCATCGCTGCTCCATGGACTACTAAAAATATCATCAAATAACCCATAAATCTGCATGTGAAACTAGAACTGGACTTGGCCTTAATGAATACCCCATGTTAACTGAATGTTCCTTCCAAAAATATCCTTCCAACCTTTTCTCCTTGCATTTAGGCATAAAAGATACTTAAAACTCTTATAATTTCTATTAAATAATTAATAAAATCAATGGCCTTATAATTACGACCACTTGATATATTAATTTTACAATTGAAGCTTATTTTATTATATTAATTTAATATTATCGTGTTTATTCTTATCATTTATCATTTAAAATGAACACGTTAATATTAAATTAATATTATAATGGAAACTATTTTTTTTAACTCTTTTATTTATACTAATACTAGTATGCTTTAATAATTAACATTCTATTTTGTTAATTTTAAACATATTAGTATTAGTATAAATGATGCAACATCATTTTTACTAGTTTCATATATATTAAATGATCAAAGTGTAATTCATTTAATACATGCAAAACTAAGTAAAAATAGAATTTGGCAATAATATCCAACTCTTATATATAAAAATAGCATACATAAAAACTCGACTCCCACTCACGGATTTGAAATTTCATTGAATGGAGTTTAATTGGATCTTTATCATGCAAAGAGGAAAGTTTGATGACTTAGTTTGCATTTTGTATCTTGCGTGAGAGCAAGAAATGAGGACTTCTTCAAACCCTAGCTGCGGCTATATGAAGTTTGCGATTTTTGTCTTTGTTGAGCGGATTTTTGTTTGTTGATTGCTCTATTGTTGAAGACGTCTTTATGAAGAGCATGAGTTTTATTTGCTGCATGGCGACAAGTTTTACTGTGGTGATATTTGTTGATCTTCCTCTTCACTTGGACGCCATATTTTTTAATGAACTCGGCTGCGGGTTCTGAGCTTCTTTGAGATTTCATGGGTTATAAATGGCTTCTTTATGCTGTTGGAAGGGTTTATTCATGTGTGAGCGGCTTTTGATTTTAGCTAGTTATACTGCCATCTCTTGTTTCTAGACGCCATGGGTGTTTGAGATTTTTTTATGTGCTAGACGACCTCTCCTTTTATGGCAATACGTTCACCATAGATGCCACTTTACTTACAGATCTGAACATGGTTCCTTATTGGTAAGAGCTTTTTTAATATGTTGTTACGAATATGAAGCAATACTTGAGATAATACCAATAAAATTTACATATCGGTTTGCGTATTCTCTGTGATTTTTGACTCCATTTGGTAATAAATTTGATGTTGTGTATGAATTTACCTTGCTGTTTCTTTAGAACATGCTATGAAAACTCCATTTAATGGCCCCATTCTAAAGATTTGAACCCTATTGTAAATGTTATCTTTTCTTCTTTGATTGGGTACGAATTGCTGTGAGCTTCACTCATTCACCTTGGGGTGTATGAATCATAAAGAATGGTTAACTATTTCTCTTTTGGGTTATAGAAATAATTGTTCCTTTAGGCATTTCTCTTGAGGGTTTTTTGATAAATGCATACTCTTTTATTGTATGTATTTGAAAAGATCAATAATCTGAAGTTCTCTTATTGTTGTTACCTTAAAACATATAGATTTGGATTGGACTGTGATATTTGTTATGCCATCTTGAGGAAATCCTGGTTATGCTCTGTTACATGCTCCTTAATCAATAGTACTGTTTGCTACTTCAAAAGGATTTCCAAACATTATACCATGTACATAAGATTGAAAATATTTTTGAACATAATGACTGTAATGTTTTACTCTTCAGCTGGATCTAGTTGATCCAAACCCTTTTGATTTAATGGTATCTCATTTTGTATTTCTTGAGTTACTGAATCAACAACGTGATTTACCTAATGTTATCCTATTGTATGCCTTTGAATGTGTTATTGTTTCTTCCACACATTACTATAGCTAGATATTTTACTTGCATAAAATACCATCTTTCCTTAAATTCAAACCCTGATTTCATATAACTGTGGCACTCTTCTAACATGTACCTTAGATGTGAAGCTTTATCTGAATCTATACTTTTAGACTTGTATGATTATAATGAACATGTAAATCATTTAATCTTTATAGTTGTTCTTTTTGCTTAAACATGCCATTCGATATAAGAGACTTTTGTGATTAGCTTCTCATGAAAACTAATCTTGCTGATGCTCCTTGTCTTATTCATTGTTATAGCCGAACATTAGTCACTTACTGTTGCATTCTTCTATAAATCTGATCATTACTTGACGAACATGCAGTACATGAATAAGATGAATATCATGAATTCTTGCCTCTGTACTTTGCTCATAGAAGTTTGATATGTCATATATTACCAAAGAAATGTAGCATAAAAATACAGTTCTTTTCCATCAAAATTCTATTTTTTCGTTACTGTAATTCCTCTACTAGTTTGCTCAACAGTAAGCATTAATGATTTAACTGATGTTGATACTCCTGTTTATCTGCATTATACTTTCCTGTAGCAGATTTGCTTTCTTTTTCCTATTGATTTGGCACTGATAATTAATTCTAATTTACCTTGTGACTGATTGAACCTAAACTTTCTTGATATATGCTGAAATATACTTGCAAAAGTAATTGAAACTCCTTTAGCCTAAGACTACTATCTTAACATGTCCTCCATGATTTGACCGGAAGGTCCCATACCTGAAACTTATGTTTTCCCCCTCGACGGTCTCCTCTCGTAATATGTTGTTACATGATTCAACCAAAAGGTTCCACGCTTGTAATGTATGCGTGTTCCTTCAATGATCTCCTCAAAGTCTTTGTTCTTTGCCCTTCTTTGATTTGACCAGAAAGTTTCGTGCTTGTAACTTATGCACGTCCTTTCTATGATCTCCTCAATGTCTTCAATATCTTTTGTCTTTGCCCGAACAATCTCAGCCAAAAGGCTTCATGCATGTAACTTACGCATGATCCTTCTATAGCCTCAAGTCTTCATACCTGTATCTGCACATGGAACAAACTCATTAGTAAAAACAGGTCTTATCTTCTTTGGATTGTTCTTGCTTTCTTGCCTTTTAGCATATTTATTTGGATAATCATGTTGTATAAACAACAGAGTATAGATGATGGGAAAGTCTTTCATTGCTCAGTTCGTAAGAACTGATCCATTTCTTTACTTATTTTTTGCAGGTTTTACTCTCGGATGGAGATGCGGGATCAACCCTTCAGCGTTCAACGCAACAACTTTCCATTCAGGCAATGGATGCCTTTCCTTTCTATCTCTTTTTCAGTACTTTTCTGTTTCTACAATGTGTTTAATTCAGATATTTATGTTAGGAGCTGAGAGCACTAGTAATATCTAAATGCATTGTATTCAAGTACTGAGTAAATATGAACACTTTGTAAAAAATATTCTTTTGAATACTTGAGTAACAAGTATTATTTTTTGGTACTTGTATCCTAAAAAAGTGATCATTTCTCTTTCTTATGCTTCCTATACTTTGATTGCTGCATTCTTTTCATTCTGTACTATATACTCTCAGTAGCTAAACACATTTAGTCAGCAGTTAAAACATAATCAATTTAGCGTAAAACATAACAATTTAAAAGGTATGTTAGATTGGTAACAATTCCATGAAACAAAGCGACAGTATGACAGGTGTCTAGGTGGGGCCTTTGTTCTTCTCTAGTCAGCACAGTCCTCAGTAAATTTTCATCCACTGTCAAATCTGAAATAATCCATTGTTTTCACTTTATTGCTATGCGAAGTTACGAGGTCATTATCCTTGGCGACAAAGTGAGAGGTTGACATGTGGCATGTGGGTCCTATCTTTCTTATGGGCCGCAAACAAGGTGTATAGATTGTTAGATGAGTTGGCAAAAGGAAACATTTCTATTGGTCAAGTTTTGACATAAATTAGTATCTCTCAAAGTCACTAGATGGATTATGATCAAGTGGTCGTCATTTTGTCGTTAACAAAAGTTGCACAAAGGATACCCATAGTGATCTGGAAAGGTCTTGACATGTGTCATCGATGGGCCACATTTATTTAGATCTCAAAAGATGAAAGGTCAGAGCTACAATAATATGACCATGTTTCCATGCTACAATCTTACTATTGGGACTCAAGATCACCTTCTCGATTTGAGTACCATTCCAAGCTTTTAAGCCCTTTAAAATCCTTTTAATGAATGTGTACCCGATTGTCCTTTTGAGGCATAAGAGGTGTTTAATGTTTCTAATACCTTGCATTCAGTAAATCGACTCGTCTCATGAAGATTAATTTCCATTCCGAGTCATTCTGTTAAGTTTCGTTTTGAGCAATGTCCAAATTTGCATTTTTGCTTAAGTGTCAAACATCGATAGGAGGCGTAGTTTGCAGATGAATATCTTGCACCTAGTTATGTTTCATGTCTCATCACTTTGGGAGTGTTTAGTATGCCTATCAAAGAACCTATGTTTTAGATTTCAAGTCATTTCGACATATTTTGACTAGGTTTTGATTCCCTCAAAGTCGGTTGTTTATTGTTGTCATGCTGATGTAAATTGCTCAGAATTTTGGGAGGCCCTATTTGACCAGTTATAACTTTCACTTAGTTGATGAAAATGAGAAAATTCCTTTTGTATTGCATTCTAGAGGTCAGAGACTTGTTACATTTCAATTTTGAGCTTATTATGAATCCGTCTGATCAGTTTTTGAATGCAATTCCATTTGCAATTTATAAAGTTTTACTAGTGTCATAAAATACATATTGGTCGATACCACTGTTCGGGATGTCATATCTTTGAATCTATGAGAGGTGAGATTGAATGGATTGTACCGTTGCATTCTACTTTGAAAAGTCTTTTAAGAGTGTCAGTTTGCGAGTCTTGATGAATCTATTTGCACACTTTCCTAGGTCTATTTCATTTGTGAAAATCACTTTTCTACTAGTGTTTCCAGTTTTGCAAATTTGAGTAGCCCACTTTGACCACTTGCCAAATGTGCCCAGTTATTTGTCATGAGCCTAAATAATATATTTATACTCTCCTCGTGATAGTGAGCTAATGCCCCAGTTTTGATGCCCTCATGTGTCAATTTGACCTGTTTCCAAAGCCAAACCGAGTGTAATTTATGGCTTTCTGACATGTTTTCTTGTAGGTAGTTCAGAGAAGGCAACTTTGACAATAAATATATTTTGATCGAGAATTTTTAATGAGATGAGATTCAACAGGGTAAGAGTATGCAAAACAAAGAATTAGTAGGTTTGATTTCAAAGCCTGGTTGGGTGTTTTGGTTAGTTTTTAAGGCTAGTCCGATGACCCCTTGGCACAAAATTGATATTTTACATATAAACAGTAATATGAATTTTAATTGATTGTTCAATGGTTGAAGTTGATTTTGATAAGTGTTAGGTGTTCAGTTGGCTATTTTGATGGGTCAGTTGTTTTAGTTCAATTTTTTTTTACCTAGTCCCACTTTGGGGCCTAGTTAATTCCAACTAATTGATAAGATATTGGGGAATGAAGGTGTTTTAAAAGATGTTATAATGATTCTTTCCATATTGATGTTTTTGTATATGACCATAATCATTTAAAAATCAAATGGATTATTTTATGTGTCATCAACATTTGAAATAGATCAAAAAATAGGTTATGGGAAAGCATCACTACTGATATGGATAGTCAAAGGCCGGATTGATAGGCAAATGTTAGTACATTGACCTTCTTGTATGTGTGATTGGCAAAGGAAGATGAGCTCCATGGCATTTACAAAGCATCCATGGAAAGAAATATCACTAATGGGATGCCAATTTGAAGTAGAGTATCATGGATTGGTATGAATATGTGGTGAAAAGCATAAGTAGTGCATGGAAATGTATTAAAATTTTTCTCAATATTCCCACAAATCTTAGTGGAATACATAAATCATATCCATTGCTTCTTCTTGCGAGGACTATGTGAGGAACTTTGTTATGGTCTTAGCAAGTTTCCTTAGAGGCTCTTGAAGGGCACAATTCCTGCCATCTCACCCAATCACGCATGGAGGTAATGATAAGGCCTAAGTCCTCACAAAGATACAATCAATAGTGTAAAATATAGAGAGTAATTTGCATGGTTTCATTAGACAATATAAGTGATGTACAATGTGAGGGACTTGAGGTAAAAGTGCAGCCATAAGGAAGAGTCAGAGTTTGTAACGGTTGAGATCCCATCTCCTTTCCAATAGGGTATAACTCATTACAAGAAGGAGTTGCTATATAATTGGCATTATGAAGATGCAATCTACAATCTTGGGCATTTGGTATGTGTGAACAACTTAGGGACACATGGTTTTTGCATTTCATCAACATGAGAAGCCAAGGTTTAGCTCTTCTACCACAAGGTAGTGGCCTTTGCTACAACAAGTAGGGTGGCATATATATAGAAAATGGAAGGCACCTGAGGGAGGAGCAGTCAGTTCTTAAGGAGGCTTCCCAAGTCAAAGAAGACGTTCAAAGCTAAGTAACTAAGTCAAAAAACAACTCCAACACAAGATTTTTCCAATTTAAGGAACAAGGGAGCTGACATATGAGGAATTTGTATTTAGTGTGAGAATACCATACAAAATACATAAGGGAAATAAGACTCTCTTTGAAACTTAGCATAACCAAGTTTCTTTCTTTTTTGCAATGATTCTTGTAAACAATTGAATCGCGCCTCATATCTAGTCACATTTGTGTTGTTGTGAATATGATAATTACTTTCCAAAAAAGGTAGATTAGGATGGCATTGAAGTCTTGTGGTTGTCGTAGGCTTGATTGATGGAGAATGGAAGATACCATTATCACCAATTCCATCAAAGATGATCGACATTTTGAATGATGGAGTGGATTAGGAAGAATTTGGGCTATGCCACATATTATCTCCACCCGTGAAAAAAGAAGGCTCAATTGATCGAAGAAGGTTCCTTGAAGATCAAGGATAGACAGAGAATTTATGAGGACATGGTTTAAAAAAATTATACCACATTGACGGGGTGATCTTCTTTTATGCCCTTTTTATATGTGGAGGCTCAAAGGTGGTGTCAAAAGTTGTGCACTTTTGACATTGAAGTATAAGTGCGGTGGGACTTTGGCTAGTTGGTGGAAACATAGGAAAGTTTTGAACTTGTAGACTGAGGAGATGACATGGATTGATGACCTACTTGGATGAATCATCAAATGACATGTGGCACAAATTTTAAGAAGGTAGTGACATGGTAGATAGTGGCACATGTTGTAATGTCGCTATGTCATGATGATGTGGCATCATGCTGAGGTAGATAACGACATAGTGGCTAGTGGCATGGAAGGATGATGTGGCATGCTGACAAGGTGGTGATGTGGTAGGATGACATGGTGGGATAGTTCTATGTATTGTGACATCACTACATCGTGATGATGTGGCACTATGTTGAGTAGGATGGCAACATGGTGACCAAATTAGAGGTAGCCACGAGGCAAGACAAGGACCAATAGGATAGTGACATGTGGAACTGAGTGGCAGGTGGTAGATGATTGTGTAGAGACAGGCCAATCTTGTGGTGACACATGTCACAAGATGGTCAAACTTAGTTGACTTGGATGGAAATTCTTGAGGAAAAAATCAAAATGCATAAAATAATTATTTTTTATTATTTTCCCTTTTCTGAATGTGCAACAAGGTCTTTAAAATAAACTTGATAATATATCTTACAGTTTTGATCTTAGGAATTTTAAATTTTTGAAAAAAAAATCAAATGCAAACCAGAAAGCCATGACAGGAGCTAATTTTTAAAATGAGATTTTGGGCAATTCTAATAAGAAAATATAGCAATATTATATATTGCCAAAATTGGGAGAGAACAAACTTTCTATTTTTGGAATTTGATTTCACACAGGAAGCCACTGGTTCAAGTTATTCAAGGATTTGTCTCAAGTATCCATTTTTTAGTTTCATTCAGTTGGACTAGTTTAGATGTGATGTATGATGAAATAATGAACTAGGTGAATACTAGAGGTAGTAAAAATGTAGTAGGAATGAATTTTGTCATCTCCAAGTCAGTTCAGTGAATGGATTATCAACATATCAGATATTTTGGCAGCACAAGTGTTTTCATCCTTAAGGAAGAGATATTTCAAGTTTGTTACATAACAATGATGAGAATAATATAAGATTTTAAGGGTAGAAAGATGAGAGATGCTTTAAAATAACATGGAATGAGGATTCAAGTGGGCATATGTCACCTCTAGATTATATCTAGGATCTCATTCTTTTCCTATATCTCTGTTTCTGATTCATTGTAAGGGTCATTTTTTTATTGTGAGACCAGTTGGTTTGAGTTTTGGAGAATTTTTTTTATTACTGAGATACCATGTAGGTTCCAATCTAAAGTTTTCTTAGATTTGTGAGACCAGGGTTCTAGTTTTTGATATTTTTTCATGACAACAATACCATTCTTCAAAATATTCCTCTTGTACGAACATCAATAGTTAAGCTAATACAGATAGTTATGATCTATTTAGTGGTTTCATGAGTTATTTACATGCATCTTTAATGTATAGTTTCAAAGAAATGAATACAATGAGCAAGAATCTTTTTAGTTTCATTCTAATTCTCATCTCCTATCTCTGTAATTTGGAATGTTATGTGGCTTAGGGACAAAAAACTTAGACCCATTTGCATCCCCTTAAGGTTGTATGTTTGATATATTTTGTTGTTAAAACAAAGGGCCAAGTAAATGCTTGATGTATTTTACAGGGTTTCTCATTATTTGAGAAGGATATTTCATGAGAATAAGGTTTTTATGAACACTAATGTTTGATTCACAAAGTGATAGGATAGATCTAATATCTTAATGTATGGAATATGTCAATGGTATCATAGATGTATGTGCGTGATTTGTGGAATTGCCCAATAGATAAGGCACTGATCAGCTACAAGATCAACTTGTTCTTACTATTGCATATTTGGAGAATTGTTGAAATCAAATTTAATCAATCATCCATTTCCCTTTCTATTTAAGAGTTGAAAGGATGCCCTCACTTAGCTTATCAATTTTTTAGGCCATGTTATTATCTGTTTCATGTCTATGATCTTTGCATAAGTGTTAGAAGATTAAGGGTTTTATCTACTTTGTTAGATTCAACTGTATATTTTAGCATTGGTACCATATAAGTGAGTCTGAGGTTCACCCACCTAGGTTTTGCAGAGCCTAAATTAGAAGAAGGATCTAGCCTTATAGTTGGCTCGGTGTCTAAAAGGATATGTTGTAGATGCGAAGTAGCTGCCCCTAGTTTGTATCTTGTTCTCATCGGGGTAATTTGAAACCCTGATGTCTTAAAACACCAACACTTATGATCTAATGTAAGATCATGAGGTTAATTGTCAAAGCTACCGATGTTACGATATTCAACTATCATATATGGTCATAGGAAGTGATAAGAAGGGTTAAGATCTCATGATATGTGGTTGTCATAAGATCATAAGTGCAATTGAGGAAGTCTTTTGAAGGAATGAAGAAAAAGGGTTTTTGTAGCATCGTAGCAATTGTAAGATCATAAGGAGCCTTCAAGGGAGGCCCGATATGAAGATAGGTTGACGATCGTAGGTCCGTAGATTGACCATAATAAGGGTGTTTCACTTGTCCAAGTTGGAAAAGAAAAAGGTCTTCGACCAATAGAATTGCAAGAAAGGTACAAAATGAGCATTAAATATTATTGACCTATTGATACATCTGATTTGGTGTGCTGATAACGAGGAAGAAATGACTCTTTAATGGTGGATCAGATTTTTTATTATCTACAGATTTCTTTCAACATTTCCCATGCCTAGTAAATACAAAAGGAGCATGCATTCATCATCTGGTTCTCCATCTACCTAGTTATGCATTAATGACTGCCGCTTTTGTCTTCTTAGGGTCATTATTTTGGCAAAATATTGGATTTTCTTGTATCTAGCTCTGTTCCAAGATCAAATTTTCTCAATCTTTATGGTTATTCCCTATAAATTTTAATGATGGTGGTTGTACCTTGGCTTTCAGTAGAAGTTTCTCAATTATACTTCAACTATAAAAGAAAGTTGTTGTGGTTGTGGTTGTGGATCTTTCTCTAATTCTCTAGTATTTCTTCTATGCATACTAATGTAATTTTTCATGCCTCTGAGCCATCGTAATCCTTTGCTATGTCTCTTTTAGCCATTAACACACTATGCAAGATTCTTTTGCCTTTGGTTAATGTTCTTGTCTATATTTTGCAATTTACATGATTGTATCTATTTTGACATTGAATGATATTAAGTGAAGTTTCTTCCTATAACATTCTTTTGTTGTCTGATCTACATGTGGTTGTTGAATTAAGAAAATTCTGAATCTATATTCTTTGAGGTTATAACTATTTAACTGTGCATTTATGGGCATAGATAAAGTCAAACACTCTATTTTTGTGCATCACTTCCTTAGATTAGATTAGGTAGTTTTCTTCTATGCATTCCTTCTCCCTTTTCCTCTCCAAGAGTAGTTAGGTGCATCCTAATAGCAAAGGAAGCCAACCTTCTCTAGAGACTCAACCTCATAGTTCAAGTCCCATAGATTGGAGGTTGTTTCCGTGTTTCACAAGGTTGTCCTAAGGTAAACACTTTGGACAAGGGTGCAAGCTTTTGTGACAACATGCTTCTCCTCAATGGTCTTCCATCTTTGGTAAAATACCTATAGGTAAGTCATCATTTCTGCCTATCACATCAAAATCTTGTTGGGACAAAGGATTATTTCAAATTTTGGTTTTGGATCCCATTATGGATCATTTGATTTCCTTCCTAGAATTGACATTCAATGCAAAGTTTTTGGGGATGCGACCCAACATTAAGAATATTAGATCAATGGTTAAAAGGATGGGCTCTATAGGGTTAAGTGGATGTGACAATTATGGAAAAATATTTCCTTTCTTTTGTTTTTATTTGTAACGAAGACTGAGATTTGGTTTTATGTGGGGGCCCATGGTCTTTTGGAGAAAAGTACTTTAACTATTAAGAAATGGGAACCAAAAATGGATTTATCAGATCTTTATTCCTTACAATTCCATTGTGGGTGAGACTCTTGGGTCTCTCACAAAATATTTGGTATGAGGATGTGTTTAAAGGTCTAGTTGTGTCATTTTGGGAGTTGCTAACTATTGATTCAATCATGAGGACAAGGTCAAAATTGATGTATGCCCATATTTGTGTCAAGGTTCATTAGTTTAAGGATTTAGTTTAGAAGGTTGACATAGTCTCTAAACTTGGGAAATGGACTTAGCAAGTTGAGTTTGAGGATCTCTTGAATGCTTT
Source organism: Cupressus sempervirens (assembly GCA_028749045.1). Lineage (NCBI taxonomy): Eukaryota > Viridiplantae > Streptophyta > Pinopsida > Cupressales > Cupressaceae > Cupressus > Cupressus sempervirens. The sequence goes on from CM053788.1 coordinate 224,512,634, forward strand.
TTTTATTGTAGAAAGGTGGGACGTCAGACAAAAAAGTGTCCAAAAAAGACTAAGGTTATTTTGAAGGTGATTCCAAAGAATAACCCTTAGGGAGAAAATAAAAGGATGATTTGGAAGCCTAAGGTTTTGCAAGAAAATAATCAATCTATAGATCCTAAGGTGAATACCTTAGGTGTGGCTAAGGTCCTGAATTCTTGGGAAGATAAAAAGGGTGCCCAAGTTTAGGAAAATATGACTCTGGCCCAAAAAGGAGATGAAATAAAAGAGAATGATATTGTGCTCAAACCTTTCCCAACCCCAATTGAGGGGTTGGTTAAGGAGAATGAGGAAAAATTAGCTTTCTTGGAGGGAAGGGATTCACACTCTACTAATGAGTGAGGTGAAGATAGGGGAATTATTGAACATGATGAGGTTTTATCTTCCAATTTATCTCTTAAAATGAATACAATGATAATCTAGAGGAAGGAGAAATGAAACAAATGGAACAAGACATATCCAATCATGATATTGATGAGGGGGTAGGAGATTCACTAGAAAATGGAAATAACCCCGATGATGGTTACAAGGATGCTCAAAATTGTGTGATTTTGGGGAAGCTTTCTCTCTCCTAGAGGAAAAGGATATTTGAATGGTGCAGTATACCTACCCTAAGGAAAAAAATAAGGTAATATTTAAAGAAGGGAGGTAAAGACCCTAAAAGAGGGAATCAAGGGGAAGTTGAGAATAAGACAAAAAAAATTGGAATCAGGAAAAAGGACAACAATGGGGTTTTTCATCATCTTCAAGTTTTGGGGCTTCCACTAAAAGAATGAAAGTGGATGTGGGATTCCCATTAATAAAGGCATTTTTTTTTTCTCTCAATAAGAAAGGAAGAAAATCTGTTAAATATAAGAGAGAACAAGAGAGATTGCTGAACATAGAGGATGGTAAGCAAGCCACTATTCTAGAATTTACCCAAAGAAGACATGAAGATAATCTCTTGGAACATTAGGGGAATGAATAACCTCCATAATCTCTTGGAAAAATAGACTAAAATGGATAGGATGGAAGCCGAAAAGATCAGACCTTAAAAAAATTGTGGTTGTACTATTAGTAGTTTTGATGGGGCGTCTAGTGTACTCTGGTCCTTTGGAACCAAAGTTACCTGAATGACCAACTCACAAGTTCAAATAAGAATATGATCATTGCTAAATTAAATCATATTAAGCATGTTTTCTCTTGGATCTTGGTAACCTCCATAATCTCTTGGAGCAAGAAACTAAAATGGATAGGATGGAATCTGAAAAGATTAGACCTTTAAAAAATTGTGGTTGTGCTACTAGTAGTTTTGATGGGGCATCTAGGGTACTCTGGTCCTTTGAAACCAAAGTTACCTGAATGACCAACTCATAAGTTCAAATAAGAATATGATTGTTGTTAAATTCAATCATGTTAAGCATGTTTTCTCTTAGATCCTACTAAACTTTTATGCCCCAAATATGAAGAGTGACAAGATTTTTTTTGGGGATAAGCTAGTTGATATGAGAATACTGATTTTGGATTGTAGTTGGCTATTGATGGGGGATTTTAATGTTCCCCTTTATGAGGTTGAAAGAGGGGAGGGGGGGGCGGGGGGGGGATCCATGTTAGTTGAATGGTTGCCTCAACCTCATGGACTTCATTAACCAACAGGTGTTGATTGACATGGACCTCCAAGGTCTCAACTTCACTGGAGTAATAAGAGAGTGAGAGTTGAATGTATTCAAGATTGTCTTGATAGGGCCTTGGATTTTCATGATTTGATTCTTAAGTTTTCCTGGTCATTATCTCATATCCCTAAGATTGCTTTTGAACACTTCTCTCTAGTTTTTGTTTTTGATTCTTTATCTTGTAGGAGAAACTTCTTGTTTAGATTTGAAAAGATGTGGATCCATCATCCCTCTTTTTGGATGAATTTAAAGTTGGTGGAATATTAAAGTGGAGGGTTTTTCCTTACTTAGATTAGCTAAGAAATTAAGATTTGTAAAAGATTTGGTGAAGAGATGGAATAAGACTTCTTTTGGTGATATTTTTAAAAATAAATCTATTATTGAGCAAGATTTGAAAAAAAGTCAAGACATGATTCATTCTAAAGGGTACTCTAATTCTTTATTGGAAGAAGAAAATGCTAGTTTGGATAAATATCACAATATCATTGTTAAAGAAGAGATCTTCTGGAGGCAAAGATCCAAGACTATTTGGCTCAAAGAAGGTGATAGGAAAGTTTTTTCATCTTACTACTTTAAAATATAGAGTTGCGAATTGGATTTCATCCCTTGAGGTAGGCTCAAAAGATATTAAGAATGAGACAGAGATCACTAATGAAATGTTGGCTTACTTTTCCTCTCTATTATCTATTGATCCCAACATATCATTAGAAAGTCATAATTCTATCCTAGATGACATTCCTTCCTTTTGATGAGTAGATTGCTACCCTCATGGCTATTCCTTCTAAGAAAGAGATCATAAGAATTATTTTTTCATTGGAAGGAGACAAGGCCTGAGCCCTAATGGGTTTCCTATATTTTTCTTTCAACTCTTGTTGGAAGTGGTTGAAAAGGATGTGTATGATGTGATGAAAGAATTCTATGGAGTGAGGAAAATGTTAAAGAAATCAACTCTACTTTCCTTTCTCTAATTCATAAGAAGATTAGCTAACTCTCCAAATTGTTTCAGACTTGTAAGTCTATGTAATTTGATTTATAAGATCATTTCTAAAGTCCTCACATTGAGAATCCTGAACTTTTTTTGCTATTCTAATTTTTTTTTTCAACATAATGGATTTGTTCCTTATAGGAAGATTTTAGACTCCATCATTATGGTTCATGAGAACATCCACTCTATGGTCTCTTCCTCCAATCAAGGTTTTGTAATGAAGGTTGATTTGTCTAAGGTTTATGCCTATTTGGATTGGAGCTTCTTTTTTAGAGTTCTTAAGGATTATTGGTTTAAGTGATAGGTGTATCCATCTTATCTCTTATCCTTTGTCTACTAATTCTTTGGATGTTTTAGTGAATGAGGCTTCTTCAAAAGAAATCAGTCCATATAGAGATCTCAGGCAGGGAGATCCTATCTCTCCAATTTTTGTTCACTAAAATGGCTAAATTTTTGGGAATGCATATCAACATTTTATTTAAGCTTGGGAGTATCCACATGTTGGATACTTCTTCTAATCCTTTTTCATGTACTCATGAAAATTTCATGGATGATATTGTTCTTATGGGATCTGCTTCTATCAGAGAAGTTATAAGTTTCAAAGGGACCCTTAATCTCTATACTGCTACCTCTAGTCAGTTAGTTGACTGGGAGAAAAGTTCTATTTTCTTCATGAATAATTTATCTAACAAACAAGTCGAAATTGGCAATATTATGGGTTTTCTCTTGTCTCCTTTCTAAGAACCTATTTGGGTCTCCCTTTAGGAGTGAAACCCCTTGACTCCTTTTGGGTTTCTTTAGAAGAAAAAATTAATACTAAGTTGGCGAGGTGGAAAGGTAATCTTCTTAGCCAAGCTAGTAAGGTTAATTTTTAAAAGTCTTTCCTTTAGAGTTTACCTATCTATGCTCTTAGCCTCTTTAAAATTCCTACCAAGTTTGTTGAGACTCTTGATAGAATCTAGAAGAAATTTTTATGGACTGGTACAAAAGAAAAAAAAGGTCACCTCTAGTTGCTTGGAATCTAGTGTATAGGCCTAAATTCAAAGGTGACTTAGGGATTAGGCCTATTAATATTTTCAATAAATCCCTTTTGGCTAAGTAGGGTTGAAGAGTGTTTGATGACAATAAGGAGTGGAGTATGATCTAGAAATAAAATTGTCTTTATAACTCCCCCCTATTAAGGATTTTCTATCATTGCCTTTGATTTCTAATGCCTCAACTATCTTGAATGCTATTCAAGATGTGAAGGATATAGTTTCTATGGGTAGTAGATGGAAATTGGGTGATGGAAGATTGGTGAAATATCACAAGGATTTTTGGTTGTTGGATGTTCAACTAGAGGTGGTCTACAATAATCAAGGGATTATTGGTCACTATAGAAACTCTTAGGACATTTTTGTTAGAGACTATTGGAGGAATGATAGTTGTGTGAATCTTACAGAGATAGATCAAGGGCTAAATATCATTCAGAGATCTCTTCACTTCATTTGTATTCATGACTATTTTAATGATTCTTTAATTTATGCTTTCATTTTTGTGGGATGTTGAAAGTTTCTCTAGTCTTTAAGGCTAAAATTGATACTTCTTCCCCTCCTTGGTGAAAGTTGGACTAGAGGATTGATTCCTAAAATTGAGATTTTCTTTTGGATAGCTATGTAAAATAAGATCCTAACTATTGATAAATTGATCAAAGGGGGTTCTAACCTTATTAATAGATGCTTCCTTTGCAAAAATGACAATGAATCTATAGATCACTTATTCCTTCACTACCATTATAGCCAAGATATGTGGAAAGTGGTTCCTAATTATTGGTCTTTATCCTAGATCTAGACTAAGAATATAATTTATTGCTTCTCTTTTTAGAAATTCTCTATTCAAATCCCAAAAGCTAAAGTGGTGTGGCATTTCTCCTTTGCTTGCCTATTTTGAGGACTCTAGAAAGAGAGAAACAAAAAAGCTTTTAGAAATATTGAGACCCCTCCATGGTTGGTTAGTAGGATAATACTTAGTGCCATTAAAGATAACTTTTCCTATTCTGGATCTACACTTCATTTTTATCTAGTTCCACAAACCCTCTTCCAAAAGGGATGATGTTGTCTAGACTTCCCCACCTCCTGTTTGGATTAAAGCCAACTTTGATGGAGTTGCAAAAGGAAACCTAGACAAAGCTGGTTGTGATGGAGCTCTCAGGGACTACAATGGTAGGCTGATTGATGCTATGGTGGTGCCTTTAGGTATCATATCTACCCATTTGGTTGAAACTTCTAGTGCTTTCTATATAGTTAAGTTGGTTGCTAAAGTTGGATGCACAAATTTATGGTTGGAAGGTGATTCTCTAAATATTGTTAACATTTTGAATAAAAAAAATAAAGCTTCATGGACTATTGAGCCCATTATTTGTAAGGTTAAAAATATCTTGAAAAGCATTGATATTATTTCCCACATCTTTAGGGAAACCAACAAAGTGGTAGACTAGCTTGTCACCATGGTTGTTAGCTTTGACAAAGTTGCAATGTTGATTGATGGTATGTGTCCTGACCCATACCTAAAGGTGCTTATTAAGTATGAAAAGACTAATGCTACCACTAGGAGGACTTTGTAATGATTTTTTCCACTCCATTTTGTGCATCGATAATAATCTGATAAAATTCCTAAGTTGGTTTATGTATTATTTCATTATTACCACATTTATCTCACACATATTATGGGTTTTTCCGAAGGTTGCTTTCTTTTTGCATAATTTGTGGGCTCTTTATTCCTTGTTTATGTTGGCTTTCTCATTTTGATCCTCATTCTTTTGTATGAGGATTTAGAAATTATGTGGGAAAAATTGAACATTTGGGTTGAGCACAAGATGTAAGAACTAGATAATTGTAGTTTATAGAAGAGAAGAAGCTAGTATGGGATCGATTGAATAAAGTTAATGTCACCTATTACTTGGAGAGACTTCATGGCTTTACGTCCCATATTGTAGAAAAATATTTCAAGAGATGGAATGGGGATAAAGTCACTCTATGCAGTTATAGTGACAATCAATGTGAGTTGAAATCACTGGGATACCAAAGAGTGGGATGAAATTCTCTAAGTATCTCTAAAGTCGCCTTGAAGAAGTTCTCCAAGATGGAGGAGGAAGAGAAGAATCTAGTGAAAGTGGAGGACTTCTTGAAGTCAGATTAAGGAAATTTTGGAGGAGGTACTATCCTATTTTAGGGTTTATTTCATATTGAATGACTATTTTTCAAGGGTTTATAGTTATGATTTTTTGTTTCTCAATCATTTTCACTATAAAAATATTTTTTTTCCCTTCTATCTCGTGAAATTGCTATTATAGAGCCTTAATGTTCATCAAAAGAAAGTTAGTAAACCTATTTTACATAAAGGTCTCATTTAGTTAATTGTTGAGTATTGTAAAGCTAGGACTCTAGTGGCCTCTATTAATGTGGTAAACGATAAAATGAAGCTTGATGAAAGCACTTTGGAGGTTGGTCCTAGGAAGAAGGGAAGGAAAGATGGTTGGAAGAGAAAAAAGGTGTCCATGACTATAGATATTGAATTAGGGGATAATTTAGATTATGAGGTCAAGGAGAGGGGGACCTCTTGTGGTGATCATGTGCCAAATAATCCTACTAAAAGTGGGGGTTGTGATTCTAAGAATGATGGCTTTTTGGTGAGAACAAAGGAGATCTCTATTAAGAACAACTATAAGAAAAGCACAATCTTGAGGAGTTTAACTGCCACTAATGAGGATACTTCTATTGAAAATTCTAAGGTAAGTACTAATCAAGACAACAATACTAAGAAGGCTTCCGTTATTACTGAGGAGAGTGATAATGAAGGTAATATAGATGCATCTATGACTAATTTGGCTAAAAATAATGTGGATTTTGTGGTCACCCCTATTATTGTAGACAGGGATAATAGTATGACCCATAATGAGAAGAAGAATATTTCTCCCATTGATAGTGGTATTGGCCATATTGTCTAGGGGTTGTGTGAGAATAAGGATGGTGTTGTGGTAAAAGTGAATAAGGGTGTGCCAACAAAGGCTGAGCATCAAATTGATAAAGTTATTTATAATAATGAGGCCAATAATCTAGTTAGTAATGTATTTTATATCAATACCTCTATTGGTAAAGCTATTGAAGTTGAAGATAATAATAGGGCTAAGAAGCATGATGACTATGATCATAAAGAGGAGATGAATACCATGGCTAAGGATCTTGGCTTCTAGGTTGATGATGAATTAGAGGGTAGGCTTGAGTTCTCAAAAAAGATAAATAAAAGATGATAATTCTATCACATTGGACACTTGGATCTACAATGAGTTGAAGGCTATGAAGAAAAATGTTGTTGATTTTTAGGGGAAGTTGAATGATGAAGTAATTAAAGGATAGGATTTGGAAGCTAAGGTTGGAAACATTTCTGATTTGATTTTGGAGTATGAAGGTAAGATTTTGTAATTGTTTAAATATAGTGAGAAGAATAGGTTGAATGCCACTTCCAATATCCTTGAGGCTACGACTTAAGTGGGAAAAGGTTCTTCTGATGAAACCATGACTAAAGACTCTCCAATAGCTCATATTTTGAGTGGTGGTATGAGAAACTAGCATACTAGAGAAAGTACAAGGAAGACTATTATTACTGCCACCACTTTCTCTATGAAGGACACTATTGAGGAGGTTGTTGGTGTGGGTAAGATTTTGGCTAATGCCATTAAGGAGTTGGTCTAGTGTTGTTCTTTTTCTACCTGTTTGTTCTTTTTAGGATCTTTTTGGTCTTTTGTGTTGGTTGCTAGTCTTTCTTGCTAGTATTTTGTTTCTTTTTAGTAGCTCTTTTGGTCTTCCTTACTACTTATAGGAATCCACTCCTTAATGCTTTAGATATTCAAGATGGTGTATGGGGCTTTTAGGTCCCCTTAAAAAACCTATTTCTTCTTCTTTTGTTGGATGTAATGGTTTATAATGAAAATATTCGATCTTGATATAAAGGGTTTTGGGTCCCCTCAAAACTTATTTTTACCTTAATAAAAAATAAGGAGAATACAAAGAGGGATCTCATGTGGACCAAATGATTTAAAATAAAGAAAGTGATATAATTTATGTGATAGGCAATTCTAAACTTTTGATTTTATTTAGATGAGCTCTACAAATTGAATATGGAATAGTGTGAATAACATGGATAGTACAAAGAGGAGACCTTCCCAGTGGTAGAGGGCCATCCCCCATTCACATAATCCAACTACTGCATTTAATGAAAACTAGTTGGGGTTTCTTGTGTTCATCCAAGCAATATTTTGCAGGGTAAATTGGAGAAAAATGATCATGAGTAGCTAGCGAGAGAAAAGGTCATCAAATCCTTTAAAAATGCACTTAAAAATGAGCACTCAGTACTAGTTAGAGCCAAGTTTTACGCGAGGACAAATGAGAGTGGAGGCAAAGGAAACTAAGAATGAGATACAAGTAAGAACTTGAGTGCCTTTTCTTGTATTCTTAGGCCTAATGCCTAGATGGTTAAGGCCATTGAGGGTGAAATACTTAGACTTAGGGACTCTATTATTTTCCTTGTTACTTAAGATATTAACAAAATTCCTTATAAGGCATACTTAAATGAATGGATCCACAATAATTAGATAAAGAGACTCAGGTTTCACTTTTTCATATTTAAGGATGATTTAAAAGGGCCTACTCCTTAATTATATTCTTCATTAAGCTTAATTTGTAGAAGGAAATAATTGACAAGTAATTCTAGAGGATTGGCTCCTCCAACTTTAGAGCTTTTCCCTGGTCTCTTGAAGCCATTAATATAGAAAATGTGGCAGTTTCATTCCCTTTCTAGATAATATTAGCAGTCTCCCTCCATTCTTGTGGAATCTTATACCATATGCCCTACAACCCCTAGACATAGTGCTACAAATTGACATAATGAATACCCTTCTCCCTCATATGAATGTGAGAATACTTATTTCCATTGATCTAAAAATCAATTTACCTAAGGAAATTATTTTTAGACTCCATTGTAGATCTTGTTTCTGCCTTTCCCCCTTTCTCAGAGGATTAAAAATGTATTTCCTTTTTAGGAAAGAGGATCAATTGAGGAAGGATTTCCATCTATTCAAGAGGAATTTCCTATCTCTTTTAAAATCTAACCTTATTCTACCCAAAATTATGGTTCATCCATCTGAAAAGGATAAGTCTATCATTGGTCTTTCTCATGATTCTATTCATTCCCTCAATGTTACTCCACCTATCATCTTTGAAGAAGCTTGTGCCTCCTTAGATGCTCTGTAAGTTGTTCTCAATGTTCCATCAAAATAGTTACCCCCCTCTTGAGTAAGAGATCTCTCTATTCTAGGCTTTCTCCCCAAACCTAGTGAGGTTAACCTTGACATGTTGTTGTCATTCCTCAAACCTCAACATATAAGAACTCAAAACACCTAGCAAATTATCCTTGAGAAGATCAAGATCTTGTGGCATAAATAATGCAATCACTCCTTGACCCCACTAGCTCTTCCACCACTTGAAGAGATCAAAACCATAGTTGGTTAACCTCTGAGAAATCAAGGAAACCCGTCAAATTTTAAATCTTCTAACAGAGGAATTCTATCTATTATTTATTGAGAGGTCTACAAGCCTAAAAATCTAGATATTGATGGGCTAGAAGCCACTAAAAAGTGCTACAATTTGGAAGTTAAACTCAACAATATTTATATTGTTGTTATCCCTTCCTCCTTCCTCCCTTTTCCCTCTCCCCCTTTTAAAACTTTTACCCCTTCTTGTAGGCTTTCATATATGATCAAAATTGTTGATCCCAAGGAGAGTGAGCATATTGATAGTGGGGGACATTGTGAGAAGGAGGCAAGTATCCCAAACTCAGTCAACAAAGAAGAGGAAGGAGAAATGGTCATATTCAATGCAAAAAGAAATCTAGGAAACCTCGATCTATGAATGAAGAGGTAAGTGAGGAATTAGTGGAATTTGAGGTTTTCTATGAAGATGCAAAACCATCCACAAAAAGGAAGAGAGGTAGGCCACCCAACTCTATAAGAAGAATCAAACCCTCCAAGATGCCAAGGAAGAAAATCCCTAAATGTTTTAAAAACCTTTAAGTTCTAGTAGACATTGAACCCCAATTCACTCTAAAATGGATGTCAAATATATAGCTTGTAATGTTAGAGATTTGAAAACCCATGAAAGGAAATATGTTGTTAAAATATTCCTTAGAAATCATAGAGCTATACACTATCATGCTCCAAGCAATAAAATAAACTAGATACCAATTGGAAGTATCCCTCAAATGTATTTGGAAATATGCAAAGGTTGTTTTCATAAATCATAATAGAGGAAGGGGGTACAACCATTCTTATTGGGACCAAATAGAGTGCATTTCTGAATGGATCTCCTCCCCATGTAATAGATTGGTGTAGGTTATCCTTAATGTGAATGACAAGGATGTAGAAGCCTTCTCAATCTATAGTGATAATGACCACTATGATAGAATCTCTTTATGGAACTAGATGTGTCAAATGAAAGAGGTCTCATGGATCATAGGTAGGGATTTCAATATGATTGAAAGAAAATAAGACAAATTAAGAGGTTCTAAGTTTGATTGGAAGGGGAAGGAAAATTTCTACTAGTCCAAAAATGGTTTGAAAGTTTAATCTCTTTGACCCTTTAGCCCAAGGTTGGAATGAACATCAATGCATTTGGTATACTTAGACTAATTTCAAGAAAGGGGCAAGAAGGATATATAGGAGACTGGATAGGTTCTATGTTTATAAATACTCCTTTAGTTTAAAAAAGAATCATGAGGGTATCAATGCTCAAGCTTATCCCTACACCCTTTCTAACCACCATCCTATTATTACCACTATTTTCTTGATAGACCAATAAAAAGACCCAAAGAGAAAATCTAAAGGGTTTCCTTTAAATAGCTCTCTATTTAAAGATGAAGAAAACATAAATTTTGTTATAGTTATTAGATGGTATAAGCATACTATTGTAAAACACTCTAATGTTGCAGAAGAGGACAAGAAAAAACTAGAGAAAGCCATCTCAAAAGAAGAAATCATTAATGCAACAATGAATAAGGATAAGGCCCTAATGCCAAATGGTCTTCCAATCAAATTATACAAAGCTAACATGGATTGGATTTGGAAAGCTATATTTATGTTGTATGAAGAAGCTATTGGAATAGGCTCTCTAAGATTTGTTATCAATTTGGAACTTATAAAACTCATCCCCAAAGATAGTGATAAAACATTGATTAAGAATTGGAAAACAATCACCTTTCTTAATGTTTCCTATAAGATTATTGCCAAAATTCTATCCATAAGACTACAAGACATTCATCCAAAGGTGATTTAACTCCACACAAACTAGGCTCGTCAAGAGGAGGTATATATTAAAAATATTGTTACTTGATGGAAGCTATGGACTAGACCATAAATTTAGGTCAATAAGCCTCCATGTTCCTAATAGACTATGAGAAAGCATATGTCAAGGTTGACTAGAAATACATCATGACGATGATGGAAGGTCTTGAATTCCCCAAAATTTTCAACAAATTTTTTCTAGCCCTCATGATTGATGCTACTACATTGATGGAGATTAACGGTTCAATATCTAAACCCTTTTTCATTCCCAGATCTATTAGACAAGGACACTATCTTTCACTAGCTCTATTTTTTATTTTTGCAGGCTCCTTACATTCTATATTGAGGAATGAAACTATATCTCCAAGGGTCAAGGGGAGTACTGTTAGAAACAATAGTTCACCAAGATAACTGAGAGGTTGTGGGGTGGGGGATGAATTAGTTATCCAAAAATTAAAATATTTATCTTCTTTAAAAAAACTTAACCATTCAAAAAAACTAAAAAACAACCATAATAAGATGTATACAAGCAATTACACTAGATATGTTGACTAGAGAAACCCTTGATCATAGGGAAAACCCCAGTGGGAATGATGCCCACAAGATGATGTACTAATATAAATATTTCTTGCTAGAGGATGGACCTTGTTAGGAGTATATTACAACATTTAATACATATGAGTCCCTATTAAGAGACTTTGAATCCTTGTTAGGAGATTCCAACCCTATTAATAGTTGTAGTACAATGTATGCAAGAAGAACCCACTGCTCAAACATGCAATTTCAACTACAAGAAGAGATCTCTACTTAAACATGAAATTTACTGTTATGTTATTCTTTCCTTTTTCCTATCAATCAAACCAATCACTATCAGACCTTGTAGACCAAGTCACAAACCTCAGATCCAAATATCAAACCTTGGATCACTCAACAAAACCTTGGCAATGAACTTTCCTTCAAATTTGTTGTGCTCTACTCAACTTCCCATTCTGCTCTCTCTACTGCTTACAATCACTTCACATTAATACAATTCCATACTTTCATGATAAAGGAAAATGTCCTTCCTTTATACCGAGTCCATAAAAAAATTCCTTGAGTTGGCTATTAAACCTTTTCAATTAATCATTATAGGACCACATTAAGGACATGCTACACTTAGCGATAAAATTAATCTTCTACCTTGCAACTTAAATATCTTTTTGTACATAAAATATTATGAAAAGAAAACTTAGACACATCATCACCAACATGTCTTCTTCACATCCTCAACCTCAATTCTTAGAATAACAAATTTTGTAAGAGATATAACAAGTTTACTAGAACATGCCTTTGTAAACTCTATCTCAGAACAAACATCACCAATACTTACATAAATTCTTCCACATTTATCATTCCTTCTTCTGATGTTAACTACATATTCTAAATACTTAGATGTATCCCCATAACCTTAGATAATTAGAATATTTAATGAGCCATCTGTACCAACTTGATCTTTCCACTATTCTTTTGTTAGATACAATAGAAGATTGCTATGTTGACATCAATGAAAAACTCAGTCATGAATGTAACATATCTACAATACTCCCCCATAGGAACATCATCATAATTTATGCTTCCAACAATCTCTCAATAATCTCCCCTTTTGGCATTGATGGCAACATAGATGAAGAACATCTAGTTCACCAACAAAAGACTGTTCATCTTACTTTTCAAATCCTTTTCATCAATCATTCTCCCCCATTGATATACCAAAATGTTATTTTTGTCAAATTGTCATTCCATGTCACACTTATTCCAAACATGCTAGACTTCCTCCAAACATGCTATTTTTTATGCCAAACTTATCTACCATTGACATCAATGTCAAAGGTTTCAACAATCAACTTTACTGCATCAAACTCTACACCAACTGATTCTTACTTAGCTCAAATGTCTAAAGAAATTGTTCAAAAAAACATCCAAAAAGAGTCCTAGATGACTTTTTCCATCACAGATATTCCCTCATATAAGAACCATCAACATTCAATCCAGACAATAATGGTGCTTTGTTACGTTGGAATAATGCACTCTTACATCTTCTACTCTGATGTAAGAAGGGGTATAACCCCTATCATACCTCACAAATACCCAAAAGTCTCTTTGGGAAGAGGCTTAGTGGTTATATCTACAATCTTCTCTTTCATGCTCACATACTCTAATCTAGTTTCCTTTTTTGCAACTTTCTCTCTCAACATGTGATACTTGATAGAAATGTGCCTAGTCTTTGAATGCAACACTAGATTCTTAGACATATTTACCATGCTTGTGTTTTCACAATGTATGACAACAGGTTCATTGATTTCTATTCTTATATCCTTCAGTATCTACTTTATCCAAACAACATGATTACAATTTTTTTTCTTTGCAACACATTCTACTTCTGCTATACTTTGCGATGTACAATCCTACTTCTTGCTTAGCCAAGAAACCAATCTTCCTCCAAGAAAGAAGGCTCCACCCATGGTGCTTTTTTTTTCTTCCATACTGCATACCCAATCAACATTAGTATAAACACTTGGAGCAAAATCATTAGATCAGTTATACAACAATCTAAACTCAAATGTTCCTTTCAGATATCTAAATACCCTTTTGACTACTATATAATGTGCTTCTCTAGGAATAACTTGAAATCTTGCAACAATTCTAACTGCATTTGCTATATTCGGCCTTCTGTTAGTCAGATATTACAATCCTCTGATCATAGATCTATACCTCTTCTGCTCAATAATAGATGTCTCATCCTTTTAGATAACTTGTTTCTAGTTACCATAAGTGTTCCAATAGGTTTTCATGTTTCCAAACCAAACCTTTTTAGTAAATCCTTCAAGTACTTAGCATGAGAAATATAGATTACTTCTTTATTATGTATAATCTGTAATACTAAAAAATGTTTCATTTCTTCTATCATACTTGTCTCAGATTCTTTCTTCATCTCTTCAACAAATTTGTCACTTTCATCATCGTTTCCTCCAAATATGATATCATCAACAATTATTACCAAAAACATCAAACCATCATCAATTTCTTTCGAATATAGATTACTATCTACCATACCTTTTCTATATCCAAGCTTTGTCAAATGGTTGTCCAACCTTGCATACCATGTCCTGGGTGCTTTCTTCAAGCCATATAATGCTTTCTTCCATTTGCATACTATGTCCTTGTCATGTGTCAAAGTAAAACCTTTAGGTTTCTCTATGTACACTTCTTCTTCAAGTTCTCCATTTAGAAATGCTGACTTGACATCCATCTAATACACTTTTGAATTTCTTTTGTGCTACATAGGTTAAGTATAATCTTACTGCTCCTATTCTAGCCACTGGAGCATAGGTCTCATCATAATCTATTCCTTCTTTCTATGAGTAAATTTTACATTCTAATCTTTCCTTGTTCCTTATAACTTCACCTTGTACATTCATCTTGTTCATGAATACCCATTTTGTTTGTATCACATTCTTGTCTACTGGTTTGGGGACGAATTCTCATGTCTCATTCTTTACTATATGATCTAATTCCTCTTTCATAGCTTATTTCCAATAATCATCTTTACATGCTTCATCTATATTCTTAAGTTCAACTTAAGATATCAAACATAGTTCTTCATTGACTCTACTTCTTGTCATCACACCTTTATCTCTGATTTTGATGATCTACTTGAATGGATGATTCTTTATCATATTCTTTCTTGAAGCAGGATTTGCTATCTCAGCTCTTGGCTCTACTGAAGGTTCCAAGATTTGTTCCTACCTTGGCTCTCCTTCATTCTACAAATCATTGTTAGCCTCAAGAAATACTTCATCATTTGTTGGTTTATTAACAATATCTTATCTAAATTGTAATCAACTATTCTCTCTTGTACCTTGGATTTCTCATCAATTCTCATATTTGAACTTTCCATAATAGTCTCTTCTATTACTTTCTTTTTATTAACCAATCTAGACTCATTAACACAATCTTTCAAGGATCTTTGCATACTTTCTCTAAATTCTTTGACTTTATCAGAAAGTAGATTCTTTCTATCTTTTCTCAATCTCTTAGGACATCTACTCAAAAAATGACCAAATACTTTGTGTCCAACAAACAAAAATTTTCATACCTTCTGGTTCTCTCTTTGTAAGTAGTTCAATATCTTCATTTATCTTTATGTCTTCTTCTGATTTGGATCTATCTATGCTTGTAATTCTATTCCCTTGTACATAATAGAATGATTCTGGATCTAAAAACTCAATGCTTTGTTCTTTACACAAATTTGATATCTCACTAAGAATTTCCATCATTTAGGTCTCAAAATTTTTTCTGTCAGATGTAGGACTATCTTTCCTGAACATGCTCACCATGGATCTCCCAAAGTTGTTAAACTTTATCTTCAAGGACTTGATGCTCTAATACCGATTGATAGAAACAATAGTCGACCAAGATAATTGGGTAGGGAGGGGAGGGGAGGGGGGGTGGTGGGTGAATCAATTATCTTACAATCAAAATATTTATCTTCTTTAAATAAACTTAACCATTCAACCAAAGTAAACAACAGCCATAATAAGATGCACATAGACAATTACACCAAATATGTTGACTAGGAAAACCCTTGATTAGAGGGAAAACCCCAGTGGGAATGATGCCCACAAGATGATGTACTAATATAAATATTTCTTGTTAGAGGATGGACTTTGTTAGGAGTCTATTACAACATTCACTACATATGAGTCCCTGTTAGGAGATTTTGAATCCATTTTTGGAGATTCCAACCCTGTTAGGAGTTGTGCTGACCCTATTAGGAGTTGTGGTACAATGTATGCAAGAAGAGCCCATTGCTCATAACATGCAATTTCAACTACAAGAAGAGCTATTTGTTCAAACATGAAATTTGTTGTTTTGATCTTCTTTCTTTTGTTCTATCAATCAAACCAATCACTTTCACACATTGTAGACTAGGTCACGAATCTCATATCCAAATACAAAACCTCAAATCACTCAAAAAAACCTTGGTAATGAAGTTTCCTTCACTTTTGCTTTGCTTTTCTCAACTTCACATTCTGCTCTTTTTGTTGCTTACAATCACTTTGCGTCAATACAATTTCATACTTTCATGATAAAGGAAAATATCCTTCCTTATATCGATTCCATAAAATAATTCCTTAAGTCGGCTATTAGACCTTCTCAATTAATCATTATAGGACCACATTAAGAACACACTACACTTAGTGATAATATTAAACTTCCACCTTACAACTTGAATATCTTTTCATACACATAATATTATGATGAGAGAACTTAGCCATGTTATCACCAATATGTCTTCTTCACATCCTCAACCTTGATTCTCATAATAAAAACTCTACTAAGAGATATACCAAGTTTACCAGAATGTGCCTTTGTATACTCTATCTCAACATAGACATCACCAATACTTACATAACCTCTTCCAGACTTATCATTTCTTCTTCTGACGGTAACTGCATATACCAAATACTCAAATATCTCCCATAACCTTAGATAGTTAGAATATTCAACTAGTCATCTATAGCAACTTGATTTTTCCATTTTACTTCTGTCAGATACCATAGAAGACTACTATGTTGAAATTAATGAAAAACTTAGTCATGAATGTAACATATCATCATAGTAACATATCTACAATAATCCCCCATAGGAATATAATCAACATTCTGATGGGGACACAACCCAAGAAAAAAATGGACACAAAAGAAAAGGAAAATTGTATTAACTGAGAAAATAAGCTAGTACAAACAATACAGAGAAAATAAACTTCAAAACATGCCCTAAGGGCTTACAATAGCATAAATCTGGAGATAATTTCTCCTTTTAGTACCTCCTCTCAAACTCCACTCCGAACTACCTTTTACAATGCCAGAAATCTCCTTAAATAGACCCCGGAGGGTTAAGGACTAGGAGTACATTCTAGAAAATGCTAGTAGGCATCCACCGACCAAATAGAAGGTTCCGGAAGCTGCAGTAGAAGTCGGTGCAAATCTAGAAGAATCCAAAAATGGTAACCAAACTTCTGGGAGGCATAACTTTTGAACTGTAGCTCTGATTGACGAACCGTTTACATTTTTGAAAAGCTCTCGAAGCGCTCTATAGCCTTATGGAGAAGCTTCACTCATCCCCTATTTTTTGACCCTTTTCAAGGTCATTTAATGCCCCTAACTGACTTTGAAGCATTCTTAGGAGGTCTCCAAAACTCAAAAAATTGCAATAACTTTCAAACTGTGGGGCCTTTTGACTTGATTCTTTTTCTGGAATGCTCTAAATCACAATTACATTCATCTGGCCAATTCACACCTTCTAGGTCACCAAAATGGTGGCCAAATTGCATGCTCCTATTCTTTCAAGATTTTCTAGCACACTGATAGTTGAATTGTGAGAGTTGGAACCTTTATTTGACCCAAATGGGTATCCAAAAATGAAAAGACATGAAACAGAAACTAAGTCTAAGTACATTTTTTGGGTGACATAGGATTGCCCTTATACCTCTGGATGCTCCTGCATCAGACACCCAGGGTAGATTGAAAAGTGACCTTGTCACTTTATGAATGGTAGAGGAAATCCCAAATGGAAAACCTCAGCTGCTGAAATCCAAGTTGAGTCCTCGATCAGTCGTCCTTTCTATTTGACCAAATACTCTTCATACTACCTGTTTTTGGTACTCCTACCCACATGATGATCTAGAATGTCTTCTATCTCCTCCTTCTTAGAAGCAGGAATTGGACATGGCTCTAACACCAGCTCCTCATCTGCACCATCATCATGATACTCTGTTAAATCTGCAATGTTGAAAATGGGAGAAATGTGAATACCATCTAGTAGCTCCACTTCATATGCATTTCCTGAGTCATGTTTCTTCAAAACTTTGCAAGGGCCAAATTCTTCATTTTCAGCTTGTTGTAAGTACTGGCTGAAAATCTTTCTTTTTGTAAGTGCACCATGACTAGATCCCCTACTTGGAATTCCTTATGTCTTCTCCTTTGATCAGCCCTAGCTTTATATTCTTGATTCATCTTGGTAATGTGTGCCTGAACCTCCTCATGTAGACACTTGATATGTTCAACAAATTCTTCCGCTTCAGCACTTGTCCTCTCCCCTTGTTCTATCTTCCTCAGCTCTGGTGCAGTCCTTGGGCTACTCCCATATACAACTTGGAATGGTGATTTTCCAGTACTCCTATTTACAGAGTTATTATAAGCAAACTCTGCCTATGGTAGAATCAAATCCCATCCCTTGGGCTTATCCCCAACTAAACATCTCAACAAATTGCCCAGACTTCTGTTTACCACTTCTGTTTGGCCGTCAGTTTGTGGGTGATGCATGGAACTAAATTTCAAGTATGTTCTCAACTTTTTCCACAATGTCCTCCATAAATACCCCACAAATTTAGTATCTCTATCAGGAACTATACTCCTTGGAAGACCATGTAGTCTTACCACCTCTTTGAAAAACAAGTCTGCAATAAGGACAACATCATGAGTTTTGTGGCATGGAATGAAATGTGCCATTTTGGAGAACCTATCAACCACCAAAAATACTGAGTCATTACCCCTTTGTGTCCTCAGAAATCCAAGAACAAAATCCATACTTATGTCCTCCCATGGCCTTGATGGAACAAGAAATGGCTAATATAGGCCAGTATTGTGACTAAACCCCTTGGCAACTTGACAAACCTGGCAACTCTGTACAAACTTCTTCACATCTTGTGAAATTTGAGGCCAAAAATAATGTTCTCTAAGAATGGAAATGGTCTTATCTCAACCAAAATGTCCTGCCATCCCTCCACTGTGTTTCTCCTTAATTAGATTTTCCCTCATGGAACTCCTTGGAATGCACAATTGACTACCTTTGAACAACATACCATATTGAATTAAATAGTCTAACCACTTGGTTCTATCTATAGCAACATGTTCTTTACAAGCTTTTCAGGCTTCAGCAAAATTAGGATCCTCAGGGTACAAATTTTTGAGTTCATCAAACCCAACTACTTCAACCTGCATTATTGTAAGCAACAACTGTCTCCTACTTAGTGCATCTACAACCCTGTTAGATTTTCCACTTCTATGCTTCAACACAAATGTATAACTCTACAAGAACTCTACCCACTTCATATGCCTCTGATTCAATTTACCTTGGCTATTTAGGTACTGTAATGCCTGATGATCAGTATACAAAACAAATTCCTTTGGCAATAAATAATGCCTCCATTTCTTTAAGGCCTGAACTATTGCATAGAACTCTTGATCATAAACAGAATACTTCTTCTTTGCATCATTCAATTTTTCACTAAAATATGCAATAGGCTTACCTTCTTGGCTTAATACAGCCCTAATAGCGCTGCCACTAGCATCACAATCCACTTGGAACACTTTTCTAAAATCTAGAAGTGCCAACACAGGTTATTTTGTTACCTTCTTCTTCAAAAATTCAAAACTTCTCGTAGCTGCTGCAGTCCATTTGAACTCTTTTCTATCCCCTCTTATTGTATTAGTTAGGGGTGCACATATGCCACTGAAATTCCTAATAAACTTCCTGTAAAAACTAACTAGACCATGAAATGATCTTACCTCAGTAGCAGACCTTGGAGTAGGCCATTCCAAGATGGCTTTAACCTTCTTCAGATCCATTTTGAGACCTTCAGGTGATATAACAAACCCCAAATAGACTAACTCCCTTTTTGCAAAGTTACACTTCTTCAAATTAATTAATAGTTTCTCTTCCCTTAGCCTTTCAAGGACACTACAAATATGCAATAAATGTTCTTCCAAAGTCTTGCTGAAAATTAAAATATCATCCAAATAAACAATAACAAATTTTCCCAAGAACTTCTTAAGTACCTCATTCATGAGCCGCATGAAGGTGCTTGGGGCGTTCGTCAATCCAAAGGGCATGACTAACCACTCATAAAGACCCTCCTTGGTCTTGAAGGCTGTTTTCCACTCATCTCCTTCTCAAATCCGTATCTGGTGATAACCACTCTTTAGATCTATCTTTGTGAAGTACTGAGCTCCACTCAAAGCAGTCCATAATATCATCCATCCTTGGCAAAGGAAACTAGTACTTTATGGTGATCCTATTTATAGCTCAAGAATCTGCACACATCCTCCACTCTTCATCCTTCTTTGGTGTGAGTACTGTAGGTATTGCACATGGACTCAGGCTCTCTTGAATCAAACCCTTCCTCAACAACTCCTGAACCTGTCTATTTAGGTCCTCTGTTTCAGTAGGAGTCATCCTGTGAGTAGCCTTGTTAGGAAAACTAGCTCCTAGAATCAGATCTATCTAATGACTAATTTTCCTTACTGGTGGCAATCCATCTAGAACATTATCAAAGATAATATCTCCAAACTCCCCTAGTAAATCTGAAACTTCAACTAGTATTTCACTACTACCTTCTTTATCTTTCCTAGGAATCAAAGCATAGCACATATGCTGATGTTTCATGCCATCTAAAAACTTCCTTTCATCAACAAGACAAATCCTAGCACTGCTACATACCTTTTCATCTTCCTTTTTCATGGGCTTCAATTTATGGCGAACTCCATCCTTTGTCAGAGAGTATGTGTTTGCATGTCCATCATGTACTGCATGTCTATCAAACTGCCATGGTCTACCCAACAATAGATGGAAAACATCCATCGAAATAACATCACAGAGAACTTCATCATGGTAACTCCCAATTTTGAATTTTACTAAACATTGTTCACTTACCAGGACCTTATGATCATCTTTTACCCAAGCAATTTGATAGGGCTGGGGATGTTTCTCCCTCTTGAGCTTCAGCTTAGAGACCATCTCTTCTGATACCAAGTTATCAGTGCTACCACCATCAATGATCACATCACAACATTTATCCTCACACTTGCATTTGGTATGGAACAAACTCCTTTGTTTTCCTAGTTCAATCTCACCACTTAGTAGGACTCTTTCATTTACCAAGGTCTCTCCTCTTTCTGCATCCTCTGAATGTGATGATTGTGCATCCTCATCCACATGAGCAACCCTAGCTTGGCCCTCAGCTCTCCTATCTGTCCTTCCTTGTCGTTGAGGGCATTCAAAGGCATGATGACCTTCTTCATTGCAATGGAAACAAGTACCATGAAATCCTCCTCTTTCTTGTCCACATCCTCTACCTCTTCCTCTCTGATTTCCAAAGTCTTGATCATGGGAGCGGTTGAAACCCTCATTCCTCTGGTTCCTGCTAGTATCCACATCTTCATTTTTCTTTTGGGTTTCATTGTGACCTCCAGATGATCTACCACTTCCCCTTCCTCCTTGACCATGCCCTCTTTGTCTTCCTTCAAACCTCTTATTCAGCTTCTCTTCAACTCGTAGGGCAAACTAGTATGCCTCTTCAACGTTGGCCATTCTTACCAAACTTAATTCCTCCTAGATGCTAGGTCATAACCCGTTGATATAATGAGAAACCTTCTCCTTATTTGGTCCTGTATGCCCTGCTCTAATCAAGAGTCGGTAAAATTCCTCTGTATATTCTTGGACTGATCTTCCTGCTTGCTTTAACCTATTCATCTTCTTAAACAAATCAAGCTCGTAGTCTACAGGAATGAACTGCTTCTTCAATTTTTCCACCATGTGATCCCACCTTGTGATCTTCTCCTTTCCTCTTCTGTTTCTTTCCAATTGGACCTCTTGCCACCAAATTTTTGCACGGACTTTCACTTTGGCCTTTGCAAACTTAACCCTATCTGGGTCCTTGATATCCTCATACTCAAAGTATTCTTCCAGTTCATTGATCCAATCGATCAACTCATCTGGTTTCAAATTTCCTGAAAATACACCCACTTCAATTGTAGGTCTTTTCCCAAACTTAGTAATGGCCCTAAAAAGCCTTTCCTCTGCATGATTCAGAACTTCCCCATCAAATTCCCCTTCTGGTTCCATTACTTCTTCATTGTCATCCTCACTGTCGTCACCTGCGGCAACATTTGCTCCTCTATGGAGCTCCTCTTGCAATGCTTGTACCTGCCTTTGGAGGGCTCTAACCTCCTCAAGATTAATAGCTCTAGCCCTTCCACCACGCTCTCTTCATAGAGGCATCTTCTTAACTCAAACCCACAACCACACAGTCTTAGTGCAAACTGCCTCACAGTCGGCATTCTGTCTACACACTCAGGAAAACCAGCTCTGATACCACTTGATGGGGACACAACCCAAGAATAGAATGGACACAATAGAAAAGGGAAATTGTATTAACTGAGAAAATAAGCTAGTAAAAATAGTACAAAGAAAATAAACCTCAAAACATGCCCTAAGGGCTTACAATAGCATAAATCTGGAGATCATTTCTCCTTTCAGTACCTCCTCTCAAACTCCACTCCAAACTGCCTTTTACAATACCAAAAATCTCCTTAAATAGATTTCGGAGGGTTAAGGACTAAGAGTACATTCTAGAAAATGCTAGTAGGCATCTACCGACCAAATAGAAGGTTCCGAAAGTTGCGGTAGAAGTCGGTGCAAATCTAGAAGAATCCAAAAATGGTAATCGAACTTTCGGGAGGCATAACTTTTGAACTGTAGCTTCGATTGACGAACCGTTTACATTTCCAGAAAGCTCTCGAAGCGCTCTATAGACCTATGGACCAGATTCGGTCGTCCCCCATTTTTTGACCCTTTTTGAGGTCATTTAATGCCCCTAACCTGACTTTGAAGCATTCTTAGGAGGTCTCCAAAACTCGAAAAACTGCAATAACTTTCAAACCGTGGGGCCTTTTGACCTGATTCTTTTTTTGGAATGCTCTAAATCACAATTACATTCATCTGGCCAATTCACACCTTCTAGGTCACCAAAATGGTGGCCAAATTGCATGCTCCTATTTTTTCGGGATTTTCTAGCACACTGATAGTTGAACTGTGAGAGTTGGAACCTTTATTTGACCCAAATGGGTATCCAAAAATGAAAAGACATGAAATAGAAACTAAGTCTAAGTACATTTTTTTGGGTGACACAAGATTGCCCTTATACCTCTAGATGCTCCTGCACCACATCCATGCTTTCAACAATCTCTCAAAAACTACACTTTCCAACTAGGATGATCTCTCAAATATAAATTTTACACACGAAATGATACTTCTTATTGAATTTTCAGAGCGAAACATTGAAAACCTTATTTCCAAGATATATATCTTTTGGTTGACTTTGGGTAGTAAAGAATCAATAGAAAAATCTATAATGTTAGGTTGGGAAGAAATTCTTCAATCTGGCATGATAGGTTTGGTATATCTTAGGGTGGTCCTAATTATATTGCTTGATATTTAGGTATTCCTTTTTAAGTTTCTCCCAATCTCAACTCAAAGTGAGAATGGGTAAAGATAAATATTGATAATAAACTATCCAAGTAGAACAAGATGTACCTATCCTTGGCAAGAAGTTTACTATTTTTTCAAAAACTTGTTTTCTTATACTATATACTATTCCTTTGCATAACTTTTCAACCTTGATAAATTGTGTGCATAATATTATGAGATACTTCCTTTGGTCAAATGGAAAAGGTAATAGAAAAAGACATGATGTTAGATGAGAGTGGTGTGCAAGAAGAAAATAGGTTGGATGATTTGGACTAAAGGACCTCAAATGGATAGGAATTTTTCTTGTTGTCAAATGGTTAGCCAAGCAAGGAAGACAACCATGGAAGGTTCTAATCTTGAATAACATTGGTAGAGTAGTACCTCATGTTGGTAAAACTTGGAAAGGGATACATATACATGATCTCCTCTTAGGAAAATAGAAAATTAAGGTGGAAGAATCATATGTATTTCAAGTAATCTAGAAGGGTGGGAGAAGGTAAGATATTTGGTTTCAAGGAGTAGATTGGTAGATAAAGAATTCAAGGTGTTGTCTTGCATTTTGTCACCATAAAATGTTGATAACTGCACGAAACTTTTTCAAGTTAGTTTCATGTCTAAGTTTGAATTTGATATTTAATTTCTTAGTGTTGATTAATTGATCAATTTTAATTCGTATATCAAATCATATTACTAAAGGCTTTTGTCAAGTCTTTTTCATTTTTCTTTTTGTTAAGCCTTTGCTTGATTTTTGAGGCCTTCATTGTCATTTTCTTTGCTTTTGAGTATGTATTTGTTGGTTTTTAGTCCTTTGGTTTGTTTTATGTCATGGCTTTCAGTTTCTCCTTCGATTTTGTCTAACTTAGAGCTCAATCAGAGTTGTCAGTCAAGGGATATGCCCATTTTAGTGCCTCAAAAGTGAACCTTTTTGGTGCAACAACACAAATTAAAAATATCATGTTATATTTTCAATTTGACATTCACTTTTTGAAAAATATAACTTAAATTCTCTTTATGTTATATTTTTAAGTTACTATATCATTTAAATTTTCACTTCAAGAAACTATAGTGTACTTTATTTTATAATTTTAAGTTTAGTTACTTTTTGATTTTTCACTTAAAGTGACTATATAAACTATATAGTCTTAGTTTAATTTTTGATTTTTAAATCAAATGCTCATTTTAATGTTGCTTTTTAAATGATATTTATGTAGTGTATATTTAAATATGATATATAAATGTTGTTTATGTCCCATTTAGTAACATTTTAATGAAATTAAGTTGATTAAATGGCTTTAAGTTATCAAAAGTGGACCTTTTATATGCAATTACATGTAAAATCCATCAAAAGTGGACATTTTACATGCCACTGCATATAAAGTTCAACTTGAAATCATAAGTGGACCTTTTTGATGACATTGCATCAAAAGGCTATCATAAGTGGACCTTTTTTATGTCATTACATCAAAAGGTAAGTTTTTATGTCTTTGCATCCAAAATGTGAGATAAAACTTAAAACATGCATGTCCCTTCAAAAGGTGTGATTTTGATCACTTGTATATCTTAAAATATGTGATTTCATCCAAAAGGTCAAATTTACCTTGTTGCAAGTTTTTAAAATGTTCTTATCACCCCAAAAGGTGTGATTTTAACCAAATGCATATTTAAAAATGTGTATTGCCCTCCTAAAGGTTTGATTTTGAAAGAATGCATGCATTTTCTCTCCAAGAACCCAATTTTTCTCATTGCAAGAGATTTTCTTGGTGGATTTGAATGAGATCTTCTCCATTGAAGGAATTTTAGATAGGAAATGAGTTTTCTTGCATCAAGAATGGATTTACTATGCTGAAAATTATTTTTGGAAGCTCTATCATAGGACACATTTTTGGAAATAACTTCAAATAAATCCATTTTTGATCAATGTTTTCACTCCAATATGAATCTATTTGGTCTTATTTGGTGATTAAATTGCATGTTGATGCATGTTTTAGTGTTTAAACATCAAATCAATTTGATCATGCTCCTTGGTAAAACATGTTTTTCAATAAAAACATCCCATAACACATGCATGCAAATTTTTTGGATCATGGAGCATTGATAGTGCACATTTTTCCATCTTCCACCAAATACTCCTTGTTTTTTGCTCTCTCCCATTTGAATTCACAAAGTTGGAAAAAGTCTATGTGTTTTTGAAGACCTTTTCAACATTAGAGCATCTTTTTCCTTCATTTTTGGCACTTAATCTTCATGTAAGTGAACTTATTCTTTCTTTCTATTTAATTTGTGCTTATCTTGCTGATTTAATGCACATTATTTCTTTATGATGACCACTTGTTGAAATCAATGCTGTGGATAGTGCATTTTTCCTTTAAAAATGAAGAAATTGTTCATTTTCTTGTTTTTTCTTTTTCCCCAATTTTCAAATTTGAATTTGTGTTGAAGTACATTGTATCTTGACAGGTTTGAGTCACTCTCTAAATGTATGTTTTTCTTTTGATCTTTGTGCTTTGTGCTTCCTTGCTAGTTTTCTCCACTTTGGAGAAGCCACATGTTCTTTCCCAAGAACTTGTTATTGTTTCACTTCATATGAAAGCATCATCACGTTTCACTTCCATATTCCATTTCACAACACTTCGTATCTCATTTCAAAAAATGTGATTACATGTTTTCCATCTCATTAGCCATCTGCACATGCATGTAATCCCATTTTGTGCTTCCATTTTCACTTATCTCACTTTTGGCATCCACTCACATGACATGATTATACAAAAAGCCTTACTTGTAATTTCATCCAAAAGGTCTAATTTTAGTTAAAAAGTCACTTTTGCAAAGTCAAAAAGATATCATTTTCATCTTTCATGTACTTTGACTTAATCTTTTCACCAAAGGTGACTATAAAGGTCATTATCCCTCCATTTTTCATTTCCATCTCTCCATATGCATTTGCACATTTGTGAGCAAATATATGTTTCTACATTTTTTAATGCTTCACACCTCATCCTCCATTCACACTTGCATGTAAAGTGCATCCTCCATCTACATTTGCATCTCATATCACCTTTCATCTCCCACTACATGTTGCACTTATATGTACTCATTTTTCATGCAATAATGCCTTGAAAACCCTAAGTCATGTTCAAAATTAGTAATCTTCATTCACACACATTCCCATGCATTCCACCTTCATATATTTCCATTTCATTCCATCTTCCATTTTCCACCTTCATAACACTTCATTCCACATTCTATTCATTTCATTATCATTTACTACATATGCATAATTATTTCTTTTTGAGATCATTTCATTGGATCTACAAAGTCTCCAATCTATTTCTGAACTATTGTTGTTGATCGCAAATCAACTTGTATGGTGATTCCTTGTGATGATGTGTTTATGTTTTAGGATTTTTGTGTTGCAACGTAAATGCAAGAGATGCCCTCATCATCAAAACCCAAAGGAAATATGAAATATCAATATGCTAAAGAGTTGGCTCATGCAACTCCATCATCAGTTGCATCTATTCTTGACAATGTAATGGACACGATGATTGATCATGTGGACATGGTTGATTTTCTATAAAGAGTTGAAAATCCCATTGGTAATGAGATGAAGTGCATCAAAAGGAGTAACATTCAATTGGTGTCTGCATTTCCTATGGAAGCCATGTAACTTGATTTTGTTCTTGGATGTGCATGACATTTTACTCCAAAGACAAAGACTATCAAGGACACTGATGGTAAGGTTATTATTAGCCTTGATCTAGAGGATATTAAAAAGATCTTTAAAGTACCACATAAAGTAGAATGTGAAAATTTAACCAAAGAATCATCTTTGTCATGTTGGAATGGGAAGAAGGGTGATTATTAGAAGTTTGTCAACCTATACTAGTTAGGCAATAAAAAGAACAACTTCTCTAGATGGCCAAAGACTGCTCATCAGTTTAACTTCAAAAAAGAATATAAGTATCTCATCATCCTTCTTAGTAGAATTTGTAGTTGCAAAGATTATACTAATTTTAAGCCATGGATGTATAAGTTTATCTTTCAAATCATGCAAAACAAAAAACACATCTTTTGGGGAGATCTCATCAGTATTGCACTTTTCCAGTAGATAGGCAATGTGGGAACTCTTCTACATGAACTCTTACCTTATTTACATTGCTGCTACCATGAGATCTTTCTCTCGTCTCTCAACCTAGGGAGATTACCTTAAAGTTCCTATTTGGGATTACTATCACCAAATCACTTTGGCAAGTAGTAAATTTCATTACAGAAGAGTCCAAGATGCCTTCTTTGGGCATGATAGACAATTATCTATCAAAAGAGTATCTGATGCAACATGGGAAAAAGGTAAATAAATATAGCTGCATTTTCATTCAATTTCAAGCTTTTACATACTTGAGAGTTCGATATTTCAAAGGTGAGCCATATACCTTACCTTGGTATGCTATAGACTAAATAATCTTGATGGAGCTAGCTAGATAGCTTATGGACATGCAGGGTGATCAACATGATATGCATATACCTAGTTTTGGTATTACCTCAACTAAACCCTTGGCTATTGGAAACTATTCAATCAATTATGTGCCCAAAGAAAAGAACATGAAAGTAGAGTTGTAGTGATCACCTTGAAGAATTTCAAGGCCAAATTTGACTTTGATTATTGAGAGATGAATTCTCAGATGAAAAGAGCTTTCACATATGTTCATCACATTGAAGATATTTGGATTGATATGAAAATAGAGCTTGACATCATGAGGATAGAATACTGTAGATTAACCCTACATCAGATAATCAATCTCAACATGTTGGAGATCCCTTTAGATTTCCAAGTTGAAGATGATGACAAAATTCTTGATTGACAATTTCATCAAGCTAACTTTGATAAGAAGTGCCCTTTTCCTATTTAGTGGAAACAAAAGGAAGAAACATCTATCATGGATAGATTTCAATCCATCTTGGTAAACACTAACAAATGACTAAAAAAAAAAGGACTTAAAAGAGTTAATCCTAAGATGGGATTAGATTGTGGAAGATTTGGCCCTCCTAGTAGAAAGTCATAGCTAGAGATTATAGGGAAAGATGGTGCCTCATCTTCGGATGCTAAGGGTTCCCTAAAATTCAAATTGAAGGGTGGAAAAGGTTCTAAGTCTTCTCAGATCTTTGAACCAGTTGAAGAGTTAGAGGAAGAATCAAAAGATGAACTAGAGACAGAATCAAATAAGGAATATATAGTTCACACAAACTCGTGCACCATCTATTCATGAAGCACCTTTTCTAAATGAGGTAGATGACAATGTAGATTCATTCTTCATAGTTTTCACTCCTCCTATTCTAGTCTCAAAAATTAATACAATGGCCCTTTCTATTTCTTTTTTTGCTCTTCTTATTCCTACAAATGAACAATATGAGCATTTGTAAAATGTGTTTGAGGACTTTCCAACTCTGACAAATGGTCAAGTTTCCCAACTTGATACATCTTTGAAGAGTTTTGAGTTTTTCATGACAGGATCTTCTCAGCATGTTTCTATGCCTTCAACTATGTAGACTGAATCTTTCTCTGTTACAATGGATATATAATCTGGATCAATGCCAATGGTCTCCACTATATCTAATTCTATAGATGAAGGTTTCAACTTGCCTAAATGGTTGAGTAGAATTACAAAAAAAAGAAAAAAAATGGTTATACTACAAGACAATCTCCCTATTAACAAGACCAAATCCAAATCTTTGGAAGATAAGATTGTTTTAAGGATTTTATTTCATTCGGATAAGACCAAGTTTGTTGAAGTTGCTAAGCCCTTGGTGAAGAAACCTACGGAGGAACTTACTCATTTTGATTAAAATTTCACTAATGTAGAAATCAAAAAACAATCATATTTGAGTTGTTTATAAGATGCTCAAGATGCAATGGAAAATTTATCAAAGAACAATCATGAGTTATGTGAGAAGAAAAATCAACTGAAATGGGAGGTTTCACACCTGAAGGAGGTCATCCAACAAAAATATTCTCAAAGTGTTGTTTCTATGTCTCAAACATCCAAGGAGAAAATTTTGATTAAAGCCACCAAGTCTTGGATAGGAGAGATCATCATCGAAGGAGTCCAAGCCATCATAGAGACATTTTTAATTCTTAGGTGCATCAAATAAATGAATGGAATGGAGCAAAAATTGATCTATTGTTGACTCAAGAAGTGGATAATTTGAAGGAAATCCTCAATTATTGGGATGGAATGGAAAGTTTTGATCTAGACACCTTGGTCTCATGCGACATTCTTTTGTCATTTGAAATGTTCTCTAGATTTTAAGGACTTATTGGTTACAAAGAGGAAACATTGAAGAAGTTGATCATAAATTTGTAGGTGGCACTTGGAGATTGTTAGACAATTGAAATAGGTGTTACTTCTGATTTGGAATAGATGGGATGCCATGTTATTGATGATTCCAGTAATCTCATTGTGGTTGAAAGGGTAAGCTTGAAATATAGAATCAAGATAACGCTGATGTAGATTCTAAAGACTTTAGTTCACATACAATGAACAAGTTTATCTTGTATAAATCCTTGACAAAACACTTGTTAGATACTATGGTAGAAAATTACAAAGTTGTACAATCAACATATGGAAATTCAACGAGGATCAAAGCCATATCAAAAACCATGGCAATTGTCAATCTTCCCATAGTGCATGATATCATCATCAAATTCAAGGCACTAAGAAACAATATTTTAGATTGTTGTTTTTGTTTTTATTTCATGTTTGTAGGTTTAAGATGATGCATTACATGAAAAAAATGTAACTAAATGTAATGCAAATTACATGTATGTAAAAGGATGTAATGTGAGTTGCATGTAACCCTATATTTCCTCTTGTAGTTAGACTAGGTTGAAGTTGGTTGATTTGCTCCCACTTTTTCCTCCAAATTTTTATCAACTCCTATGCCTATATAAAGAAGGGTCCCCTCATTGTAAAAATCATCTTTTGTTGTATGCAAGAAAGCTCTACCACATTTGTACAAGCATAACTTTGATTGTGTAGTACAAAGTTCGGAGAAAAGAAAATAAAAGAAGCAATTGGATTCAACTCTTTGACTAGAAGCAATTGTGATAGAGAAAATTAGAAGCTTTGATTGTAATTTGTGCCTATTTTCTTGATTCATGTTATTATTATGTGTTTAATAAAAGAGCATAGTGATTTAATAAGCAACAGGAGCTTAAGCTTTGACTAGGAGTGATTGTGAAAATATATAGATAGAATCTTTTTCTATAGCTAATACTTCTTTCTTTATTCAAAAAATAGTTAAGTTATTCTTACTTTTAGAAGTCTTTGTGCCCTAATTGTAAAAAAATTTCATATAGCAGTATGACCAGACTTAGAGCCAAACTGGTACATTTTTAGCTAGCCTTTGAGTTAGTGAAGGTTTATTGGTATCATTGTTTCCAGCTCTTGATATGTGAGGCCTCACCCCCATCTGTCATAGCATAGATATTTCACTTGCATTTTGATACTTAGGATTTGGATATTTTGACATTTATTTGAGACTTAGATGGATAGTGACTTATAGTATCTATTAATTTTGGTATTTATAGTAGTGATTTCCATCTATGACATGTATTAAGAACCAAATTTTTTGTATGGGATAATCGAACAAATATGGATGCAACTTTACTCGTGGTAGGATAGAAACTAAGATTTTGATGTGATGCAAATGATTCAATCATGCTGATTTAAGATTAAATGTGATATGCAAATTTTGATTATTTAATATTTTGAATATTTTATTTGAAATGATTAAGAAGATAAATTTAATTGAATTATGTTAATAAGGATTACATAACATTGGAATTTGTATGCATTTATGATATGCATTTTATATAACCTTCCTTTGGAATATTGATGCTCTAGTTTAGTGTGCAGGAAGTGGAACCATGGAAATTTATCAGAGAAACAAGGTCCAAAGTCATGTGAACACAATTAACTAAGGCAAATCTTTGGAAGATACAAAAGCCTCATTGTGATGTATTTTATTTTGTAAATGTAAGCTTGTATGTGTGTGAAAATTTTAATCTCAAAGATGTATTAGGGACATGTCATGATGATGTGTAATGTGTTTTAATGTGTCACTTGACACTTGTAGATTGTTGTGTGTTAATGACATGTCACCTAGGGTTTTGGTCATGGTAGCATTTAACCCTCAAACTATATTTTTTTTTTTTGAAGATTAAGTAAACCTACTTGACAAGGAATAGGATGAGTCAATATCAAAGGGAAATTCGAATTTAGACTTGACTAGGGTTTTGAAGGGTCATTAGGTGGTCCCAAAGTGTGCTTTTTATGAAAATAAGCTACCCATATGTTAGTATAACATGTTAGAGGCCTAAAATTGACAATGTTAATTCTTAGCTAGCTTAGGGGGGCCCTTTACTAATGCATTCTTCCACCAATTCGAAAATTGAGTTGTCACATGAGCTCTTTCCCATGTTTCCACTAAGTCAAAAATTGAAAACTTGGGGGGGACAAGCTTGTAAGAGGTAGAGGCTTGATTTTTTTACCAAAATAGATAGTGGGAGAGCCTTTTTAGGGAGACTTGGACAAACTAGTGGGGTGTTTAACCACTCTCTAAGTTTAGAGACAATTAGGGTTTTGGAAAGGAGACTAAGGATAAGGGAGCTCTACATTAACTATCATTGCCTTTAGCTTGGACCAAGGTTGGTGCTCAAACCATGACCATTATTTATATTTGCATAATGAAGTTGAAAGCATGTATTTTTGTTGTGAAGTCATGTATTTTTATTGTGAATCCTTGTATTGTGTTGTGATGGTGTAATTGTGATTTGTATTGCATGTATTTTCTTAGTTTTCCTTCTTGATCTCTTTGTTTTTTGTTTTGGGATGATGAATTGTTAATGGGTGTAAAGGCTTCAGTCACCCTTGGGAGGGAAGAGAAGCCTTGGGTGAAGGGGTTAGTTGGGTTCAACATTTTAGTTGAAAGAGATTACCTCATAGTGAGGAGTTGTTTCTTCTTTCATGGAGTATGGGCTCCATTGAAGCCATATGCCTTTTGTGTTTTGGGAGGAATAATGGGATTGTGTAAGGAGGAGATTTTTATGATAGCCTTGAAAGGAAAAATTGTAATTGCAGTTTGATATTTGTATTTTGGATATGGCGTTCTCCTCTTGAAGAGTCTACCTTCATCCAATGTATTCATGATTCCCATGGTGAATCAATGTGCGAGCCATGGGAGAGATTGTTTTGTGTTGTGTTATGTGGTTTGTATGCATTAGTAGATGTTGTGTTTGTATCCCATTTGGGCTTTGTATTGCCAGCTCAATGGGTGGCCTCTTTGGAGGCCTAGGATAGGAGGTGAGCCTCCATGGTTCCCAATTTTGTGTTGTTTTGTGTAGGTTGTGGAAAAAGGACACATGAAGGAGTTAGGACTTTTCCCTTGGCATCTTTAGAGAATCAAGTGTTGTGCTAGAATCAATCATCTCTATGTCATAATGTGTTGTGATAACAAACTCTCCATTTTTACTCTATGTAATGTGAAAGGGATTTACACCCTATTGTATAAT